>RWGZ01001014.1:365052-380052 GCA_009725065.1 Utricularia reniformis
GACGTAAGGCCACAACTCAGCCTTCTTCCCCGTTCTGTACGCCACCCGGGAAACCAGCTTATCTGGGTCTAAATACCCGATTACCGTCAGTTTGCTTTGCTTTGGATTTATCTCTACAGAGCTCACACCCTTCATTCCTTGTACTGATTTTCTAACTTTCCTTTCACATCCTTCACAGTCCATCTTTATCTTTATCTGCACCGTCTGAAAAAGGGAAAAATTTATGAGATCAGAGAAATAAGGATCCATTTTATAAGCTAAAAATGATACCTGAAGGGGCTTGCGTTTCTTAAACTTGTTGGAATGCCCAGATGTACAGTCGAACATATGTGAAAGATGATCTAAAGCCCCCATTATAATAATCGCTAAAGTGGGAAGAGCAAAAGAAGCAAAAAATAACGAAAATCGATGAACACCTTTGGAACAAGTTACCCTTTACTTTTTTGCTATCACATTTGGATCGGGATGTTTTATAGAAGCAGGAGCAGAGCGCATGGGGAACAAACAGTGATTCTTTTTAATTTGTAATGGACCGTCAGATTAGAATCGGTGATTTGAATCCTAGTGCTACACGTGGTGAGCTTTTATTGGATAAAGCCGGGACTTTCCCGCCGAAAGAGGGCTTGTACTAGCATAGCTATCGCCTATTTTTTAACGGAAAATATTATTATTATTGACAATGGAAGATGAGGATAAATTTTGTTAAATAGTCATTATATATCAAATCATAAGTTTATCCAATGGTTGGATCGGTTGAACCATAATTAAATATAAATATAATCTGTTTTAAATTTATGTGAAAATGATATCTTATGCTCACAATTTCGTAAATTGATGAATTTTATTCTTAAATTTTAATTTTTCATCCATATTTTCCTACATTGATCATTTTGGTAAAATAATTATCTAACAAAATTAATCGCTAAAATTTAAATATGAATTTTAATATAAATTAAATTTTGAGAACTATGAGTTAAAATTTATAAAGTATAATGATAATGTTTAATTTTACCAAAATTTCAAATTTTCAAAATTAGATTTACAAAAATTATCCTACAATTGAGTCAGATTTACAATTTTAAACTTTAAAATAAAATGACTTTGATCGATTTTCTCATTTTTGTAAATTTTGAAGAATGATAATAGGGGTGGGCACGGGTCCAGCCTAACGGGCTACGGGTCGAACCCATCAACCCGTACGAGTTGGTCCAACGAGTTGAGAATTTTTCTTGCCCCGTCAACGGGGTTGAATAACATAAACTCTAAAATTAAAAAAACTTCAATTTTAACTTTAAAATTTAAAAAACAAAACAAAATTGGCTCACTTCAACTCGTACGAGTTGACGGGTTGAAAATCGCGGCCTAACCTGTACAATGATATTTAGCGGATCAACCGACGGGTTGACCTGTTTGTATGGGTTGGGCTGGCCCATGCCCACCCCTAGGCGATACACAAATTTAATCCTCGTAGTTTCCTATTTTGACAATTTTGGTCCTCATACTTTGACAATTGTGGCAGATTAAGTTTCTTAACTTTATGTGTGGCAAAATTAGTCCTTCTACTTTGACATATTTGGCAAATTAGGTACTTCAAGTTTTATGTATATAGCAAATATGATCCCTGAAATTTGTAATTTGTAATTTTCATTTTTATAGATTACGGAGACTAATTTTGCCACTACGATCAAACTACATGGATCAGTTTTGTTCGATTTCATTTGGATGACTAAATATGAAATTTGATGACCGATTTTATCAAATTTTACAAAATAGGAGGACGATTTTACCAAATGTCCAAAATTCGAAGACTGAAAATGCCAAAATAAGCTTGAAGAACTAAATTTATCAAAATGATCAAACTACGAGGACCAACTAGGGTTTAGGTTTTAATTAATGGGTCCCTAAACCAACTACGTCTTTTACTCGATTTTATATCAAATTGATCACTGTTTCGATCCAGTATTTGAATTCATTGATAAAGATAGAATCGCGGGACCCATTTTTCCAGTTTTATAGGCTCGGGCTCATTGGTCTTTTAATTTAAATATGGGAAGAAAAAGAGATTTGTAGACAAATTTGAATGAATATATTGAGATTGGATGTAGAGGCAAACTTTGGGGATTAGGTTTTAACTTTTAAGTGAATATCCCTTTTTCTTTTACCCATTTGCATTAACATAATTTTAATTGTGCTAAAATATGGTAGTTAGATATAAATAGTGTATTTATTCTACATATATTAAATTGTTTATTTTTCTAGAATTAGAGGTTAAATTAATTTGAGAAAACTAATGTATAATGAGATAGTGTTCAATGAAATTCAAGTGCAATAGTATGCATATTTTTATATAAAAATAAGGAACAACATTATCAATTGAACTAAATTCTTAAATACAATATTCCATTTAAAACAAATTCATGAAAACATCTAGTACAAAAGTATGCTACATAAGCAACCATATGTTCCCCATTACTATATACATCAAAGAGATGCATGGCCGTTCTTAGTTGGTGGAGCGATTTGTCTGGTTAATTCCGTTAACGAACGAGACCTTAGCCTGCTAACTAGCTATGCGGAGGGATCCTTCCGTGGTCAGCTTCTTAGAGGGACTATGACCTTCCAAGCCATGGAAGTTTGAGGCAATAACAGGTATGTGATGCCCTTAGATGTTCTTGGCCGCACGCGCGCTACACTGATGAATTCAACAAGTCTATAGCCTTGGCCGACAGGTCCGGGTATTCTTCAAAATTTCTTCGTGATGGGGATAGATCATTGTAATTGTTGGTCTTAAACGAGGAATTCCTAGTAAGTGCGAGTCATCAGCTCGCGTTGACTACGTCCCCTGGGTAATAAATTTAAAATAAAGAAGAAGTTAGAAAAATAATTGATAGCTCAAAAAATCAAATACTATATATTTGAAAAAAATATTGTCAGTGAAAAATCTAGGGTGACGTTTGACTATAGTCTTCAAATTTAAGGATGTTCAAGTTACAAATTAAAAATATAATATAATATTTGAGCAAATATACCTTTATAGTTGTCACACTTCAATTAAATTCACGTAAGATAATTCAAGTTATCATATCGTTTATTATTGACCATCTAATGATGTCATTAATGTTTTACATTCTTATTTACAATTCTCGAATTTCAATGGTACATTTTATATAATTTTTCAAATTATGAATATTTTATTTGTGTAAATGAACTTCGATGGTTTATAATACTAATGGAAAAAATGATTGTAAACTTAATAAAAAATTGGGTACTAAAATATCACATGTAAAAAACAAACGCTATTAATAATTTTATGTATGATTATTATAATTTCGTAATTATGATATTATATTTACATAGCTACTAAGTTTGGATATGACGGTTATTTATGAAATTTTCTATATATATTTGAAAAATAGTGTTATTATAGAATTTAAAACATTTAACACAATTATATTTCCAAAAAACTTCAGTAGCGTACACTCATCATAATTGTACTTGTACAAACTCACCTTGTCCGGAAAAAATTTAATATAATTGTGTTAAAGTGTATCTATTACAATTATGTTATTTATTTTTTAAACATTACTCTTATATCACTGACGCACTGCTTTTGATAATATACCACTGACGCACTTATCTTTCTAAATTCAATTCTTTAGAAAAATTATATTTTTTTTCGGAAATGAATACAATAAGAATAAAGCACTATTTTAAATTAATACCCAAATTGATATTAATATTTTAAATCTATTATGATCCAATCCAAAATTTTCTCAAAATCAGAATTGGTTTATAAAATAGAAAAATATTTTTAAATAGAAATTATTATAATAATTAGATTTTAAACATATTTTAGTAATTCTTGAGTAAGATTGATAATATAAATTTTGAAAATTTTAATTTGATTTGTAAAAGTGAAATAAAATTGATTTTTGTAACAAATTATATTGACAAAATTGAAATTTTCTATTTTTGAAATGTAAATAAAAAATTTTCTATTTTGATTGAGATTCGAACCTAAATGCTCAATCAAATCGAAATTCAAATCATAGAGTTTTTATTTTACGAGCTGAAATACGAACTTAATATTTTTCTATTTTGAGTGTAATCGAATTTTAAAAACACTTATATTATATCCGTTTTATTCCTTTGTAATACAAATTATAACATTAACCAAAGGATTTTAACTTCCTAATTGAATATATACAATGTATGAACAATTAACTTGATCACAATTACAATCACTTACTAAATGATGTTAAAAGTTGCATATATCTCATGAGATTGATAAAATTAAAATACTAGTATTAGAATCTAAATGTCTGAAATTATTAAAATTCGATTTTAGTACATAAATATATATATATATATTAGTAAATAATAATTAATAAACTATAATGTTAAAAGTAATAAAACAATTCAGTGCTATAAATTAATAAACTATAATTTAATAGTGCTATACAGTCTTACGATTCAGTGCTAGAATTACAAAACAATTCGATATTAATGCTTAAATTGAAAAAGTAATAAAAATAATGTCATTCTTATACAAGTTTTGATCTATCACTACTAAATCCTTAAAAAAACTCCCCTTTTCCTCACCTGTGGGTCATCTCTTTCTCAAAGTTGTGTGTCCTTTTCTCTTTACAAAAGATAAGAACCGAGTTTTTTAAAGGATTTAGCAGTGTTAGATCAAAACTTGTATAAGAATGACAGTATTTTTATCACTTTTTCAATTTAAGCACTAATACCGAATTGTTTTGTAATTCTAGCACTGAATCGTCAGACTGTATAGCAGTATTAAATTATAGTTTATTAATTTATAGCACTGAATTGTTTTATTACTTTTAACATTATAGTTTATTAATTATTATTTACTAAAATATATATATATTTATGTACTAAAATCGAATTTTAATAATTTCAGACATTTAGATTCTAGTACTAATATTTTAATTTTATCAATCTCATGAGATATATGCAACTTTTAACATCATTTAGTAAGTGATTGTAATTGTGATCAAGTTAATTGTTCATACATTATGTATATTCAATTAGGAAGTTAAAATCCTTTGGTTAATGTTATAATTTGTATTACAAATGAATAAAACGGATATAATATAAGTGTTTTTAAAATTCGATTACACTCAAAATAGAAAAATATTAAGTTCGTGTTTTAGCTCGTAAAATAAAAACTCTATGATTTGAATTTCGATTTGATTGAGCATTCAGGTTCGAATCTCAATCAAAATAGAAAATTTTTTATTTACATTTCAAAAATAGAAAATTTCAATTTTGTCAATATAATTTGTTACAAAAATCAATTTTATTTCACTTTTACAAATCAAATTAAAATTTTCAAAATTTATATTATCAATCTTACTCAAGAATTGCTAAAATATGTTTAAACTCTAATTATTATAATAATTTCTATTTAAAAATATTTTTCTATTTTATAAACCAATTCTGATTTTGAGAAAATTTTGGATTGGATCAAAATTGATTTAAAATATTAATATCAATTTGGGTATTAATTTAAAATAGTGCTTTATTCTTATTGTATTCATTTCCGAAAAAAAATATAAGTTTTCTAAAGAATTGAATTTAGAAAGATAAGTGGTTCTCATTACATTCATTTATAAATAAAATTTGGTCAGATTGTACATTATCAAAAGGACTGCGTCAGTGGTATAAGAGTAATGTTTAAAAAATAAGAAACATAATTGTAATAGATACACTTTGACACAGTTATATTAAAAGCAGTGCGTTAGTGTGTATTATGATCCAATAGTCTTATATACTATATCATTATCTTGAATTTGTCACACATTATTTATTAAAATGAGATTAGTTGTATTTATAATAACAAAATTTGATAAATATGATTTAATCAAGTATATGTAAAAGTGTGATATTCTATATATGCTTCATTTATGATGAATATATTGTTGAAAATATTTTCTTACATCGGTTATGAAATTAGAAATGTTTTAGTTTATAAATTGTATGATATTAAATGTAATTGATTTTGTTCAAGTCTTTTATTGTGCGTTATCTTATCTCTTTGTTATATCCGAGAATAATCCCCTCGTAAATTGAGTATGAGTCTAAAAATTTAAAATATATTAATTTGATGAAACTTAATAATTGGAATAATTTATGATCCAACAGTCATCACTATTTAACTTCCCGCAATTTCGTGGTTTGAAATGCCACTGCCAGCCAATAATTTGAGGCCGACACGGCGACAAGCACATGCGTAGGCTCGGCTAATGCTAGGGCTGGAGAAAGTGATAAACAAAGAGTGGGTGACTTTCTTTCTTTTTTTTATTTGGACAACATCCAGCTGGCTTCCACATCATCATCACTTATCACCTATTAACCAAATACTTACGTTTGGAACAGCGTTTGAAACGTGATTTTTATTTAAAATAGGTACTGTGCTATGAGGTGAACTGATCGTGATTTTAAAAAACTGTTTTTGAAACAGCGGTGCAGTGATCGTGATGTCATAAATGGTTTTTTTGTCATTATTTTTAAATAATTGTTTATAANAATCAACTAGCCCCGAAAATGGATGGCGCTGAAGCGTGCGACCTACAACCGGTCGTCGGGGTAAGATCCATGCCCCGATGAGTAGGAGGGCGCGGCGGTCGCAGACAAACCCTCGGCGTGAGCGTGGGCCGAGCGTCCGTCGGTGCGGATCTTGGTGGTAGTAGCAAATATTCAAATGAGAACTTTGAAGGCCGAAGAGGGGAAAGGATCCATGTGAACGGCACTTGCACATGGGTTAGTGGATCCTAAGGGTCGGGGAAACCCTGACAGACAGCGTGTCGTGCGCGCGCTCCAGTCGGGATTACGACTCCCCCACAACCTCCTACTATAATGGAATCTCCTAAACAAGGGGAAAATATGCCGGGGCTGGAGGTCCCTATGAACACTGAATACCCGTATCCTATGTATTGGCAACTGGAGCTCAATCCTGAAGAACATTCCCTTGAAGAGGGGATGTATGATTTTGCCGAAGCACTAATTGACGTCATTGGGGACGGCGAGGAGGACGAAATAAGCGGGGGTCAACCAATAGACCCNACTGGAAGAAGATCGATCATCATGCATGATCGATCGAATCACGTGAACCCTGAACGAGCGTTGCTTGGCATCAAGCAACGGACCGATCGCAAGATGATGCATGATCGATCGAATCACATGAACCCTGAACGAGCGTTGCTTGGCATCAAGCAACGGACCGATCGCAAGATGATGCATGATCGATCGAATCACGTGAACCCTGAACGAGCGTTGCTTGGCATCAAGCAACGGACCGATCGCAAGAGGGCAGCAGGCAGAAGGCGACGTGGGGAACAAAACCTGATCTTTTGCCTGACTACCTGACACCGTCTAACTGACCGCCGCATGAAAGTACGAATGTAAGATGGAAACTAGAAGACAACAATAAGGTCGGCGGGTCAGAGCCACCCTAGACTGACCAAAGACAGAACGACACCAGATTGAAAACGACCCGACAAGTTTTTGGTCACTAACCTAACTATAAAGGGAGAACTAAAAACATAAGGAAGGGGGAAAAAGGAAGGAGAATACGAAACAAGAAAGGTAAGGTAGACTAAGACAGGATTGGCACGCACACAACGGCAAGGCATGCCTTGCCGACCCCTTACCGCGCCACGAACTGGCGAACCGGAGGACTTGTCCAACAAGCATCCCGGTGCCAATGGACACCCCGTGGATGATGCTTGGACGGCGCCTCCAAACGACCAGTTAAAGTGGACAACTAAGTTCACGAACGGTCTAATGATCACATGCAATGAGCTCCGAGTAGGGGAGCGGGATTGGGCACCGCGGCCGAGGATAATCCCCAATGGCAACGCGAATCATTCGCGGATAAGAAAGGCCTCGCCTAGTAGAGGTCGCCACTAATGGTCACCTAAGGTGACAACGAACGAACGTAACGACCCGAAATCAGTCGCATGTGAAAGAACGAAGCACAAGATTAAGAAAAGAACCTAAGGAAGGAAACGGGAAGGGACGGGTGACAAAGTGTCACAACATTACGCTTTTACTTTCGCTACCTTACTGAGATTCGTCTCATGAATTTGTTGTTAATGTAGGTCGCGAGATTCCGAAGGTCGATCCTGGCGAAACTCACTGAACGAAAGTCGCCCACCCTTGGACTTGCTTTGGCCTGATGCACGTTTTGAAGGAAGTAAAATGATGAACTTACCTGTTCGTTAAGTCAGGCGTGTGTATGTACAAATGAACTTGCGTTAATGTAAATTTCTAAGTATAACGCATGAACTCGAATCCTTTAATAAGATGGACGTACCGTTGAAAAACTGGGCACAACGAAACCTTGTCTTGGCATGCTCGGTAGCACCAAGTGATCGAGGCGGGTAACTTGACATTGAACGTGTGTACGGGTGAACGGGCGAAGCGTAACGGGAAGGCTGGTTCCTGAGTAAGGATCACGGTCGCCCGTTACGATGCGTCATGAGAACCTCGTCGCACGATGATCGTTACCACTCTCGATCATCCGAAAACGAGATCCTCGTTCAAGGTAGGAATGAATGGGGGCCAGTGACAGGGTCCCTACACATGGCCCCGTCCCAACGTTCAAGGTCGGGCGACGGGTAACGATGGACGTAGGGCAGCGATCCTACCCCGCGCCGTGACCATGATGCCAAGAATAGAAGGAAGGAAATGATCATGTGGTCAGGGTAATGAACGAGCAACCTTGACCATGGCCGAGTGCCACGAACAAGGAACGTGTAGTGACGATAGTCCTACATTACGGTCAAAATATTAAGTAAAGATGGGGAACAGCTACATGGTCAAGGTACTGCACGGGTAACCTTGATCATGGCTGGCTGACACGACCCTAAGAACGGGTCGTGACAGTATTTAGGGTAATGAACGAGCAACCTTGACCATGGCCGAGTGCCACGAACAAGGAACGTGTAGTGACGATAGTCCTACATTACGGTCAAAATATTAAGTAAAGATGGGGAACAGCTACATGGTCAAGGTACTGCACGGGTAACCTTGATCATGGCTGGCTGACACGACCCTAAGAACGGGTCGTGACAGTATTTAGGGTAATGAACGAGCAACCTTGACCATGGCCGAGTGCCACGAACAAGGAACGTGTAGTGACGATAGTCCTACATTACGGTCAAAATATTAAGTAAAGATGGGGAACAGCTACATGGTCAAGGTACTGCACGGGTAACCTTGATCATGGCTGGCTGACACGACCCTAAGAACGGGTCGTGACAGTATTTAGGGTAATGAACGAGCAACCTTGACCATGGCCGAGTGCCACGAACAAGGAACGTGTAGTGACGATAGTCCTACATTACGGTCAAAATATTAAGTAAAGATGGGGAACAGCTACATGGTCAAGGTACTGCACGGGTAACCTTGATCATGGCTGGCTGACACGACCCTAAGAACGGGTCGTGACAGTTTTTATGGTATCGGAGCGATGTGCCTAAGGACAAGGGTGGGACCAATCGGAGAAGTAAACCAGGAAAGGCCTCGGGAACAAAGCACATAAGCTAAGGTACGAGAACCTTTAAGACAAATACTAACATAAGCAGAGTGGCCTTGCTGCCACGATCCGTTGAGATTCAGCCCTTCGTTGCTCGATTCGTCCCCTCCTCTAACGTCGATCCTTATTCAGGAGGTTCCATCAAAGTTCGATCATGCTATGTTTAGCGGACAAGTAGCCGATCGAGAGACATGGTAAAAACAAAGGTGTTCGAGAAAGTATGTCATTAAACTGCTATCAATATATGAAGTCTTGACCATTGAGTGTTGGTATGTGGAAGGGGGTAGGTAGCACATTAACATGTTGCTACACGTACTAGCCGGCGGCACGAAGGGAGCCCAAGTCGATAGATCATGTGACTTCATGATCGCCGAACACACACGCACTCTCATCGTTGTGAACGGGTCATGACTTAATGGATCCAAGATTGTGGATGCATAAAAGGGCACAATGTGCATCGCGATCGGATTGGGATCTTTTGGCTGCGTGTCCATCCCTCTACATTCGAAATAGGTTACCAAGGTAATCATGCACAATATTTGGATACATTTTCGGGGGAGCATTTTTCGGATTAGATGAACTTTGAGTGTCATATCTCGAAAACTGTACCATTTTACCTATGCGTATGAGGGGGGGNGATCGATCGTGGTCGACCGATGCGTCGACCATGGCAGTGGCATCATCATCGACCATGGCGGTGGCATCATGGTCGACTCGGTCTGCAGACCGTGGTCAACCAATGCGACGCCCATGGCAGTGGCGTCATTGTCGACAGGGGCTGCTCGATCGTGGTTGACCGAATCGTCGACTAGGGCAGTGGAATCATCATCCGTCGTCAGTGACGGTCGCATCATACTCGACCAGGGCAGTTGCGTCATGTTCGACCAGGGTGAACATTTTCTAACCTACCGTGCTCGACGAGCTTCGACCAAGGAAGTGGCATCATGATCGCCCATGGCGGTAGCATCATGGTCGACCATGGCAGTGGCATCATCATCCGTCGACCATGGCAGTGGCATCCTCATCGACCATGGCAGTAGCATCATGGTCCATCGGGGTCGGACGAGGTCTGCCCGACCATGGTCAAAACCGAGGCGTCGACCATGGTAGTGGCATCACTATCGCCCATGGCAGTAGCATCATCATTTAACACGTCTGCCAGACCGTGGTCGACCATGGCAGTGACATCAAGATCGCCCATGGCAGTAGCATCATGGTCGACTAGGGCTGCTTGATCGTGGTAGACCGAGAAGTCGACCTTGGCAGTGGCATCATCATCCGCCATCGCAGGGGCATCATGGTCGACCGTGGCGGCAGAATCACGGTCGACAAGGGCTGACATGTTGTACACGAACGTGGTCCACCATTTCAGTGGCATCATGATCGCCCATGGCAGTAGCATCATGGTCGACGTGGTCTGCCAGACCGTGTGCGACCAAGGCGTGCGACCATGGCAGTGGCATCATCCTCGACCATGGCAGTTGCATCATGTTCGACTATGGCTGCTCGGTAGACCAAGGCAGTGGCATCATGGTCGACCGGGGTGGACAATGTTCGCCGCGCCGAGGCGTCGACCATGGCAGTAGCATCATGATCGCCCATGGCAGTAGAATCATGGTCGACTAGGTCTGCCAGACCGTAGTCGACAAAGGCGTCGACCATGGCAGTGGCATCATGGTCGACTAGGGCTGATCGATCGTGGTAGACCATTGCAGTGGCCTCATCATCCGTCGACCATGGTAGTGGCATCATCATCGAGCATGAGAGATGCATCATGGTCGACCGGGTCGGACATGCTCTGCAGGACCGTTGTTGACCGAGGCGTCGACAATGGCAGACGCATAATGATCGACCATGGCAGTGGCATCATGGTCGACGAGGTCTGCAGACCGTGGTCGACCAAGGCGACGACCATGGCCGTGGCATCATGATCGCCCATGGCAGTGGCATCATGGTCGACTGAGGTTGCTCGATCGTGGTCGAACGAATCGTCGACCAGAACAGTGGCATCATCATTCGTCGACCATGGTAGTGGCATCATCATCGACTAGAGCACTAGCATCATGGTCGACCGGGGTGGACAACGTCTGCCCGCTGTGCACGACCGAGGGTCGACCATTGCAGTGGCATCATGTTCGCCCATGGCAGTAGCATCATGGTCGACTAGGTCGGCCTGACCGTGGTCGACAAAGGCGTCGACCATGACTGTCGCATCATGGTCGACTAGGGCTGATCGATCGTGGTCGACCGATGCGTCGACCATGGCAGTGGCATCATCATCGACCAAGGCGGTGGCATCATGGTCGATTCAGTCTGCCAGACCGTGGTCGACCAATGCGACGCCAATGGCAGTGGCGTCATGGTCGACAGGGGCTGCTCGATCGTGGTCGATCGAATCGTCGACAAGGGCAGTGGCATCATCATCCTTCGTCCATGGCAGTCGCATAATACTCGACCAGGGCAGTAGCATCATCTTCGACCGGGGTGGACATTTTTCGACCTACCGTGCTCGACCAAGCGTCAACCAAGGAAGTGGCATTATGATCGCCCATGGAAGTAGCATCATGGTCGACTAGGTCTGCCTGACCGTGGTCGACAAAGGCGTCGACCATGGCAGTGGCATCATGGTCGACTAGGGCTGATCGATCATGGTCGACCGATGTGTCGACCATGGCAGTGGCATCATCATTGACCATGGCGGTGGCATCATGGTCGACTCGGTCTGCCAGACCGTGGTCGACCAATGCGACGCCCATGGCAGTGGCATCATGGTCGACAGGCGCTGCTCGATCGTGGTCGACATCGTGGTCGACCATGGCAATGGCATCATCATCCGTCGACCAAGGCAGCGGCATCATCATCGACCACGGCAGTAGCATCTCGGTCTACCGGGGTGGACATGGTCTGACCTACCGTGCCCGACCGAGCGTCGACCAAGGCAGTGGCATCATCATGGACCGCGGCAGTGGCATCATGGTCGACCGGGGTGGATAAGGTCTGCTCGACCGCAGTCGACTGAGGCGTCGACCATGGCATCGGCATCTTGATCGCGCATGGTGGTTGCGTCCTTGTCGTGCGGGTCGGCGACCATTGAAGGAGCATCATGATCGACCGTGGCATTAGCATCATGGTCGACCCATGTGATGCCACGCCATCCCGAGGCATCAATTGCATGACGCCACCGCCACCCGATGCTAATGCTTTTCGATTCGATGAATGTATGTATTTTAGTAAGGATTTGCGCTCCGTTGGTCGTTATGTTCCACCAACAATATCAGTGTTGTTGCCTAGTCGATCGTTGTGCAAGACATAGTCGGGTACTTTTTTCGGAATAGTGTCACGTGAACTGCCATACTTCTAAAATCCCCACATTTACCTATTATGAGGGGGGAGCCTCTCTTGAAAGGTGGTGGGCACGGACCTGATGTGCCCACACGCGGCGGATGTATGGCATGCACCGCACGCAAGATAGGACCGTCGTAGGCAATGGACAATGCTCCCTACATTGGCCAAAAGGATCGGGAAAGATATGGCAGCAAGTCGGAGCGCGAACGTGGTCGGCTGAAATGTCGTCCATGGCAGTCGCATCAGGGTGGACCGTGGTCGACTTGTCTTCCCTACTTTGGCCGATGTTGGCTTCCTGTATTAATTCAACCTAGTACGTGAGAAACCGATCGACCATGTTCGACCGTGGCGTTGGAAACAGGGTCGAGCATGGCGGCAATCGCATGAGCGACCCTGGACGACAGAACTGCCGACCTTGGCACCTGCAACTTGGTCGGTTGGGTTTTGTATGTGTTTTGCACTCGGTTGCGCTTGATGTTCGAGCAACAACGTCAGCGTTGTTGCCTGGTCGATTGTTGTGCATGACATGGTTGGGTACTTTTTTCGGAACGGTGTCACGGGAACTGCCATACTTCTGAAATCCCAACATTTGCCTATTATGAGGGGGGAGCCTCTCTGAAGAGGTGTTGGGCCCGGACCTGATGGCCCCACACGCGTCGGATGCTTGGCATGCACCGCACGCACGAGAGCACAGTCGTAAGCAATGCCAGTGCTCCCTACACTGGCCTGATGGATCCCGTTAAGATGTGGCAACAAGTCTATGATCGACCCCGGTTGGCAGAAATCTAGAGCATGGCGGTCGCATCAAGGTCGACCGCGGTCGAGTTGGGCTTCCCTCCAGACTGTGGTCGATGTTCGTGTCCCATGATAATTCAACCTAGTACGGGTGAAATGGACCGACCATGGCGTAGGAGCAAGCTCGAGCCTGGCGGCTATTGAATGGGCGACCCTGGTCGTCCGGGTTGTCGGCCATGGCAGATGCATCACGGTCGGTTGCGTTTAGCGTGTATCTTGCGCTCGGTTGCACGATATGTTGGACCAAAGATGTCAGTTTTGCTGCTAGTTGATCTTCGTTCAGGGCGTCGATCGGCACTATTTTCGGAACGCTGTCTCGTGAACTGCCATATTTCTAAAATTCGCACATTTGCCTATTATGAGGGGGAGCCTCTCTTGAGAGGTGTTGGGCCCGGATCTGATGGGCCCACACGCGTCGGATGCTTGGCATGCACCGCACGCACGAAAGCACAGTCGTAAGCAATGGCAATGCTCCCTACATTGGCCAAAAGGATGGATTAAGTGTGTCGGTTCAAGGGCGCCTATATACGGTCAATCGGCGATTAATGCAAATTCGAGGGACGCATGCGTGCTCCCGGTTGACCCTCAACATCAGGATCGTGTTGCGTTCTTAATGAGCACGTGTGCGGTAGCATCGGGCCATCCTACGGGTTGGTGTGATGATGACTGAATTTTCGATACGAATGGCGCCTTCGGTCAACTGTTTACCTCGGTTGTGCAAAAGATTCGTTGGCATTGTTCGGTGGGCCGTTCGGTTGGTATTGAAAAAACAAGTTGCATGCTTGCTGCTCTTGTTTGTCCCTATTCTTCGTCCATCGTTGTTTCCTCCTCTAAGTACCTGAACATAGCATCGGCAATCCTACGTTGTGGTGGTGGCAAATACTTGCGATGGATCCATTAACGAATGGATGACGTGCCTCACTCACAAGCATTTGTATCAAATGATTGTTTTGCTGCAGGGCTTCCGTCGCAATCCATTCCATTCTTGTCCCTGTCGGATATTCTTCCTATTGTGCTTGGTTTTCCCCTCACAATAGGTGATGTCCATTGGTTTGGAGATTATGCGATCTCATGCTGCCCGTTCTGTTCCTTGAGCACACGTGCTTCAATTTGTATATGTGTCCGCATTCTTTCGGCATGGGTTCTTATTTTTGTTGCTGGCTTGGGAATATGTTGACGCTTAGGCATGTGAGTGGCGTTGCTTTGCCCCTTGTTGTTCGTGTCTTCGTTGCGTCGGGCATCGATTTCCTTACCCTGTGGCATCTGTAATCGAGACTTTGAGCGCGCATCGT
>RWGZ01001014.1:385052-538359 GCA_009725065.1 Utricularia reniformis
AATACTAAATTTTAGCAAATTTGTTATGATATTTTATTTTATTTTATTTCAATATTATATATTTATGTTTAGTTTTAAAAATTTTAATTAAGTTATTATTTTATTTATATATTTGTATTATATATTGATTAATTTATGTTACTATTTAATTACATATCGATATTATTTAATGCTAATACATTTAATAGTAATCAATTGATATAACTTATTGATGATGAATCAATTCCAACACAATTTGTTTACGGTGTTAAATGTACGATTTAAATTATTACGTAAAAATATATGTCAAATAAGATATTGAATTTTAAGGTAAATAGAATAATAGCATAAAATTAATCAATAAGTTATATCAATTGATTACAATTAAATCTACTAACATGATATAATATGGATATGTTATATCATCAATAAATTATATCAATTGATTACTATTAAATGTACTAACATTGCATAATATCGATACATAATTAAATGATAACATAAATTAATCATATATAATACTAATATGTAAATAAAATATAATTTAATTAAAATTTTTAAAACTAAACATAAATATAAAATATTAAAATGAAATAAAATATTATAACAAATTTGCTAAAATTTAATATCAATCGAGTTTGCCAAAATCGACTCGCTTTTGGCAAACTCAATTGGCCATTTAATTGAAAAAATTAATGGCTCGCGTTTGGGAAACACGAGTCAATACGTTTTTCAACGCTCGCGTTTTCCAAACGCGAATCACCACAAAAAACATGATGGATTCAAAATCCATCACATTTTACACAATATCCCGACATGTTTCTTTTGTTAAAGGAAATGTCTCTGGATTCCAAGTAAAATTGTGATAGTCTTTTGTGTGACGCTTACTGATTGATCTATTAGGAATGGAAGTCAGGTGAAAGTCGAAGGGTTCGATGGTGAAAGATCGACCGGAGGAAACCTAACATGAAGCGGTAATGTTGATCAACTTGATGGATCTCGGATCTATTAAGGATATTGATCGGACGATTGTGATGAGTTTATTTGATAGAGGTCGGATTAGACTTGGATCGGGATTCGAGAGTATTGAGGGGAAATATCTTTCCTTAATTGACACATTAAATATATAGAATAAGATATTGAGATATATCTTATTGGTTATATATATATAGAAGAAGATATAAATATATATTTTGTTGGCAATATATATGGAAGAAGATGTGAAGATATATTATAGAGATATATATGGAAAAATATATGTAAAAATATCTTGTTATATATATATGGAAGATGTAGTTAAAGATATGGAAAAAGAATATTGTAAAATATTTGGTAGAATATTGTTTTGCGACTCACTATTGCAGTTCCGCCAATAGGTAGACCCTAGATGATTTATACATCTTGCAAAGTAACAGTGGCCTACAAATAGTGAACAAATTCCGCTAGTGTTTGACATTTACTTTTTAGAAAGTTAAAATCAAAAAAATGTAAGTTAAAAAAATTACTTCGCCGGCAAGTTAAGAAAAATGTATGTGTTTCCGGACGCCATCTTTCAATCAATGCCGTCAAAAGATATTAGTCATATTGAAGCCCGCTTGTTGTCAAAACACCATAGAATCCTCATCTATCAAGAATTCGAGCTACGTTAGGTGCAACTTCCAAATCCCTTAAAATCTTATCCGATTGTTTAAAACCGATGTGGACGACACTAGTGTCTCCCCAGAGAATTCCTTGGCTAATGTGTCTTTCTTGAAAACTTAGGACACTTGGATCAACAAGGTGATGTGTACAATGTGTCATTACTCTGAAAAAAAATTAATTTAACATAAAAAACGACTAATATTAGTAAAACTCCGAAAAGGAAATACTAAACAACTAAAAAAAATTTAATAGTAAGTAACATACATATGTAAATAAACTAAAAATCTTTAAATAAGTAATGCAAATAAACAAAACTAACACACAAATAATTACCATAAAAAAACAATTCATATATCATATATACAAAAATTAAACACATCACTAATACTTTCCAAAATTTAATAAATTATATATATATAATTATATATATATATATAATTTATTTACCACTAATAATAATAAAACTCATTGAACTACAAAATAGTAAGCATTTGAATCATAATTCAATAGTAAGTAACATATAAACATAACGAAATTAAAATTCTTTTATTAAATTATACAAATATATCAAACGAACAATTAAAATACCACAAATATACAAAAAAATAATTAATATATTACATATATAACATTTAAAATACCACCAATATTTAACAATTAAAGTGATATCCAGTGTTTTAACAAACAAAACAGCACTAATACTACTAAAAGTCATTTAAAAAATAATTTGCAAAACAATTAAACTAAGATACAATCGTAACGAAACCATCATAATTTACGATATTTTTCATATTAAAACATTACAACGCATAATATATTTAATTTTTAACAAACAATATTTATCACAACATAAAGCACACAAAAATTACAATTTTACGGCGAATAATTTAACTAAGAATGGCAAAAAAACCCAACCAGGTGGATATCATATTCTACCCTACCCGTGAGGATTGGAATTTTGGTGGGTATGAGGAAGGCAATGGTTTAAAAATGATAAACCCGCTGTGGGGCGGGATGGACGTGGATTTCCACTCATACTCATCCTACCCGCCAAACTTAATATAATATTTAAAATTTTTTATATCTTATATTTTTTAAATATCTTATATGTGAATATACTTGCATTATGATATGTAATTATGATTAAATTTCATTATATTTTTAAATTATCATACTAAGAAATTTTCTTATCAATTTTGTAAAACTAAGTTTGTTTGGATAAATGCATTTTGGTGTTATCATAATATTTTCGTTTATTTTGTAACTAAGTATAATGTAAAAACGATGTCTAAAGTTTATAAATTTTGTATTTTACACATGTTTACGAATGAACATCAACTGCAAAAAATGGACGATTTTTCGTCCATTTTTTGGTAATCGATTTCGAAATATTAAAATGTTATTTATATAATTTTTAATATATAATTATGCTATTTACGCTATTTCAAAATTTAAATATATTTTGCAAGGTTAAGTGATCAAACAAAAACGATATCCATATTTTAAAATTAAAATCAAACAACAATAACTTTTAATTTTTTATATGAGAAAATTGCATAATTAACCCCCCAACTTACGAGCTGTGTAAAGGGCATGCCCTCCAACTTACAAAATTGCAAGAATGACACCTAAAGTTATCAATATCGTTTGTTTTTTACCCCTGACATTTAGCACCCAGTTTTCCGTAAGTTGAAAACCGTTTGAAAACTCATTACAATTGTCGAAAATATGACCCGTTTGAAAAATTATACAAAAATTACCCTTGATGTTCGACAATTGTGCATGAAATATTAAAAATTTACGAGTTCATTAAAGTGTCAATCATAAACGGTATTGAAAACTTGAGGTGTCTTATTTGCATTTAATTGAAGTTTGAGGGCTATAAATGCATATTTTTTATCAAAAAGTGTACCATATTTGCAATTTTGTAACTTGGAGGGCATGCCCTTTNGTTTGAGTTTTACTACTTAACTAAAAAGTGTAAATAATGTCTCCGAGTAATAAATTATAAAAATAACATCAAATTGTCAAACCATTCACGTAAAATATGATGTAAATCGCAACTATATACTCGATGATTATTTTTAAACGATTTTGAACTTTCGTTGCTAAATAGTAAATACACAATTTCAAAACATTGAGTATCGCTTTTACATTATTTTACACTTTGAGTGGCATCTACATAATTTTCTTTACATATATTTTAAAATTATATAAATCTATGCGTGGTATATTTTTAACTTTGTCCGGAATTTGAAATACGGGAGAATCGAAAATCTCTATATATCATGTAAAAAACCGACAAAAAATCGATAAAATTCAAGTATTAAATATCATGAGTATACTATCTCTAAAAGAATCAAGATAAATGAACCAAAATTTTTTGAAGAATGTGTCCTGAGCGTGTCTTTAGAATTACTGCAATCTAGAGATAATACTAAGTTTGTTATTGTTAATCTGGATCAACATTCATACAAATAAACATATATTAATATTAAATACAGTAAATATGAAAACAATATTAGAAAAGAGATTTGATCTTCATATTAGATTCGGTTGAGTGGCGCTTGTGGCATATCGTAATGATATTGAACTTACGAATAATTCCGATTAAATTGGTGTCCCCATGATACACAAACAACATGCTCCCTTGCTGTTTGGAAATTTATGTTTTCGGGGAAAAAACTTACGAATAATTCCGGTGAAATTGATGTTTGGAACTTACGAATAATCCTCGAGTGAATAGTAAAAGTTTTCGTCTTTTTTGTGTGTTATATTGAAAATTTATGTGTTATTTTTTAATTTTTCAAAGTTTGGAAACATAATCATTACATATTTTCAAGATCAAATATAAACTATGGATGCATTTAAAATATTAACGAGTGTTAGCGTCAAATATAAACAGTTTTTGAATTTCGGGACCAATCACGCAATTTTTAAACTTGTTAGTCACTACAAGAAACACAAAGAATAATATTTTGTTTTGAGAAAATTACGACGGCAACTCTCAATGTTTAAAATAGTTTAAAAACGATGTCCCGAAAGTTCGATGCATTTTTTTTGTCTAAACCAGTACGAGCCATCCCAAAACCCACCCTGAAGCTCCAATGTCATTAAGAAATTCAGGATTCAATGAGCCGGGAGAGTACATGTATAACCCAATCTATAAGAAAAATGAATCACATTAAAAATGATAAATCAAACAAATTACTAATTATATAACTCACCTTATAAACTAGAAGCTTTCTATTTTCACAATCAATTTTTTGTAAAGAATACAAAAATGTAAAAATTAGTATATAATACACTCGAACGTGGTACCAAACTTGGCTATGAGTATCATCATATGTGTGTAGCTTTCATCTGTAAAATAAAACATTTAGAGCATCACAAACTTTAATTCATTCAATGATCATTTGATTGATTACAGGCAGAAGGTAAAATGTACCATTTGTATGTCATTAGAGATCATTTCTACCATTTGTCTAAGCCCATCTATATCGTCCGAAAACAAGCTCAAAAGCGTCATCTTCATCATCGCTAAACATTGAGTAATATTAATCATGCCATTTAAGTATATTTGGAAGATGCATAATAGTAATATTAACCTAATGATGGTTTCAAAGATATGGGGAGATAGATAATATTTCGTTGATTAGATCATAGTGTGTACTCTATAAATAGTTAGCATCATTAACAGAGTTGTAATAAAAAAAATCAAGGGCATAACATATTCTTCTTGTGATAGTGAATTCACGGTTTATCGGTCACGTGGTTTTTCTCGATCTTGGGTTTACACTCTAAATCTTGTGTCTTTTACTTTTTTTCAATTACGTTTTGTTCTTATCGCATTAATTAGATTCGACCCCGAATAAAGGGAATTCTTCTCCGGATGAATTTTCCGGACGTTAAGGTCCCCAAAATTTGTATGATTTGGCAAATTTTATCTCCAATGTTTAATTTTGGCAAATTTAGTAATCAAAGTTTTTTAAAGCAAAACTAGTTCTCATATTTCGTAAATTTAATCCTTAAATTTTAATGTACATGGCAAAATTGGTACTCAAATTTTGGGAACTAGTTTTACCACAAACAAATCAAATTTGCCCAATTTTGAAAACCTTGAGGAATGAGGACCATTTTTACTAAAACTACTAAATTAAAGTTTAGGGAACCAAATTTACCAAAATCATCAAACTTTGGATCAAATACGCCATTTTCACCTTAATCATGGCTGCAAATGCATCACATAAAAAGTATATCTCTATTTAAATAAAGAAGGTGTACCAGTATCACCACCGGCCTCAGCCCATATCTTAATCAGCTTAGCTTTCTTGCTCTCTGGTTCCTCACTTTCCATCAGGTCTGTATGTTTTCAATCATAAATAAGGCGGCTGATGTTTGTGGTAAGAACTTAGAACTTAAAAGTACCTGCACGCTTGAGAAAGATGACCTGAAGATGCATATTTCCTAAGTCACGTTGCTCTTCTTCGATCTGTTTAGCCAAGTTTACTATAGCTTCTTGGTGATTATCCACAGTTATTGATTCGAGTGTCGGTATATCTCCGATACCATCAGGAAGTTCAGTAAGGTAGGGGCATGATACCAGAACAAGGCGCTCAAGACATGGAAAGGGATTGCTGCTTTTACTTCTCCAACATTTGAGATAACTGGCACAGATTTCAAGCACTTTGAGATTTTGGAAGTCATCTTCATTCGTCTCCCAAATGTCCCCGGATAAAGCATAGTATGCTAATTTTAGTAGTTGTAGATTAGGCAGTGAACCAATTATCCTTGTCATTTCATCCCACGTAGCTCGTCCTGCACCACCCTCGAATTTCAGCACTTTTAAGCTTGATGGGAATGTTAAGATCTTCATCAATGGATTCTTCTTGCACAATTCTAAGTCATAGCCTTGGGAATCAAAATTAAGTCTCAGATACTCGAGATGACTGAGATTGCAAAAGTTGTTCAAGTAGTAATCTGACCATGTCTCTTTCGTCGGATCGATCCAATAGCAAGCCACTAGTTTTCTCAAATTGGGAACCATTTCTACTATATCGTCGGTACATCGGAGATTTCGGATTTTCAACAGAGTTTGGAGGTTCACAAGAGGTGGAATATTTCCTGCTGGAGGATTCAAGTAAGAATTAGGATACAAATAGAGATGTCTTAATTTGCTCAATCTCCATATTTCAGCTGGCATTGTCAAAGACGTACCCTCTACACCGAAACGGTATTCATATTTGATGATCAAAGTTTCAAGGTTTTGAAGTTTATGTATGTCAGATGGAACCTCAAAAAGTCTGTTCGGTGTCCATAACAACGATAAGAACCGTAAATGATTTGATCTCATAAGTTGAGATGGGAACTTCTCAGTTGGAATCCATGATGCATTCAATACCCTGAGAAGACTACAACCCTCTAACCAAGAAAACATTTTATTGTGGTCACAGAAGAACATAGCACTACGAATGAAGAGCATCTTCTGCTTACTGATAAACTGAACCAATGCATCCGAATGAAAACTAGCCCTACGAGTGAAGACACTCTCTTTACCAAGCATAGAGTTATGCTGAAAAAACATCTCTTCTTGAGCTTTTCTTATGCATAAATCCCTCAAAAGATCATGCATTTGACAAAGTTTAGTTCTGCCATTGTACCGTTTTTTGGTCGCCGTTATGAGATTTCTCTTGAGAAGTTCCTCCAAATACTCATAAGCTGTCTCTTCTATATCTTTAGACTTGCTGTTAGATTTTAGGAACCCTTCAGCTACCCAAAGCTTCAAAATATGGGAAACAGGGATGTCATCATTTTTGGGGAAAGGACTCATGTAGAGGAAACATGGCCTCAAATAATGAGGCAGATGCTGATAACTCAAAGCCAAAATTTCCATGAAATTTTCATCACTTGTTTCAATAGCTTCATTCACATCTTTTGCAATCTTTTCCCATGAATTATAACTAAGATTAATGCTGGTGAGAATACCAGCTACGACAATGATGGCAAGAGGGAGTCCCCTACATCCATTTGCGATCTTTTGTCCGATTTCGATCAGCTCCGGAGGGCAAGTTTTATCTCCAAATACCCTGTACTCAAGTTAACTCCAACTTGTCTCTAGATTCATAAGCTGTAAATGATAAATGAACCCTGATGACTTTGTGTAGCGTGCAACATTTTCATGTCTTGTAGTCAACACAACCCTGCTTCTATTCTTGTCATCTCGAAGAAATTTTTGCACTTCATCCCATGCACTAAAATCCCAAATATCATCGAAGACAATGAGATATCTTTTACCATACAAGAGGCGATTGATTCTGATGCCTAAATCTATAATGCTCGTATTCATTTCATCCGTTGATTTGTCATCTAAAATGGCTAACAGAATTGCCTTAGCGTTGTATCCCTGAGAAACAGTCACCCAGCGGCAATGATCAAAGAAATTTACAATTGAAGGATGCTCATATGCAGCTCTTACAAGACTAGTCTTACCAATTTCTCCCATGCCATCGATGGGAACAATCTGAACTTTAGACATATGAGAAAGAAGACGATTTCTAATATCATTCAAGTGATGATCAAACCCATAAAGCCTCTGTTTTCCATGGATGGGATTTCCAGATGGAAGTTTGAAAGGAGAAGAAGAATCATCAGCATCCATCTCGTTCTTCATTTCAGCGAGAGCGAAGTCAATCAAAACACACACTTTCTTCGTAATGAGAACAAAGTTGTCTTTATCGTTTACGTCTCCCCCTTCAAGAACATCTGATAGAATCTCGATGATCGACTCAGCATTTCTGGAAAATACACAAAATCTTTTCTTCCCATTTCCAACTCTTTGAGGCAATTTATCAAACACCTCCTGCATCAAGATAACTTTTTGGCGCAGAGATTCAAAATACTGTCTATGATCATTATCAATCTCCTGCTGGTTCTGCTGAATGTTAATCCCCAGTGTATTCGTCAAAGAAACCAGAGTGGCCATAATATCTAAAATGATAGAACCATCTAAGTTCTCGTTAAAATTCTGCAGTTTTGGGTGAAGAGATACTAGGGTCCGGTTACGATCATCGTGTACCTGGTTCAAGTTCCTTTGGATGAAAACTTCCAGTGTTCGTGCAAGTGAAACCAGATCAGCATACGCCGCCATACCTGAGCTGAAAAGGGAAATCCCCAAATATATTACCGATTGGAATCGGTAATTGGATATAGGGAATCGTGATTAGTTGAATCCTGAAATGCAAAGAAAAAGATTGTCTATAATAAATATAAATAGAAGAAAACATTCATACATCGTCCTTCTTGTCGTATTTGGACTGTTTACTCAAAGTATTTTTTTGTATTTATAAATTTTATTATTTCATTTAATTTTATTAGTTTAAGTTTAATATGTATTGTTTATTTTATTATATTTGTTATTATGGATCATTAATAAATTTAGAATATTTTAACTTGTTGGAACTTGGAAGACGTTTAATCTAATATTTATTTATTTATTGTATTTTTTTTGTTTGTTTTGTTTTTTAAGATATTTATCTATCCATTTAGATATTATAATTCATCTTGAAATTTGGTACATCACATTTAGATAAATACGAATGGTAGAAATATCACTCGAGGACCACCCAAATGTTGAAGATGGTAGAAGTGACCCACAAATGGATTCTAATATGGATGAACTTGAAACTAAATCTCCACCTCCACAATGTCATGGTAGAGTGAGGGATGAATCATTGTCTACACAATTGTTGATTTTTCAAGACTTGCTCGATTATTGACCGGACTTTTTCCTTATGTATGTCTAACATATATTGTATCGGAAATCCTCTTATAGTTGATGATTTTGCATAAGTGAGGCATCGATGTGTTTATTACTCATAGAACATAAGCGAGGCAAAAACAAAAGTGATGTTTAGTTTGTTGTTTGTCATTTTTATATCATGCAACACTTTCAGTTTAAGATAATAGAAAGCTCACCAAATTTTTGAATGCTAGAATGCTTCTCGAAAAGTCAAACAAATTGTTTATTTCATCTTCGAGTAAGGTGATGCAAAAAATCAGGTTTGTCAATTTTTTAGTGGTTATATTCCACATTCGTGTAGTGCGGGTAATGTGGCTAATACATACCACAATATGACAATGAATTCTATTGCTCGTGATATAATTCAATACATTTGGAACACATGAGGTACGTAATTTTTGTGTGATAAGTTGTTAATTGGAATTGATTTTTTTGTATACAGAATTGAAGGTGAAGGACACTAGAAAGAAAATGTTTGCCAAATATGTATTCAATGTTCCATGATGCGGCCAACGTGCATTTGAATCGGTGCCAACAAGGACTAAAGGACAAGAGTGGAGATCCTTTACGCCACTAACAAGATTTACAAGCTAACTTATAGAGATATAAATAGAACACTAGGAGCAATTAAGGAGAAACGATCACTAAGGGCAAGAAGAAGCAGAAGGTAAGGTTTTAGCCACGGCACGGTGGCGAGTCACTTATGTGTTGCACCTCTCGCCCTTTTCACTATGCTTTCTTAACCTTGCATGTTTTGAGTCTTCGGGTCACGTTTTATTCTCTCAAAACGTCCAAGAATCCGTGGGTCTCGGTGAGGATGAGTTCTAGAACGAGGAAATGGTTTTTCCTACGAATTTAAATGGTTAAGCATGGTTTTCCAAAGATGTTTTCATGAAGCATATGACATTTGCATGCGAGCTCCGATCTACGGGATAGGGATCCTACGACCGAGGACTTATCCCCAATGGCAACATGACGTTGTCATGGTATCAAGAAATCCCGACCTACGGGGATTGCCACTCCTACTTGCCCACAGGCAAGTATACGAATGTTATGATATGTTTACTGGTTTAAGTGACTGTTTTCATGTTTTATGTGGTTCATGATCTATGGAGGTTATTAAGACCATACGGGTAAGAGAGCATTATTTAAGGAAAATATTACCGGCCCAGAGCAGGAGCTAGACTCTAACTCTCCAATATGATTTGCATCGTTGCCTTACTGAGACTTTAGTCTTATAATAAGTTATGTTTATGGTGTAGGTTATGAGACTCCGGAGGCCGAACCTGATGAAGCCTGCTAGAGGAGACCCGCATGGTAGGAGTGGTCGGTTAAGAAACACCTGTGAGAGCACATGTTAAAAAGGGGTTCCTTTTGGAACAACGTTGTTGTTTCCCTCATTTTGTGATTGTTAAACTCTCGAGATTTAGACATTTTACATTTTAGTATGACGAACAAGCCGTTTTCATGGGTTAAATGATTTCTCTATTATGTCATTGTTTTGGGTTCATACAAGGCCATGCAGGATCACGTTCGACCCAGGCAGAATGATCTACCGACCCTGGGTGGTCGGGAGTATGCTACTGCCTCGACCATAGTCGACCCGTGTCAACCAGAGTCGACCATAGTTCTAGTGCCCTGGTCGACCCCAACGACAGCACGGTCGATCGTGGTCGGCAGAGGCTACTGTCCGAGGTCGATAGGGACGTCGACTAAGGTGATAGTCTCCATGCCGACCATACTTAGGTAGGAGCATGGCTTCGTGGTCAGGCAATCATCATGGTATGCAATACCTCATGAGTCACATGACCGAGGTGACTCTCGACCATGGCCTGCTGTCCCGTGCGGAGGGAAAGGTCGGGTCGTGATAGTCAAGGGGTTTATATATAGACACAAAAGTAATTAAAAATTCACTCACAACTTCGGCGGCGTATACACGAGCAACATCTTCGTCTAAGCAGCCGAGGTTGTGTAATAAGGAATAAAGATCTCCACCATTCAAGTACTCCATTACAAGATAAAGATTGTCCCGACAAGTAAATGAGTAAAAGAATCGGACCTGATATTGAATTTCAATTTTCAAAGGAGGATTCTAGAGAAAAAGGGTAGTTAAACGTTTTGATAAATTGCTAGACTCACCACAAAAGGATTACGAACAGATATTAATATATCACGTTCTGCCAAAATACTCTCGACTGCATTCTTCCTTATCATGTCTGCTTTCTTAAGAACCTGCAGAACACATCAATCAATCTTAATATTCGAAGATCGTACTCTCTATTCTTCAAAAGTTTCTGGATCTTTTGTTTTTTTTAAAAANACCGATAAAACTCGGCTGCGAACTCATCACTATCACCAGAAGAATATGCAAAAATATGTTACGTCCTTGATTTTTTTTATTAGAATTGTTTTAATGAGACCAATTATTTATAGAGTCCAAATTAGAATATAATCTACGAAATATTTTATTGAATATTCTACCATACTATTGGGCATCTTCGAAATATACTTAAATGCCATGATTAATATTACTGAATGTTTAGCAATGATGAAGATGACCCTTTTGAGCTTGTTTGCGGACGATATAGATGGACTAAGACAAATGGCAGAAATGATCTCTAATGACATACAAATGGTACACTTTACCTTTTGCAAATGATCATTGCATTAATTAATGTTCTTGATGCTATAAATGTTTTATTCTACAGATGAAAGGGACACAAGATGATGATGATACTCATGCCCAAGTTTGATACTAGTCTTTTCTTCTTTGGCTTCACACAAGTTTTCCACATTCTCCAAATCTCCTCATTGGTATTTGGCTCCTCACGTTAGCAATTTCAGTGCTCCAAGATTTAGAAACCACGTTCAAAGTAATTGGTTTGATATATCATTTTCAATGTGATTCATTTCTCTTATGGATTGAGTTCCATAAAAACTCTCTCGATCTATTGAATCATGAATTTCTAAGTGATATTGGAGTTTTAGGGTGGATTTCGAGATGGTTTATATCGGTTTAGTCAAAAAAATATGGTATGAAAGTGTATCGATTTTAGGCGAAAAATATATCGACCTATAATTGGAGCACTACCGATCTTATTGAAACAAGTCTGAATCAGACCAAATCCAGTTCGACGAGGGGTAGTGTTGAAATACTGTCACACATCTATCGTGGAAATAGAAATGCTCATTTTCAATGAGATCCGCTTTCTTATGAATTGGGCTATACGGACAATTTCACCACACATTGAATCAAGAATTTTTATATTTATTCTACATAAATTTGATATTTGAATAGAGATAAAGCTTGTTCATGTTAGCTAAAAATGGAGTTTACGATCTTTTTACATATTAAATTATGAACACACGCCACGATAGAATGAAATAGACAACAAAAGTTTTATGTGGAAGTCGAGTGTCTGATGAAACCACAGATCAATACCTATCAATCCATTATCACCAAGATACAATAAAGAATTAAGAACTATCGAGTTTTTGAACCACTGAATATGAAGCAACAAACGTGGAAGATTATCTATGCAAAACCTTTGCAACATTTCATATTTTCTCTCGTGCTCTCACTTTGCTATCTGGTGTATGAACTAGTGGTGACGTATTAAGTGTGGTCGGATGTATATAAATACACTCATTAAATGGATTAGGGTTAAGATCCATTTTGATGATCCGTTGGTATCTATAAACCATTAAACTATTATAATGTTTATAGATTATAATATAGTTTTAAATTTTAAATAATGTTTAGAATAATATCTCAAAAATTGAAAATTACATAGAAATTATAATTGTATATTTTATTCCTAAATATAAAAAAATCATTTTAATTTAATTTTATAATTAAATTACATATTGTATAAATATAAAAAATTCATAAATATTAAAATTATAAATACAGCATTAAATTGTCAAATCACACATAAAATGGTCATTTTTAAATGATTTTAAACTTTTGTTGCTAAATAGTAAATATACAATTTTAAAACATGGGTGTCATCTACATAATTTTCTTTACATATATTTTAAAATTATGTATATATCTATACTTGGTATATTTTTAAAAGAATCAAGATAAAAACACATGACTAATGTGAAACACAAATGAACCAAAGATTTTTCAAGAATGTGCCCTTAGCACCATGCTTATCATGGCAAGAGAATATAGAATAAGAATTAGGGAATAAGGAAAAGGGTAAGTTATTAGAATTTTAATATATAATTATATTAATAATAAAATCAATAATATTTTAAATATGTATATATATTATAATAGTTATTCAATTTGAACGAACCGAGTTTGTTCATGTTCATTGATTCTTTTTCGTGTTCATTTTAATTTGGCTCCATTCGTTTATGTTCGAGTTTGTGTTTGAATCCGTTCGCTCATGTTTGTGCATAAATAGTATAAAAACTCAAATTCGAACTTTGTGAACATGTTCGTGTTCGTTCGAATTTCTATTCCAACACGTTTTGTTGTTCATATTTTAATGTAAACGAACAAATAAGAATACAAACGAGTCAAACAATTATTGTTTACGAACTGTTCACACTTTTTAAGAACATTATAGGTGCAGAATGGTCATCTAAAGAGAGGAAGAGCAACAAATATTTGGAAAAAAAACATCAATTTTCATTGCACTTCATCTATATAAACTTTATTTCAATCTCACTCACAAAGCGACGCCGTATAGTGAACCATCAAGATTCATTCATGTGTCTAGCGATTGGTTTGATGTTTCTCAAGGCTAGGCACCACAACTATACATAATTTATGTATCACTTGTTAGTCACTATAAGAAACACAAAGAATAATATTCTGCTTTAAGAAAATTACGATGGCAACTCTTAAAATAGTTTTAAAGTGATCTCCCAAAATTTTTAAATTGCATACAAAGCCCCAATGTTTCAAATCCGTTTAAGAATAATCATACAGTGAATAGTAGCGATTTTTGTCTTTTTTTTAGTGTATTGAAAATTTATGTGTTATTTTTAAATTTTTCAAAGTTATGAGATATAATCATTGCATTTTTTCAAGGTTAATGTGTCAAATACGAATTATGAATGCATTTAAAATACTAACGGGTGTTATGATCAAATATAATGGATTTGGAACTTTGGTGGTCAACCACACAATTATTAAATTTTAAGAGCATAGTATTTACAATTTTAAAAAATTGAAAGATCAAAAACACATATTATATCAACTTTGAGAGACTTTGCATAAAATTTAAAAATTTTAGGGGCACCGCATTTATATTATTTTAAAGTTTGTGAGCTAATTACAAACACCACTCATTTTGTTTTCTATATTAAACTTGAAAAAATAGAAAAATTACCTTTTCCATATCGACGACTATATTCGAAAATCTTTTGCATTTTCTTCCTTTCATTCCCACGTTCATGCATGAGTGCTGGTCTCACAAAGTGGAATTAGAATATGCACATATATAACATATAAAAAACTTAATCAAACTATTTACTATGATATTTGCATTGCAACACATTCAAGTACAATCGTCTTATAAGTTAAATTTGCTTATTAAAATTAGTGGATCACCAACCAAAAATTTCATTAAGATGAACTAACCCACGATAAGATGATTAGGGATTTTTCCAAACTCATTTTTTTTCTTTTATTTTATCACGAATTTTTTTTATATTATTTTTGAAACATATAAAACTACATCAAACTAACTAATCTAAACATTATATTTTGAGTAAAATATTTTCCAATAGTAACCAGAGAATGAGTTGCGTAGTGCCTCTTCTAGGTTATAAAGTCATTCGTGCCACTTTGTTCTAAAATAATGTCGTCCTCCGCATGTCCTTATCCATGGATAAGATATTATAACCCTTTTATCCATTATCTCATGAGCATTATCCCTTTTTTTCAAACTCATTCTAATACCCATTGTTTTAAATTTTCGATATACATGTCTAGTATACCGGAAATTTTTTACGTACCGATTATTTCCAGTATTTAAATAAAAACATTGATTGGTACTGGTTTTGAGCGAGCCGGATCTAATTTGTTAGGAAAAAATGATTTAAAGTTTGTAGATTTTTTTTCGAATTAAGAAAAAAAAGTTAAAAAAGATGTATATTTTCTCTAAATTAATAACATATTTTATTATTCCGGCACAGATCATGTATACTCCATAAAGATTTGGTATATCGATGCACTTAGCTCGTCTGATATACCAACGAATACTAATTTTTAAAACATGCTACCATATTAAATTTCATACTCCGACGTGGAAGGAGTAATCATGAATATAACTAAAAGCAAAAAATTATGATATAAAAGATTTGATCAAGTTATTTACAATATACCTTTTCGTCCTCATAAACACATCCAATTTAGACCACAAATCCAATACGGGTAATTTATATCTCAATATAGTGACCCACATGTTTGAATGAAATTTTGTTTCGTTTGATAAAAGTGACAAATTGGTGATCCATCCGTTTAAACGATCAAATCAAACTTGTAAGGCAAGATATAATTCACCCACATTCCCCTCATAAAATTCATCGACTCCATAGATTTAGCAATGGGTAACACACAAATTTAATCGAAATAATTTCATGATTTTGACAATTTTGATTTCCAAAGTTTTATGATTGCGGCAATTTTGATCACCAAAGTATAAATATGTTAAAACCGGTCCACATACTTTCTACTTTGATAAAACAAATTATCAAAGTTTAATCTATATGACATATTTGGTCTACAAAGTTTTCGATTTTAATAAATGAGATTTTCAACCAAAATCAAATTTATGGGACCAATTTTACCACTTTTGAAATCTGATTTACCAAATATTGCAAATTTCAATGACCAAATATACCAAAATTTTAAAGTTCAATGATTAAATATGTCATTATAAATCATGGGTCTACCATTTTCTCATTTTAGGAATACTAAAATTATAGTACCTGCAATACCGTTGTCCATAGTTGAAACATGAATAACAAAAACCTGAAGAAGCAAGTTTCCCAAACCAGCTTGCTCTTCTTTTATCTGCATTGCCCAATCCACAATCCATTTTTGCTGATCATCAACCCTTATAGACTTAAGATTCGGTAAATCTCCGATCCCATCCGGAACTTCCGTTAACTCCGAGCACCCGATAAGATTAATTCGCTCGAGACATGGAAAAGGATTACTACTATTACACCTCCAATATTTCATACAACTATCAACAATATCAATAACTTTAAGCTTTTGAAAATCTTCTTCATTCGTCTCCCAAATTTCACCCGATATTGTGTTCCATGACAATTCGAGGAACTCAAGATTCGGTAATGAACCTGTTATTCTAGTTAAATCTTCCCATGAAGATCCTTGTGATCCCTTTAAGGATAGAACTTTCAAGCTTAATGGGAAAGCAAGGATTTTCATTAAAGGAATGTTCTTGCACAATTTCGAGTCGTAAGCTTCGGAATAAACTGTAAGAATGAGAGTCTTTAGATGACTGAAAAAACATCTCTTCTTGAATAAACTAGCCCTACGAGTGAAGACACTCTCTTCACCAAGCATAGTGTTATGCTGAAAAAACATCTCTTCTTGAGCCTTTTTTATACATAAATCCTTCAAAAGATCATGCATTTGAAAAAGTTTAGTTTTGCCATTGTACTGTTTTTTGGTCGCCGTTATGAGATTTCTTTTGAGAAGTTCATCCAAATACTCATAAGCTGTATCTTCTATATCTTTAGACTTGTTAGCTTTTAGGAACCCTTCAGCTACCCAAAGCTTCAAAATATTGAAAACTTCCAGTGTTCGTGCAAGTGAAACCAGATCAGCATACGCCGCCATACCTGAACTGAAAAGGGAAATCCCCAAATATATTACCGATTGGAATCGGTAATTGGATATAGGGAATCGTGATTAGCTGAATCCTGAAATGAAGAAAGAAAAAGATTGTCGGGACCGACAGCCTGGCGAGCGTCTGTGAGAAAATGACGTGATAATTTTTGCAAATTTTGGAAAATTTATTTTTCAAATTTTTATTTGATATTATTAGTCTCATAGTTTTGGTAAAAATAGTATTTATAGTTTTCATAACTTGGCATATACGATCCTCATGTGGTAAAATAACTCCATAAATTTGAATACAAATTTCACAACATACATTCAACTTTAAGGATTTGATTTGACAAAATTTGTAAAGTATAAGATTAGGTTTACCAAAAAACAAAGTTTGATAACTAATTTTAACTTCAAAAAATTTGAGGATTAAATTTACAAGAATGAACAAAGTTTGAGATCAAATTTATCAAATAATACAAATTTTGAGAATCTTAAATACAATTTGACCAGTATATATAGAAGTGGGGACATGTGCTAAACATTCATACATTAATTTATTTATTATTATGAACATTGATAAATTTAGAATATTTTAGTTTGTTGTAAGGCATTTAATCTCATATTTTTTTATTTATTGAATTTTTTATTTTGGTTTTTAAGGTATTTATGGATATTGATGAGAATCCTAGGATCGGGTACCCTGCAATGGGTGATGCCAATAACGATTGGGCTGGCCTATGTAGTGGAAGCGAACTTGGGCAGTCCAGCTTAGTACTTTTGGGATGAATTGGCCCGATGTTCAGCGAAGGAACCGAAGATAAACTTGACGAAATAAAACGGTTTCTGACAGACGGCCCATGGTTTGGTCCAAACGGTTACAAACCCAAGCGTTCCACGCTTCGGGCCTCCACACGTTTACCACGCCTCAGGCCAGATCACGCAGACCACGTTTGGTCCCGGCCACGTTTTACATCGCTCGACAACAACCTTTAACAAACCTGTCAGAGGCAGTTACACGGCGTGGATTACACACACCTTCGACTCTATAAATACAGAGCACGACGACGGAATTAGCATGCCCCTTTTGGATGCGAAGAATAGACCGTTACTCTGCCGGGATTATTCTTATCGCTTTCTTATCCTTGTCATCTTCATAAGCCTCTATTCTTCTTGTAATTGAACTACGATTTGATTAGTGAATCGACTAAGAGCATTCCCTGCTCTTGGTCAAATGGTTTTTTCCCCATTTCACGGGGTTTTCCACTATAAATTGATGTGTCTAATTACTGTTTTAAGTTTCTTAATCGTTCTCCCACCAAAAACAAATCCTAACCGAGTTCGTTTCTTAACGAACCGGACGACTGTTGGTACCCTATAAAAAGGGACCATAACAGATATGTTTAGATATTATGATCTATCTCGAAATGTTAGTACATGATATTTAGGTGAATCGTCTTCATTTATGAAGTTATTAAATATCAATTTTTTACATTTTTGTGTATCAATTAATTATGAATTGCACTAATAAAACTCAAATATGGTAGAGTTGACCCACAAATGGATTCTGATATTGATGAATTTGAAACTAAACCTCCACCTCCACCTCAATGATGTTATGGTAGAATGAGGGATGAATCATTGTCCCACATAATTGTTGATTCTTTAAGACTTGCTCGACTGTTGACTGGACTTTATCCTGATGTGCGTTCTAACAAATATTGTACCTAAGATCCTCTTAGAGTTGATGATTTTGCATAAGTGAGGCATTGACGTGTTTATTCATCGTACAACATGTTGATTCCTAAATTGATAGTCGATATGGGTTTCAAAGATAAAGTGACGTTCAGTTTGTTGTTTGTCATTTCTATATCATGTGATGGTTTCAGTTTAAGGAAGTAGACAATTCACCAAATTTTCGGATGCTATAATGCTTCTTGAAGAGTCAAACAAATTGTTTATTTCAACTTCGAACAAGATATGATGCGAAAGATCGGGGTTGTCAATTTTCTAAAGGTTATATTCCACATTCGTGTGGTGCGGATAATGTTCCTAATACATACCGTAATATGACAATGAACTTTATTGCGTGGAGCCCCTACCTTTGAAGGTGTATTTGTTTATTGAAAAGAATAAAAGAAGCATCTGACTACAGGGGATATAGCTCAGTTCATACAGAGGAGCTCTTACAATTGGTTTGTTGATTAATAATAATTTTTTTTATTATTGGTATACCTGAATAGATCCGACATACCAATGCAATGAGCTCGTCTGGTATATCGATCTTAGGGATGACAATGGGTAAGGTTTGGGCCAAGTTTGGTCAAATCACGCCCGTTCTATCACTTTAACTTTAAATTCATGTCTGCACCAAATCCATATTGTTTAAATCCATGTCCTACCCTTGCGAATACCCTCCCCACCGCGAATAATTCAACCCACGTAAAATGTCAAATAATAAAAAATATCGGAAAAGGCGGCCTTAGTCCCCATATTTTGTTGATTTTGACAAATTTGATTTCCAAATTATTTTTTGGCATATATAGTCTCTAACTTCAATTAATTGGCAATATTCATCCTCATATTTTGTAAAATTTGGCAAATTCAATCCCCAAAGTTCATAATTAATTCTCAAAGTTTAAAAAATGCAAAACAAGTCTTCATTATTTATGTTTAGTGGGAAAACTAGTCCCCAAATTTGGGGAATTTGGAAAAATTGGTACCTAAATTATTTAAGGGCCGTCAGGGTTTACGTTTTTCAAAACGTTGAGGACCACCGTTGCAAAATTATTTAACGGCCGTAATTGTCATTTTTCAAAACGTTGAGGACCTCTAACACCGTTAGGGACCTTTTTTGCCAAAATTCTGGAATTACGAGGATCAAATACGCCAATGTTTTTGTTTGGGGACTAACATTGACGAAATTGAAGAGTTTGATGACTAATATTGCTAATTTTGATAAACAATAGAGACTAGTTTTGCAAAACCATATAAAAGTCAGTGACCTGTTTAGGCATACCAAAACTTTGGGGTTCAAAATTGCAAATTTTCAAAACTATGGTGATTCAATTTGCCTGAACCATGGGACCATATCAAAGTATTTACCAAAAAATATAAATGATTTATTCACTTCTCACAATATTTTTTTGTGAATTTTGAAAATAGTTAAAATAAAAAAGTAATAAATATTTTAAAATAGATTGTTTTATTTATGATTGATATTTATAAACACATACAAACTTTAAAATAGTGTAAAGAACATATCAAACTTTGAAAATGATAAAAATAGTACAAAAAATGTTATAATCAGACAACTATAAACTATAAAAGTTTGTAAATATATTCTCTAATATTTATATTTGCATATTTAATCCAAAAGTTTAAAAGAAATTGTTGTTTGATTTTAATATCCTTTAATGTTTTAAAGACAAATATCGTTTTTATTTGATCAATTAACCTAAAAAAGTGTAAAAATATAACTAAGTTTTAAAATAGTATAAATACCACATTTATATATTAAAAATTACATAAATAACACGTTAATATGTCGAAATCGATTACCAAAAAATGGACGAAAAATCGCCATTTTATACTTGTTGTGGTTCAAAAACTGGGGGTGTCAACAGTCGTCCGGTTCGTTACAAGACGAACTCGGTTGTAATTTATTTAATGTGTGGATAACAATTATAAATCAAGTATAAATGAGACAATGCTGTTTTAGAGTGGAAAATCTCAAAACTGAGGAAAAAAAACCACTTGACTAAGAGCTGGAAATGCCCTTAGTCGATTCAATAAACAAGATGGAAGCCACAAATGTCATGTTTCTTCTTTAGACAACAAGGGGAAGAAAACTTATCGAAAATAAATCGATAGATGGCTAAGTAAGAAAACTCGCAAGGAGAATCGAAAGAGGATCCTTTTCTTCGCATCCCAAATGTCATTTTTATACGCCTACTGTGCTGCGTGAACAGTAAGGTGTCGTTTTGTGCTTGTCCTCTGTGGCTAGGTTGGCTCGTGTCAGGCGGGACAACCACTGGGCATGACTTCATAGGGCTGCACGATGCTAGGTCTTTCGACGCTATTAGCCGGCTATCTCCAGACTAAGGGAGGCTCATATGACTCCGCCGGACCATGCCTCTGACAGAATTGTCGGAGGTTGTCGTCGCACGTTGAGGAATGTGGATGGCCCGAAGCATGGCCTGTGAGATGTGGACCGATCGGTCCAGGTGAGGGGGAGAAAGTTGGGCCTTATTGATCGAAACCGATCGATATGAAAGGGCGGTCGGGCCCGACTGACCTGGTTGGGCCGTCCATTCACGTGAGCTGGATCTTGGCCTCCAAGTTCGGCTTATGTTACTTGGGCAGGTCTGACTAAGCTTGGCCCTGATCAGGCTCGGGGTACCGAGTTCCGGGGATCTCATCACTAGCCCCTCGGACTCTATCGCCACCATGGTGGTGATGTGAGTTCGATTATCAGATTGAGAGCGTTTTGAGGCAGGAGTGTCCGATCGCAACAACGGGAGACTGTACCCGTACTGGTCGTAACGGCGTCCTTGGGGACCGATCCTACACTTAGAAATTTCAGAGTGTGAATTACAAATTTGAAATTCGTAACGGTTAAGGGTAAAAACGCAATTCAAGGCTCTATAGTAGCGAGCGTCTTTCCGTATTCCAAAGGGGGGACAGGCTGTGAGACTGTAGTAATGACGTGTCGCCCTGTGATTGGTTAATGCGCTGCTATAAAAGTCGGGATTTCTGCCCTGTGCAACCATCGTTGTAACTTTGCGAAAAACTCTCTGAGCCCTATAATTCTCTGGCGATTTCACTCGACAATCTTCCAACTCCAGTTCTCTCCCAAAACTTAAGGTAACCATCCATGGTACATCGTATGGCTAGATATCCAGTTGTTTCTGAAATGGACCTCGAAGTATTTTGGGCAAAATTTTCAATCCCTGTCCATTTTCCCATCTGGAGAGGGAAGAAAGGCGTTCCCTGCTTCCTTCCCGCCGAGATGAATGTTCCGGCTAACGCCATACCCGTTAGCTATGCCTCCTGAGGTCCGGCCTGCGTTTTCCCCTTCATCCTTTGTCGCAGCCGTACTCCGGAAGATCCATTACCCAACCTTTGATCTTTTCCCGGGCATTTATGTCTATATAATCGCCTTCATTTTCTACTGCTATAAGCAGGGGGTAGATCCAACCTGATGAGAATCCTAGGACTGGGTACTCTGCAATGGGTGATTCCCAATAACGATTGGGCCGGCCCATGTAGTAGAAGAGAACTTGGGCAGTCCAGCTTAGTACTTTTGGGATGAAGTGGCCCGATGTTCAGCGAAGGGACCGAAGATAAACTTGGCGAAATAAAACGGTTTCTGACAGACGGCCCATGGTTCGGTCCAAACGGTTACAAACCCACGCGTTCCACGCTTCGGGCATCCCCACGTTTACCACGCCTCGGGCCAGATCACACAGACCACGTTTCGGTCCCGACCACGTTTTACATCGCGCGACAACAACCTCTAACAAACCTGTTAGAGGCAGTTACAGGGCGTGGGTTACACACACTTTCGACTCTATAAATACAGAGCACGACGACGGAATTAGCAGACCCCTTTTGGATGCGAAGAATAGGCCGTTACTCTGCCGGGATTATTCTTATCGCTTTCTTATCCTTTTCATCTTCATAAGCCTCTGTTCTTCTTGTAATTGAACTACGATTTGATTAGTGAATCGATTGAGAGCATTCCCTGCTCTTTGTCAAGTGGTTTTTTCCCCATTTCCCGGGGTTTTCCACTATAAATTGATGTGCCTAATTACTTTTTTCAGTTTCTTAATCGTTCTCCCACAAAAAAAAAATCATAACCGAGTTCGTTTCTTAACGAACCGGACGACTGTTGGTACCCCCTCAAAAGAGACCATAACAGTTTGGCGCCGTTCGTAGGGACGATTCTCTAATCCCATGTGAGGTTTCTACCAGGGATAGGATAATCAAAGGCATGGCAATTGGAACTTCGACGATTGACAGTGACGTGCTTCCCGACATCCTTCCAGCACTAACATTCACTTTACAGGATCTTGAAGCTGTCGTCAGGAAGGTGGTACTGGAAATTACGTCGGAAAGAAGTGGGACAGAACCACCGGCTGTTTCAAACCATGTTCCAAGAAGTAGAGCGTACGAGAGCGACCTTGATGAGCGTAGCACTGATGATGAGGAAATCATCAGGCGCGGCGTAACAACGAGGAGGCCGAGATATCGATCCACTGCTCTTCCCCCGGCGAGAGCTCCAACTTCCGTTCATAGGAATGACCAGGAGCAGATGCAGCTACGAATCGACGAGCTCACTAGGGAGTTGGAGGGCATGCGTGCGCTGAAGGATTACGAACCAAATTTGGGGCGCAATCCTGGTTTATTCAACAGGGCCATGGAGGCCATGATTAGACGGAATATGGATGACGACTGGTGGCATAATTTGCACGTAGTTCAACCGTCATCCCAACAATCTGAAGGCGTGTCCGCCGCCTATGGAGATTTGATACTCCCCTTTTCCGAAGAGATCTAGGCTGCAGTCCCAAATCGGCATTATCGCAACCCCGAGGGGTTGCCGACGTTTCGCGGTGACGGTGATCCGATCGATCACGTTGCTGATTTTGAGTTACGCATGGGAACGGTTCGGGCCTCAGATTCACTGAAGTGCCGCATCTTCGCTGCAGGATTACAAGGCAACGCCTGAACTTGGTTCAAAAATTTGCTGGCCCGATCCATACAGTCGTATGGCGGGTTTATTTTGGCTTTCTCCGAGCAGTTCGCTCCAAATGTAGGACCGCCTCGAAGCAGGCAGGAACTATATCAGCTGAAATACATCCCGGGTAAAATTAGTCTTCGGTCTTTTATGGAGAAATTCAATAGGACCTCCCGGGGCATCAAGCTCGAGCTCCGGGACAAGATTGATATTTGCAGCAGGTCTTGGGACCTTGCGGCCTTTTGGCCAGTTTAGTGAAGAGCCCGCCATCCACCTTGGGAAAGCTTCTTCAGAAAATCAACAAGTATATTAAGGTGGATGAAGTGATGGGGCTAGGCTATCGGAAACCTAGCAGGAATTCTGAACTCGCAGGTGATCATAGGGTTTCCTACCCTAAGAAGCAGTAGCGAGAAGTAGCGGCTGTAGCTGAGAAAGACGTCCCTCCGAAGCAGGAGGACGATCGGGTGTATTGCGAACTACATCATAACCGTGATCACCCGACTTTGAAGTGCCTGCTGTTGAAAGAGACGGTAGCGGCGATGAGTAAAGAAAGGCCCGATCGGAATGGTCAGAATGGCAAGCGAACTGAATCCCCCCGAAGAGGCTATCAAGGTGACGATCATCACAGGCCGCGGGGAAGAGATAATCGGGGACAAACCCGAAACTATAATGATCGGACGGAGGACCGAAGGTCACCTCCCCCAGAACAAGACAGAGGCCAACACGGTCGAGAGAATCGTGGTCAGGGCCGAAGAAGAAGATGGCGGGGCCGTGGCGGCAGAGCCCCGCAAAACGAGGGTGGAAGACATGAGCAGGTCGCTCCTCCACCCGCTGAAACGGGTGCCCAACCTCCTCAAAACGAGGTGGCATCCAGGGAAGTAGCCGGAGATATTTATGTTATCTCCGGTGGTTTGAGAATAAACGAATCGGTCCGGGACCGAAAGAGGACAGTGCGTCGAGACTCCGCTGAGAGCTCCGAATCGGTGGCGCTGGTTAAGTATGATCTAGCTGAGCGGTCCCCTCCCTTCGGGGAGGACATCACTTTCACTATGACTGATCGAGAAGGGATTATCGATACATGCGATGACCCCCTTACCATTACTGGAATCATTGGGAACCGTCGGGTCCACAGGATCTTAGTGGATACCTGGGCTTCGTGTAATTTGATGAAGCGCGAAGTTGCTGAAATGTTGGGAGCTGCTACTCACGACCTCCCGATCGCTAATATAACTCTCTGGGCATTCAACCAGAAGAGCGTCATTCTATTCGTGAAAATTCTATTCCCAGTTACTCTTGGAGAACCATCCAAGGATCGATCGGAGGTCTTGGAATTCATTGTCGTTGAAGTCGACTTGGCTTACAACGCCATTATCGGATGGACCGACCTCAGTAAGTTCGAGGCGGTCCCTTCTACTTATCATATGATGCTCAAATTCCCATCCATTTATGGAGTTATTTCTGTAAAGAGGGATCAAAAAGTAGCTAGACAATGCTACATGAGTTCGTGCCGAACTTTGGCACCTATTAAGAAGGCCCGGGTGGATTTGCTGGAAGAGCCGCCGCACCCGAGGCAAGCAATGGAACCCGTGGGGTTCAAATTGATTAATTTGGTTGAGGATGACTCAACCAAAATTACTCGCATCGGGGCACATGAGTAATTAATTTGACGAATGATCTTATGTATTGGGTTATACAGACATTCTTTTGATCTATTAAATACAGAAAAAATGATCTTACTCGAATGCTACATTTTGATATTCGTGTGTCATATTCTATAAAGTTTTGCATAGTTTTATACATGATGTAAATGTTCGAGTTTTGACGATATTTTTAGATTACAGATACACATGTATCACTAGAAATTGTGTTTACCATATAATTTAATATATATTTTAATTAATTTAAATTAACGCACCCTCAACGCACCCTTAATTGGATTCGTAAAATTTTGCGCACCCCGCACCCTGCAACCTAGCTTTTTTGTGTGTTATATTGAAAATTTATGTGTTATTTTTAAATTTTTCAAAGTTTAGAAACATAGTCATTATCTATTTTCAAAGTCAATAGGTCAAATACAAACTATGTATGCATTTAAAATATTAACGAGTGTTTGGGTAAAATATAAACGATTTTTTAACATCGTGGGCCCAATCACACAATTTTTAAACTTGTTAGTCACTACAAGAAACACAAAGAATAATATTTTGTTTTGAGAAAATTACGACATTAATTCTCAATGTTTAAAATAGTTTAAAGACGATGTCCCGTAAGTTTGTAAAATTGCATGTAAACCGTTCACGCATAACCCTAGAGTGAATAGTAAAAATTTTCGCCTTTTTGTTTGAGTAATATTGAAAATTTATGTGTTATTTTAAAATTTTTTAAAATTTGGAGGCCTAGTCATTTCATCTTTTCAATGTTAAGACATCAAATACAAACTATGGATGCATTTAAAATATTAACGAGTGTTTGTGTAAAATATAAACGATTTTTTAATATCGTGGGCCCAATCACGCAATTCGTAAACTCCGAGGACATGTTATTTACAACTTTAAAAAGTTGAGAGGTCAACAATACATATTATGTCAACTTCTAGGGGTTTGCATGCAATTTAAAAACTTTGAGGGTACCACATTTACACTATTTTAAAGTTAGGAGGCTACTTACAAACACCACTCATTTTGTTTTCTACATTGAACTTGAAAAAAAGAATAATTACATTTTCCATATCGACGAGTATATTCCAGAATCTTGTGCATTTTCTTACTTTCATTTCCAGGTTCATGCATGAGTGTTGGTCTCAAAAACTGGAGTGAGAATATACACGAATATAACATATAATAGAGAATACCACAATATAAAAAAATATAATCAAACTAATTAGTATGATATTTGTGTTTCAACACATTCAAGTACAATGGTAAGATAAGTTAAATTTGATTATTAAAATTGGTGGATCCCAACCAACAATTTCATTAAGACAAACTAACCATTGATCAGATGATTCATGATTTTTCCAAACTCATTCCAATACCCACTATTTTAAATTTTTGGTATACCGGTTTGGTATATCGGAAATTTTGAACGTACCGGTTTTGACTAATATTTAAACAAAATATCGATTGATACACGTTTTGAGCAGATCGGATCTAACTTATTTTACTTTAAGAAAAAAAGATATATAAAGTTTGTTGAGTTTTTTTATTTTTACGAATTAAAAACAATAAAAAATTAGAAAAATTTAAAAAATATATTTTTTCTCTAGATTAATAATAAATTTTTATTACTGGTATACCTGAAACAGATCTGATATATCAATGCAATTAGTTCATCTAGTATATCGATCTATTCCTGTTTCATGTTAAATTTCATAGTTACATCAATTTGAGTATTCATGATATAACATATAAAATGAAGAAATCATAATCTAAAAGACTTGACAACTTTATTTACAATATACCCCTTCATCCTCGGCCAATTTTGCAAAATAACATCTTTTGGTAAAGGTTTTGCAAAATATCATGTTTTCGTAAAGTATTTGCTAAATAGTCTACGTTTATATATTTTAATTAAACTAAATCAAATAATTTATATATATTAATTAAAAATATATAATAAATTAAATTATAATATATTAAACAATATTTTCATCGTACTGCTCCGGATCGGTATGAGATATTAATTTTTTTTAAAAAAATTCCGGGTTGATCTAGAAAAATTTGGGCTCCGAACCGTAAACCCGGTACCGGTCCATATACCGATGTAGCCCAGCTTTCATTGTACCAGACGATATGAAAATATTGATTAAATATTATTCGGGGCGACATGTAAACTACCATTTATCGACCGATATATCGGTCATACTCCCCGAATCGGAACATATACTTTCATATCGATCGATATGTGAAATTACGATATAAAAATATGGATCGGTATCCGACACTATTACTCAATACCATCATGTATTTAATATATCGATCAATATAAAAATATATGTTCCGATTCATAAAGTATGAACGATATATCAATTAGTATCCGGTATTTTACTTATCGTTCGATATAATATTTTATTAATATTATCATATTGTAATTTAATTTATTACATATTTTAATTAATTTATATAAGTAATATATATATTATTTGATTTAATTTTATTAAAATATATAAACGTAAGTTATTTAGCAAATACTTTACGAAAACAGGTTATTTAGCAAAATCTTTATCAAAACAAGTTATTTTGCAAACCAATTTTTGGAATATAGTTATTTAGCCAATTTGCTCCTTCATCCTCATAATCCCATCCAATTTAGACCACAAATCCAATAGTGGTAATTTATATCTCAATATAATGATCAAATTTAGTCTGGTTTAATAAAATTGATCAATTGGTAATCCACCAATTTAAATAATCAAATCAAACTTATCAAGTGATTATAGTTAAGATGATATGTTGAGATATAAATATGCCATATTCCCTTGATTGTCATGTTATCAAGAAACAAAACACCGCATACTAATAGCGCCATTATTGCACGAACACACCTATAACCAAAAAATTACAAAGAATCACAAGTACCCGATCTTGATCACCTTAGCTTTCCTTCTCTCTGGTTCCTCACCTTAATTCAGGTCTGCGTATTGCCAATCAAATATATACTATACTGATTTATGATGGTTTAAAGTACCTGCAGACTTAAGAAATATAACCTGGAGATGTTACTTATGCCGCAACAAATTACACATCTATGAACTCGTGTTCATAGCTTATAATACAACTTCAAGCTTATCTTGAATTCAGGTAGGTAAAACACAACAGCAAAGCAAATTTATTTTGAATAAATATCGAAATTCAGAATTCAATGTGTCGGGAGATTGTCCATATAATTCAATCCATAAGAAAAGTGAATAATATTGAAAATGTTAGCTCAATCAAAATACTTATGATATCACACCCTTCATAAACTATAACATTTCTATTTCTACAACCGATCTGAGACAGTATTTCAATACTACCCCTGAAGTCGACTGAACTTGGTCCGATTCAGACTTGCTTCAATAGGTTCGATAGTGCTCGAGTCATAGGTCGATCTATTTGTCACCTAAGGCCGATGCGTTTTTTTATGTCTAAACCGGTACGAACCATCTCGAAACCCACCCTGAAGCTCCAATGTCATTTAGAAATTCATGATTCAATAAGCCGGGAAAGTACATATATAACCCAATCGATAAGAAAAGTGAATCACATTAAAAATGACAGATCAAACAAACTACTTATTATATCACTCACCATATAAACTAGAACGTTTCTATTTTCACAATCAATTTGTTGTATAGAATACAAAAATGAAAAAATTAGTATAGAATACACTCGAATGTGGTTTCTGAATCTACTAAAACTAAATTAAAACTACTATTTTCCCATTAATCATGGGACCATTTTTACTAAAACTACTAAATTAAAGTTCAGGGAACCAAATTTATCAAAATCATCAAACTTTGGGATCAAACACGCTATTTTCCCATTAATCATGGCTGCAAATGCATCACATAAAAATTATATCCCTATTTAAATAAAGAAGGTGTACCAGTATCACCACCGGCCTCAGCCCAAATCTTGATCAGCTTAGCTTTCTTGCTATCTGGTTCCTCACTTTCCATCAGGTCTGTATGTTTTCAATCATAAATAAGGTGGCTGATGTTGAGATATAAATATACCACATTTCCCTCGTAAAATTAACCCGACTCCATAAACGAAACAAAATCCAAGTTAATAGTACCTGCAATATCGTTGGCTTGACTATGACCATTATGCCTGTAACAAAAGTTGGGTAATTTATAGATTAATGTTGATTGATGAAAAGCACAAGGGAAATTACTATCTAACGTTCATATTCAAACAAGCTCAAAAACCTCAAAGTCAACATGGCTATGCATTGAATAATATTAGTGCAATGAACAAACTGTTGCTCTATTCAAATTACAAAGAATCACAAGTACCTGATCTAGATCACCTTAGCTATCCTGCTATCTGGTTCCTCACCTTAAGTCAGACCTGCGTAATGTCAATCAAATATATACTATACTGGTAAGTGCACTAATCAAGCTGATTTATGATGGTTCAAAGTACATGCAGACTTGAGAAATATAACCTGGAGATGTTACTTATGCGGCACAAATTACACATCTATGAACCCGTGTTCATAGCTTACAATGCAACTTCAAGCTTATCTTAAATTCAGCTAGGTACAAATAACACCAAACCAAATTTATGTAGAAATTCAGGATTCAATGTGATACCTGGGAGAGTGTACGTATAGAACAATTAATAAAAAAATGAATCACATTGAAAATTATAGGTCAAGTAAAACACTTATGATATCACTCCCTTTATAAACTAGAATATTTCTATTTCCACAATCGATGTGAGAAAGTATTTCAACACTACCCCTTAAGTCGAATTGGACTTGGTCCGGTTTAGACTTGCTTCAATAGGCTCGATAGTGCTCGAGTAATAGGTCGATCTATTTGTCGTCTAAGGCCGATGCACTTTTTTGAATAAACTGGTACGAACCATCACAAAACCCATCCTGAAGCTCCAATGTCATTTAGAAATTCAGGATTTAATGAGCTGGAAGAGTACATATATAACCTCATCCATAAGAAAAGTGAATCAATGAAAAATCAAACCAATTACTTATTATATTACTCACCTTATAAACTAGAACATTTCTATTTACACTTGTATAGAATACAAAAGTCTAAAAATGAGTATAGAATACATTTGAATGTGGTTTCTGAATCTTGAAGCACAGAAATTGCTATCCTGCGGAGCCAAATGCCAATTAGGAGATTTGGAGAATTTGAGAAACTTGTGTGAAGCCAAAGAAGAAAGGCTGGAAGGAATGAAAAGAATACTATCAAACTTGGCCATGAGTATCATCATCTTGCTTCGTCTTCATCTGTAAAATAAAACATTTAGAGCATCACAAACTTTATTTCATGCAATTATCATTTGATTGATTACAGGCAGAAGGCAAAGTGTACCATTTGTAAGTAAATACACATAATTTCTTCTAACTGTCTATGCCAATCTCTGTCGTGCACAAACAAGCTCAAAAGGATCATCTTCATCATGCCTAACCATTGAGTAATATTAATCATGGCTGCAAATGCATCACGTAAAAAGTATATCTCTATTTAAATAAATAAAGTGTACCAGTATCACCACCAATCTCTGACCAAATCTCGAGCAGCTTAGCTAGCTTGCTCTCTGGTTCATCACTTTCGATCAGGTCTGTATGTTTTCAATCAGACATAAGGCTGCATCATATATTTGTTTGATGTTTATGGTTATAACTTAGAAGTACCTGCAAGCTTGAGAAATTTGACCCGAAGATGTATATTTCCCACGTTACGTTGCTCTTCTTCGATCTGTTTAGCCAATGTTACTATAGCTTCTTGGTGATTATCCACAGTTATTGATTCAAGTGTTGGTATATCTCCGATACCATCCGGAAGTTCAGTGAGGTAAGGGCATGATACAAGAACTAGGCGCTCAAGACTTGGAAAGGGATTGCAGCTTTTACTCCTCCAACATTTGAGGTAACTGGAACATATTTCAAGCACTTTAAGGCTTTGAAACTCATCTTCATTTGTCTCCCAAATGTCACCGGACAGAGCATGGCACTCTAATTTCAGTACTTGTAGATTAGGCAGTGAACCGATTATCCTTGTCATTTCATCCCACCTAGCTCGTCCTGCACCGCCTTTGAATTTCAACACCTTTAAGCTTGATGGAAAAGTCAAGATCTTCATCAATGGACTGTTCTTGCACCATTTTAAGTCATAGCCTTGGGTAGGAAAAGTAAGTCTAAGATACTCAAGATGACTGAGATTGCAAAAGTTGTTCAAGCAGTAATCTGACCATGTCTCTTTCGTCGGATCGATCCAATAGCAAGCCACAAGTTTTCTCAAATTAGGAACCATTTCGACTATATCGTCGGTACATCGGAGATTCTGAATTTTCAACAGTGTTTTGAGGTTCACAAGAGGTGACATATTTCTTGCTGGAGGATTCAGGAAAGATGTAGGATACAAATAGAGATGTCTTAATTTGCTCAATCTCCATATTTCAGCAGGCATTGTCAAAGACGTGCTCTCTACACCGACACGGTATTCATATTTGATGATCAAAGTTTCAAGGTTTTCAAGTTTATGTATGTCAGATGGAACCTCGAAAACTCCGGTCGGTATTCGTAATAACGATAAGAACCTTAAATGACTGGATCTCATAAGTTGAGAAGGGAACTTCTCAGTTGAAATCCATGATGCATCCAATACCCTGAGAAGCCTACAACCCTCTAACCAAGACAACATTTTATTGTGGTCACAGAAGAATAAAGCACTACGAAAGTATAGAATCTTCTGCTTACTGATAAACTGAACCAATGCATCCGAATGAAAACTAGCCCTACGAGTGAAGACACTCTCTTCACCAAGCATAGTGTTATGCTGAAAAAACATCTCTTCTTGAGCCTTTTTTATACATAAATCCTTCAAAAGATCATGCATTTGAAAAAGTTTAGTTTTGCCATTGTACTTTTTTTTGGTCGCCGTTATGAGATTTCTTTTGAGAAGTTCATCCAAATACTCATAAGCTGTATCTTCTATATCTTTAGACTTGTTAGCTTTTAGGAACCCTTCAGCTACCCAAAGCTTCAAAATATTGGAAACAGGGATGTTATTGTTTTTGGGGAAAGGACTCATGTAGAGGAAACATGGCCTCAAATAATGAGGCAGATGCTGATAACTCAACGCCAAGATTTCCATGAAATGATCATCACTTGTTTCAATAGCTTCGTTCACATCTTTTGCAATCTTTTCCCATGAATCATAACTAAGATTAATGCTTGAAAGAATACCAGCAACGACAACGATAGCAAGAGGGAGTCCCTTACATCCATTTGCGATCTTTTGTCCGATTTCAATCAGCTCAGAAGGGCAAGTTTCTTCTCCAAACACCCTGTACTCAAGTAAACTCCAACTTGTCTCTAGATTCATTAGCTGTAAATAATAAATGAACCCTGATGACTTTGTGTAACGTGCAACATTTTCATGTCTTGTAGTTAACACCACCCTGCTTCTATTCCTGTCATCTCGAAGAAATTTCTGTACTTCATCCCAAGCACTGAAATCCCAAATATCATCGAAGACAATGAGATATCGTTTACCATACAGGAGTCGATTGATTCTGATGCCTAAATCTATAATGCTTGTATTCATTTCATCCGTTGATTTGTCATCTAAAATGGCTAACAGAATTGCCTTAGCGTTGTATCCCTGAGAAATAGGCACCCAGCGACGAAGATCAAAGAAATTTACAATTGAAGGATATTCATATGCAGCTCTTGCAAGACTAGTCTTACCAATTCCTCCCATTCCAACGATGGGAACAATCTGAACTTTAGACATATGAGAAAGAAGACGATTTCTAATATCATTCAAGTGATGATCAAACCCAAAAAGCCTCTGTTTTCCATGGATCTGATTCCCAGATGGAAGTTTGATAGGAGAAGAAGAATCATCAGCATCAATCTCGTTCTTCATTTCAGCGAAAGCTAAGTCAAACAAAACATCCACTTTCTTCGTAATGAGAACAACGTTGTCTTTATCGTTTACGCCTTCCCCTTCAAGTGCATCTGATAGAACCTCGAAGATCGACTCAGCATTATTGGAAAATACACAAATCTTTTCTTCCCACTTTCCAACTCTTTGAGGCAATTTATCAAACACCTCCTGCATCAAGATAACTTTTTGGTGCAGAGATTCAAAATAGTGTCTATGATCATTATCAATCTCCTGCTGGTTATGCTGAATGTTAATCCCCAGTGTATTCGTCAAAGAAACCAGAGTGGTCATAATATCTAAAATGAAAGAACCATCTAAATTCTCGTTAAAATTCAGCAGTTTTCGGTGAAGAGATACTACGGTCCGGTTACGATCATCGTGTACCTGGTTCAAGTTCCTTTGGATGAAAACTTCCAGTGTGTTTGCAAGTGAAACCAGAGCAGCATACGCCGCCATACCTTAACTGAAAGGGAACCCTCAAATCTTACGATTGGAATCGGTAATTGGATATAGGGAATCGGTATTAGCTCAATCCTGAAATGCGAAAGAAAAAGATTTGAGGACAGCCTGTCGCCTGACCGTCTATAAAATATAAATACAACTGAGGATGAGGACATGTGCTAAACATTCATACATTAATTATGTAACATTCATAAATTTATAATATTTTAATTTGTTGTAAGACGTTTAATCTCATATTTTTTTATTTATTGAATTTTTTATTTTGTTTTTTAAGGTATTAATGGATTTATTTAGATATTATAATTCGTCTCGAAAAGTTAGTACATCATGAATTGTCCATCTTCCATGCCTATCGGCCATCCACAAGTATGTCTTTCCGAAAACTTTATTCTCTCATTCATATCAGGTTTCTCTCTGTACATATCATCATTCTTTAATTTTATAAATAACTTTCCTCACAGCTCTACAACAATATCCGGACATTTGTAATTTTAAACATTTTTTTGTATTTACAATCTTTTTAAAACATCATAATTTCTATTAATATTTTAAATTGAAATTTTTGTATCATATCAATTGTAATCGGTATTAATAAAATAATCGGTATACCGATAGACATATTCGGATATTATCGATAATAACAACAATATCGGTATATCTATCAATCATAATATTATTGACATTATCTCAAAATAATAATTATAATTTTAAATAATAAAAAGAAATATATTTAATATTTACAATTTATAAATAAATATTTAAAAATATCTAAAATTAATTTTTAATATTAACAAAAAATCTTAACTTAATAAATTAAAATTTATTTTTATTTTGATTAATATAATAAATATATGTTAATATTTTTAAATATTAAAGAAAGTTGGGTAGAGGAGAGTGTCATACCCCTCTACATCTATTCCAATTTAATTACATCTATTTCTCATAATACGAAGGCATGATGCCATGCTCTAATAAATTAGAACACAAAGTTCTACATAAAACTCATAATACCAATTATTCTTTCATACACAACAGAAGCTAATTTACTGTTCTATATACAACATATAAACCAAACCAAAGTTCTTACAAACTATGAAACTACTTCTTCTCCTCAGACGATCTTGACATCATCTAACCTACTGATCATCTTCACTACCTGTTTAATAATTATTCATTGAGTGGTCCTGAGAGTGATGATAACAAATAAACAATATAATCATGCAATAAATATCATCACACAACATAAACATATCACAACATAAACATAAACATAAACATAATCACATAATTTGCAGACTGTTGTTCTTATCATGTTCAATTTACCAGCATAACAGTCCTGGCCCCTGCTTTAATCTTTGGCTTACGCATCACCAAGAATCAAGGAACATAAGTCATGATTCGCCTAGTATCAGAAACGGACATAAAGCGCGACCAATCCATCTAACATTTCTGACTTTCAGTCATACCTCACTCCTTAACATAATCATATCTGATGTGATCACATAACTGAAACTGATGATCCAGATCATAACGTGACTAATATCATGCTCCTGACATGTTGTCAGAGTTGTGCGTCCACAAACTCTCGAATTTTCACATAACATACATATTCTGAAATTTCTGAAAAACTGCACAACAATCTGTTGACACTTTAAATCCATACGTTTTTTAGAGCTCAAATGATGTTCAAAAATCATGTAAAAATATTCATGTGAAAGCTAATGAACTTTTCTAAAACTGTATAAAAGAAACCATTTTCAAATAAGCTTTTAAAACATGAGAAAACAGACCAACAACATGATGCCCTGGCTGCAGGGAATAAACTGTACTGATTCTGTAAAATGTAAAATAACTTGCTGGTCTGATTTCAGTTTTCAAAAAACATAAAATTCCTCTGAAACTAGACACACAGAGGTTTTCATACATGTAAAAATCATAATTATACGACATCCATAAAAATAGCAGCACAATTCGTAACATAGAACATAAATATGAATGCATATGTAACATAACTTACATGCTTCTCTCATTCATCCCACTCACCTTCGATTTCTTACAGATTTCCCTCCTCTATAACCTTCAGAACTGATCTAAAACTGATGCAAAACAATTCTTAGAACCATAATCAACTGATGAATAACTTAGAACATAATTTCCTTCAACTTACATAAAAAAATCTGTTGTTTGGTTGTGGTTGCTGTTTTTCGGGTTTCTTGCATTTCTTCAGCCATGGTTTCCATTTTTTTTCATGAGTTTTGTGGATAAGAATGTCATTAAGAATGCTAGATATATGTGGGACTCACTGAGGGTGTTTTGTCAACCTCCAATAATATGATGCTATCATAAAAAAATGACTTTGAAAAGTCTATGTTTTGGCTTATCTAAGAAAATACTTCTCCAACATTTAAACACTTTTATGTATATTAATTATGGTTTATAAAATGTGTAAATCAGGAATCTTACAGAGAGAGAATTAGGAAACTCTCTTTCTTCTACCACATTTCCAACCACTTACGTTTCATTACTTTAAAAAAAGATAATGACAAGTGAGCGTCCAGTCAAAGTGGGTGCCCACGAATGTGGATGGCCTAAGGCCTTCCACATACTGAGCGGCCAACGTGGCAAAAATGTATCCGTCCGGAGGAGAGAGAGTGTCTCGTATAAAATTTAAAAAAAATCTTAAAAAATTAATATTAAAATAATTATAAAATATAAATATTTATAATAAATTTATATAACAGTTTTATCGATAATATTATAATTCTAAGATATTTGATATATAAAAAAATATTATTAAAAAATTACAACTTTCCGGACATTGTTGTAGGAATGAAAGAAAAGTTATTTATTAAATTAAAGAATGATGATGTGTATAGAGAGAAAGCTGATGTTGATGAGAGAATGAAGTTTCCGGACGAACATAGTTGTGGATGACCTAAATGGAAGCCCATCCGTGCGCGTTGGCAAGGAGGAGCACGTAGGAAGACCAACCACGGAATAAGCAACTAATCGATGATATAACTAAAATTATTTAGGTGAATTATTTTTATTTATGAAGTTATTGTTGAGTCGATGATATAACTAAAATTATTAAATATCAATTTTTGATTTTTTTGTATACATTAAATACGAATTGTAGGAAAACAACTGGAGAATCACTCATATGTTGAAGATAGTGGATGTGACCCATAAATGGATTCTTATATGAATGAAATATGAAACTCAACCTCGATGTTATGGTAGAATGAGAGATAAATTATGTGAAATTTACAAAATACTTTTGTTATACATTCCAACTTTCATAAATATATCCATTTTAAATTGACTTACAATCATACATTTATTTTATTTTTATAATTAAAAAATATTCATTCATTAATAAAATTAAAATTAAAGTATATTTTAGCAATAACAAAAAACAGATAGGTTAATTAGAATTTAATGTGTTATTTTTTATACTTTTGATCAATAATCTCATCTACTTTTATTATATAAATATTATAATAAAAGTAGTTATAATAATAATAAACTCAATAAACATATTAAATATATACTAGTTAAAAGACACATCCTACGGACGTGAGTTAAAAGTAGGGGAGATTATGACAATCAATTTGTGTTTGTTTTTATCCATTATAATATCTTTAAAAATTATTTATTTAAATTGAAAATGTAGATATTTATAATAATCCTATGTTTTTAAAATAAAATAGATATAGTAATAAGATTTGTTAATACATGTTAACAAAAAATAAATAAATATTATATCATAATGATAAATTGTATTCTAATCTGTATACTTAAATGGTATGAAGACAAGAGAGAATTTGCAAAACAGCCATTTGCTAAAGATTCTTTTGCAATATAACCTGTTTTGAAAAAAGTTTTGCAAAATAACATGTTTTCATAAAGTATTTGCTAAATAGCCTACGTTTATATATTTTAATAAAACTAAATCAAATAATTTATATTATATATATATATATTAATTAAAAATATATAATAAATTAAATTAGAATATAATAATATTAATAAAATATTATGTCGAACGCCACGTAAAATACCGGGTATTAATTGATATATCGTTCATACTCTATGAATAGGATTATATATTTTTATATTGATCGATATAGCAATATTGAGTTATAGTGTCGGATATCGGTCCATATTTTTATATCGTAATTTCACATATCGATCGATATGAAAGTATATCTTCCGATTCGGGGAGTATGACCGATATATCGATCGATAAATGATAGTTTACATGTCGCCCCGAATATTATTTAATCAATATTTTCATAGCATCTGGTACAATGAAAGTCGGGCGGCACCGGTATATGAACCAGTACCATGTTTACGGTTCGGAGCCCATGTTTTTCTAGATCGACCATAAAATTTTTGATCGATATGTGAAATTACGATATAAAAATATGGATCGATATCCGACACTATNCTCTTCAGGAAATTTCATTGAAAAAATAAATGATTTAAACAGAAATTTACAAAATTAAAGTTAAAACCAAAACCAAACCTCTAAACTCAAAAAATGAAATGTAGTACAGAGACCACATGCAGAAATTTACGCGAAAACAACACGTAATAACCTGAACCTCCCAACAGTCCAACACGGAGACTGCAAAACCTGAACCCAAACTTGATTTATATCTTGATTCTGGGCGAAAAAATATGATCCAAATAATATTCCTCCCAGCAAATATGATCCAAATAATATTCTTCTCCCCAGCAGCACAGAGACCGTGAAACCCCAATCCAAACCCCAAATCCAAAAAAACCCTGGAGATAATTTAGGTCATAATTGAACTAATTCTTACCGATGAAAGGAAGATCGTGAGAGCTTACTCCGAATCGAAAATCTGTTGGACGGAGCCTGAGCGACTGGGGGTTTTCAAGAGCGGCAGGATATCCAAATAATATCATAAACAACCTTTATAATAGTAAACTTAGCTAGATAATTCAGGTCATAAACAACCTTTATACTAGTACATATAGATAGATAGAATATATATATATAAATAAAATAAGATTGTGATATGTTATCATTATACAACCAATATGATTTATTCAACATAAAAAAATAATATTACAAGTTCGTAATTTTTAAGAGTAGAAAGAAACATATTATATATATGATTTGATTAAGAATGAAGGACGTCAATGAAAAAAATGTTGACATTTCATATAATAAATTAAAATTCATTTTCAAATGGTATTTTTGAGATTTCATAATTTTATTTTTAAAATATAATCTTTTTTCTTTTTGTGGTGGCGGTAGAAATAATGATCGAAAAAAAGGATAAAAACATCACCATTAAACAACAATTGTCAATATATTTAAGTTTATCATTTACAATTAACAAATGTTAATGATAAATAATGTAAGACTTTGTATATACTTATTTAATAATACTTTTTGTTGTGGTTCGAAAATCGGGGGTGTCAACAGTCGACCGGTTCATTGCGAGACGAACTCGGTTGTAATTTATTTGATGTGTGGAAAACGAGTATAAACCAAAGATGAAAGGACACAGCGATTTAGAGTGGAAAACCTTGAAAACGAGGAAAAAACCATTTGACTAAGGGTTACAGAAAGCGCCCTTAATCGGTTCATTAAGCAAAGTAATAATCACAAAGGTCATATTTGATCGTTTGACCACAAAGGGAGAGAGAAGTATCGAAAATAAATCGACAGCAAGTTCTCTATGCGAAAGCTCCAAGAAAAATCCGAAGATCTCTTTCTCGCGCCCTGAGTGTCCTTTTTATACTCTCACTGTGTTGTATACAGTAGGATGTCGTTTTGTGCTTGTCCTTTGCGGCTAGGTCAGCTCACGTCAGGCGGAACAACCGTCGGGAATGGCTTTACAAAGCTGCGCAGCGCTAGACCTTTCGGCGCTGCTAGCCGGCTATTCCCTGGCTACTGGAGGCTCGTACGACTGCGCCGGACCACGCTTCTGACAAGGCTGTCGAGGGTTGCCGTTGCGTGGGAGGAGTATGGATGGCCCGAAGCAGCGCCTGTAATATGTGGACTGATCGGTATTGACGCATGCGAGATGCTAGGCCCTACATATTGGGACCGATCACTATAAACGGTCGGTCGGGCCACGAGGCCTGGATGGGTCATTCACTCACGTGGGCTGGATCTGGGCCTCCAAGTTCAGTCTACATTGTTTGGGCTCCTCTGACCAAGCTCGGTCCCGACCTTATCCGAGGTATCGGGTTCCGGGGATCTCATCACTAGCCCCTCGGACTCTGTCGCCACCGTGGTGGTGATCGGGGTTCGATCATCAGATTGAGATCGCTTGTGCATAAGTGCTCGATCGCAGCAACAGAAACCTGTACCCGAACTGGTTGTAACGGCGTCCTTGTGGACCGATCTTGTACTTAGAAATTTTATGATGTGAATTTTCAAATTTGAAATCCATAGCGGTTGAGGGTAGAAACGTAATTCTAGGCTCTGCAATAGCTAACGTCTTTCCGTATTCCAAAGGGGGGACAAATTGTCAAACTGCAGCCGCCTGCAGTGATGACGTGTCACCCCGCGATTGGGCAATATGCGATATAAAAGTCGGGATTTTCACCTTGTGCAGCCATTATCACACTTCGGGACAGATGGCTCCAGTTTTAGAATCCTCCGGCGATTTTGCTCAAAAGTTCCTCAACTTCAAACTTCTTGCAAATTCTAAGGTAACCATCCATGGCACCTCGTAGGGCTAGGTATCATGACATAACCACAATAGACCTCGAAGCATTTCGGGTCAAATTTTTCATTCCAGCCCATTATCCCATCTGGAGGGGGAAGAATGACGTTCCTTGCTTCATTCATGCCGAGATGAACGTTCCGGCTACCGCTATACCCGTTAGCTATACCTCCCTAAGATCAGGCCTGCGATTTCCTCTTCACCCTTTTGTCGCGGCCGTTCTTCGGGAGATTCACTGCCTGACTTTCACTCTTTTTCCGGGCAGTTATGTTTATATTATCGCTTTCATTTATTATTGCCACAAACAGAGGGTAGAGCCAACTCTCAGGCATTTTTTCAATCTATTCCTAGTTGGATCCCGTAGGGGAAGAAAGTTGTTAGGGGATCGCAGGCTGTATTATATAGCTAACCGAACGAATGAGTGTATTATCGTAGACAAGGAAGATTCCCTTCATGAATGGGAATCTTGCTACGTCTGGATAGACACCTCGAGGGAGGACCTGCTGAGAGTTACCTTCTTAACAACCCACCCAAACATCGGGAAATTGGACCGAAGCCGGTTCAACCCATCCCACTCTGATATTGCCAACACCTTGGCAATGATTCCTTTTCCCGAACGTCGTCTGAAAAGAATAGACATATTTCGGGAGAAGAAGTTGTTAGAGATCGGAGTAGCAGGAAGAAATAGAGCCCCTGCCTCGAAGGGTATCTTCTCCAGCTCTGACTCTTCTGAGTCAGAAGAATCGGGTACGACTTGACTTTCTTTAATTCATATTGCATGATCCTTATTATTTTCCTTTTGCAGACTCTACAGATACAATGTCTGGGAACCGACTTGCAGCAGTGGATGCTGCTTCAAAAGCCAAGAAGAAGGCTCAGCTGCAGGCATCCAAACCTAAGCCTAGCGCTGCGGCCGGGCCTTCACGATCCTCGGGGAGCTCCAGCAGCCACAGGCCAGAGCCCCGATCAATGGACGAGGTGGATGAGGTTATTTCTAAGAGGATGCGCTCATTAGGCCTTCCCGCCATGTACAGAATCTAGAATAACTCCCCTCTGGATCTTAATGTTGTGCGGTTGTTGCTGCAGGGGTCAATGAGGGTGGAAGACGTTCGCCCCTCATCCACCTTAGGGGATAGAGCGCCGAGACCTCCAGTCTTCGCATCGACGAGCAAGCAGGGCCCTGAAGAGGAAGCTCTGAAGCAGTATAAAAGGCTGCGATCAGCTGTGAGTAGGCCCACAGCCCCGATCCTGACGAAAGGGATCACAATCGGGGAGAGAACAGCTCCGTCCTCGTCTAACCCCGAGGCAATTCGGGGGGCTATCCAGGAGATGGTAGTCTCCGTGTTTAAAGCCCGGGGACTGAAAAGAGTCCCCCCTTCATGGAAGGATGTTGCCCTTGAAGAATACCGGCTGTTGGGGAAGAAAAACCTGCCCGGTATTGATGGCGCGCTTCCCAGCTTGGTGTCAGCCTATATAGAGTCCCAAGCTGTGGTGAGTTGTGTTCAACTCATGTTGCCCCGCTCGGGTACACGTTGTTAATCCAATTTGGCTCTTGCATGCACATAGAAGGGCTTTAGATCTTGCCTCTGCGGTCCCGATCGGCTCTAACCAATTCCATGCACATGGAAAGCTGCTTGGAGCGAGCACTGAGCTATCCTTAGTTGCTTCTAAGGCGGGAGAGGCTAAAGCAGCAGCAAACTCCGCCACGGCCCGAGTTTTGGAATTGGAGCGTCAGATACAAGAGATATCTGACGAAAGCAACAGACTTCTCCTACAGTCCTAGGAGGAAAAGAATGCATTAAAGAAAGAACGGGAAGCACTTAAAGAAGACTTGGTTAGGGTCCAAGGATCAACTGATGGTGCGGTTCGGGAAGCCCTTTTGGGTTTTGCCCGATCTCCCCTAATGTTTACCTTAGCGGCAAAATTTTATGAACCGAACGTCTCCCAATACATGGACAATATGAATGACCAAATAGTCAGCAAGTTTGGTCTGGATCCTGAAGATGATCGTTGGGAGACGATTGACACTTTAACCAAGGATGAAAACTTCCATGAGATCCCCGAATTAGATGAGCCCTCGTTGGAGAATGATCCCAGCTATCCACTCTTTGACCTGATGGAGAGATCGGTCAACGAAATAGTTGAGGAAAGGGAAAAGAAAGTGGAGGATCTCAAGGCATGGATTGCAGAGAAGTCTGGTGGAGCAGATAAGGAAGAAGGACAACTAGATTAGGATTTACTTTCCGAGTCATTTCCTTACTGTATTTATAAACTCCACATTCTTGAATAAAACATCCTCCTATTGTTAAATCTGCATTCGCCAAGTATAAAGTCGGGGCTTAAGCTAAATCTGGACCGAACGGTCTTCACAACTTAACTCTGAATCCTGCTAAGTTTAATAAGTTAGGGAATTCCAAATAGACCACACTTGAATCCGTCCCATAAAACATTATGACTTTGACGCCGTTGTCGTGGTTCGCCATGAGTCCCATGACAAATTTTAGCCGAAGCCCCGGTTCATAAAATAGTCCCATGGCGAGTTTTGGCTCGCACTTTGACCGACTAACTATGTTCTTGTTATCCCGCTCATGGATCAAGCACAAGAGGGCAAAAGCTGCTTCTAGGTGGTGAGTGCCGTCAAAGGGAAAATTGAGTTCGTAAGGAGTTCTGGGAGTTTGCGATTCATCTAAGCACTCAACAAGCGTGGAAGCAACGGACTAGTTAGAACAGTCGCACTACTTGAGAGCCTTTCGGATGGATCGGTCCAGACTAAGTGCTTAACATACGTGGAAGCAACTGACTCGTCAGAGCGGTCACACTACTTGGGAGTCTTACGGACAGGTAGGTCCAGACTAAGTACTCAACAAGCGTGGAAGCAACGGACTAGTCAGAGCGGTCGCACTACTTGAGAACCTTTCGGATGGATCGGTCCAGACTAAGTGCTCAACAAGCGTGGAAGCAACTGACTCGTCAGAGCGGTCACACTACTTGGGAGCCTTACGGACATGTAGGTCCAGACTAAATACTCAACAAGTGTGGAAGCAACGGACTAGTCAGAGCGGTCGCACCACTTGAGAGCCTTACGGACAGGATCGCTTCGGTCACCAGTCCAAACTCATCCAGAAAACCCAACTTCGGAATTGGCCACTCACCTAGCTAGAAATAGTTTGTATTGCATCCATTTTAACTTGTTCATGTTTGAAAAACATTTTACAGTCCAGAGTTACCGAATTCGTCAAATGCTTTATATGAAATAGTGCTTTAAGTTCATAATATTCCAGGTTCGGGAGATCTCACTTCCATCTAGATTTTCTAGCATATAAGCCCCAGCACCCAGGTTCTTCATGACCCGATAGGGTTCTTCCCAATTTCTATCCAGCTTCCCAACATTTCTCTGAACTCTTACGTTCCTGAGAACAAGGTCGCCTTCTGAGAATTCCCTGGGCACAACCCGTTTGTTATGAGCCCGCTCCATCGTTCTTTGATAAGCACACATGCGTGCATAAATGTCGTTTCTTTTTTCTTCAATCATCTCCAAATCCATGGATCTTCGTTCATTATTTAGATGCTCGTCGTACTGGGTTATCCGAGGTGACCTTATGGCTACCTCCACTGGACTGACCGCTTTAGACCGATATACCAAAGAGAATGGAGATTCCTGCGTCGTTGAGCGGGGAGTGGTGCGGTAAGCCCATAGCACCTCGTAGATGTGATCGGGCCACTTTCCCCCCAAATCTTCCAACTTAGTTTTTAATCCCTTCAGGATAACTTTGTTGGAGACCTCCGTCAATCCGTTGGTCTGGGGATGAGCCACCGATGAGAAGTGTTGAGCGATACCCAATTTCGCGCAAAGATCCCGAACGGCTTTTCCGCGGAACTGAAGTCCATTATCAGATACAAAGGCTCGAGGTACTCCAAACCGGCTTATGATGTTCCTCCATAGGAAGTGCTTCACAACCCTTTCTGTAACGATCGTAAACCGGCCCTAACAATGTCTATGCACAAGTAAGGTGAAACCAAACATTTTAACAAAACGTAATTCGAATCCGAGGAAATGTCATCGTTTTTCAAAGTACAACTAGATAATAAAAGAAGCAAAACAACAAAATCCAAATGGGTGACTCGTACAGTGGACGATCGATGACCTTAGCTCCAATGTCACCTAAGCCTCCGGTCCTCCCACTACAAAATCTGTAAAACGGTCATAGTCTATTAAAAGAAACTTCTGTAAAGTGTATTTAATTAGCAAGATTTTATCTCTCTCTTTCTCCTTATTTTAGCTTACATACTCTCTTATCTTTTTCTGTTTTTTTATATTTCCTCTCCTTATCCTTGCTGGTTTCCTACTATGATCGGTTTTTACATGCCCGATGACATGTCTCGCCCAAACCAACCGTTAGCTGTTAGTTGGCTCGACGAGAATATATGCTTCCCTTCTCCGGCCAGGACTCGGGCGCTACACCGTTCCTATCCGGTTCCGTTCGGCCCTGTAGTGCGCACAGTTCGGTTCTGGTGAACTCACGTATTCCCTCCTCGGACATGTCCTACCTGTGGCTGATCGTGCTCATGAACACGATGCCGGGTTCGGTGTTCTCACCTCGCCCCGAGATTTCTTTTTCTTTTTCTTAGTTCACACCCTTTCGATTCGATTTAATATTCATTTAAATTCCTAACCGTGAACCTTCTTTTAATTTACTATGTTTGCTCCGCTTACCTGGTCGTTCTATCGCCTGGTGCTTCCTTGTTCCCTACTCCCTGCATATACGTATTAACATGTTATACCGTTGTGTAGCCCTATGACTTACTCTCGTTAGTTAGTCGAATTATGCGTCAATTGGCGGTCTTACCCTAGGATTTGCGATGAACTACGCTACGGTCCACAATTTGCAGCCAAGTCGGGTGTTGCTCTTCGTATTCACGATAAATTGCGTTTCGGTCCTTAATTTCCGCGACAATTTGCATTCAGATTCATTTCCGCGATAATTGCACCACAGCCCTCAAATCCGCGACAATTTACACGTAAGTCCTTGAAATTCGCGATAATTCTGCACTTCAGTCCATTTTCGCGACAATTTTGCAAGCGGATCCCAGAATCGCGACAATTTGCTTCATGGTCCAGAATCCGCGATAATTTGCTCTTTGGCCCCTGATTTCCGCGATAATATTGCAGCAGCCCCGATTTCCGCGATAATATTTGCCTTTACCCCATTTTTCGCGATAATCCTCTTCTTACCCCCAATTTCCGTGATAATATTGCAGCAGCCCTGATTTCCGCGATAATCTTTGCCTTTACCCCGGTTTTCGCAATAATTTCAATTCCTCTCGAATTTCTCACGTTTTTTGTGCCAAATGACCCCTTCTTTTCCCATTCCACTCATATTTATAGGTTTCTTAACTTGTCTAAATGACCCTTTAACCCCTCCTTCTAAAATTCCCTCTTCTTATATTAAATTACTAAACTACCTCTCATTTCATGTTTTTAACAAGAATTTATGCGATTCTAACCTGTCCGACTTCCGTTTGTGCCGCCTTCCTTGGTCGTTACACTTTCGGAGATAATAGCCACCGCTTAAACCTCGATCCACTTTGTATAATATTTAATAGCAACAATGCAAAACTTTCTCTGCTGGACCGATCGAGGGAACGGTCCCAAAATATCAATTCCTCATCTGTCGAATGGACAAGGGAGTGGGGTCATCGACAAAGATGCTCCTGGCAATTGGGGAACTGGGGAATGGTGCTGGCAAGCATCACAGCGTCTTGTGTACTTCTTAGCATCCTTAAGGAGCGTTGGCCAGAAATAACCGGCTCTAATGACGCGATGATATAGCGATCGGCCCTAGAATGTATACCGCACATCCCTTCATGAACATCAATCATGACGGCCTCAGCCTCTAAAGGGGATAGGCATTGCAGGAGCGGTCCTTCAAAGCTTTTCTTGAATAAGTGCCTGTCGTTCAACACATATCGCGTCGCCCGGGTTTCAATTTTCCTGGCTTCTGATGCATTTTCCGGTAGATGGCCATTGGTCAGATAATTGACAAAAGGGGTCATCTATGTGGTATCTTCTGGTGAATCAACGGCGTTAATCTTTAAGTCTTGGAGTTCATGGCATAAAACTCCCACCTCCTCAAACGATTGTTCAGTCATAGGAATTTCGACCGAAGGTCGATCCTGAATATGGACCGACACTGTGCCTGGTCCAACGTCTGGTAAGCCTGCAGCCAGTCTGGCTAACGAATCGGCCACCTTGTTTTGTTCTCTAGGCACGTGGTCAAGTGAGAACTCACGGAACTTCTTTGCCATTTCCGAAACCTTCGCATGGTATAGCTTCATGGTTGGCTCATGTGTTTTGAATCGTCCTGCGAATTGCTCCACCACCAGTTTGTAGTCTGAGAACATTCGCACATTTGCAACTCCCATCTTTTGAGCTAAGGTCATCCCTGACAAAACGGCCTCGTATTCTACAGCGTTATTCGTTCCCGAAAACAAGAACTTGACCGTAGAGTGGATAACGTCGCCTTGAAGTGTAGTAAGGGTGATGCCCGCTCCCTTTCCCCCGAATGTTGATCCGTCAACATAAATGACTCACCGGTCGTCCTCTTGGTTTAGAAATATGAGCGATCGGGTCATCTCGACCACGAAATCCGCAAGGACTTGAGCTTTGATAGCCCTTCGGGGAACGAATTCCAGATACATGGAGCTGATCTTGATCTTCCACTTGACCAACCTTTCATTAGAATCCGCCTGACTCAAAACCGCCTTCAAAGGCTGATCAGTATACACATAAATCTTCCGGCCTTCGAAATAAGGCTTAAGCTTAGATATAGCTTTCTGCAAGGCCAACATGAATTTCTCCAAGGTTGTGTATCTGGTTTCGGCCGGTACCAAGAATGGCTCACGTAGTAAACAGGTCGGTGAATATCATCCCCAATGGTCACCCAGGCTGCGCTGACTGCGGCTTCTGACACGGCCAAATATAACCTTAAGGGTTCGTGGCACGTTGGACTCACCATTACAGGAGGAGTGCTTAAATAAGTCGTTAAGTCGGAAAATGCCAGATCGCACTCTTCGGTCTAACCGAGATGGCTGGCCTTCCTTAACGTCCTGAAAAAATGGAGAGCCCGATCCATGGACCTAGAGATAAACCTGCTCAGCGCCGCCAATCGGCCAGTTAGCCTCTGCAATTCTCGCTTGTTTCTCGGAGGTTGCATGTCAATAATCACCTGGACTTTCTCCGGATTAACATCTATGTCTTTCTCAGAAACATAATACCTAAGGAATTTGCCACTTCGGATCCCTAAGCAACACTTGTTTGGATTTAGTTTGAGCTTATATTTACGGCATACTTCGAAACAACGAGACAAATAAGGAATATGATCTTCATCATTCATGGACTTGACAATCATATCATCAACATACACTTCCATAATATGGCCTATCAAATCTCTAAAGATCTTGTTGACCAACCTTTGGTATGTTGCTCCGGCGTTCTTTAAGCCAAAAGGCATAACTTCGTAGCAGTAAACGCCGTCTTCTGTCATGAATGATGACTTCTTTCGATCTTCATTAGCAAGGAAGATCTGATGGTACCCGGAGTAAGCGTCCATGGTACTCATCATGGTGCTGCCAGCCACAGCATCCACCAATCGGTCAATATGTGGCAGTGGAAAAGGATCTGATTCACAGCTCTTGTTGACGTCGGTAAAATCCATGCACATCCTCCACTTCCCATCTGCCTTGGAGACCACCACCGGGTTTGCAACCCACTTAGTGTAGTGAATCTCCCTTATGAAATCCGATCGCATCAACCTGTTCATCTCTACCCGGATGATTTCAATCTTCTCAGGAGAATAGCGTCTCCTCTTTTGCCTTATAGGCTTGGTTCCGGGCTCAGTGTTGATCCGATGCTCACACTCGGATAGGTCAATCCCCGGTACATCGTCCGGGGTCAAGGCGAAGATGCCCACATTGCTTCTCAGCAAGCGGACCAGTTCTTCTTCGAAGATCGGGGCAAGGTGTGCCCCGGTGCGAGTAGTCTTGGTTGAGTCATCCTCAACCAAGTTGATAAGCTTGAACCCAACGGGTCCCATAGCTTGCCTCGGGTGTGGGGGCTCTTCGAGCAAATCCACCCGAGCTTTCTTGATTGGTGACAAAGTTCGGCATGAGCTCATGTAGCACTGTCTTGCTACTTTCTGGTTCCCCTTGATAGAAATCACTCCATGAGTGGAGGAGAACTTGAGCATCATATGGTACGTAGAAGAGACCGCCTCAAACTTGTTGAGGCCGGTCCGTCCAATGATAGCGTTGTAAGCCAGATCGACTTCAACGACTATGAATTCCAGGGTTTCCGATCGGTCCCTGCCCGGTTCTCCTATTGTGACTGAGAAAAGAATTTTCCCGCACGGGATAACACTTCTCTGGTCGAACGACCAGAGGGTTATATTGGCAATAGGGAGACCATGGGCCGCGGCTCCTAGCATCTCCGCCACCTCACGCTTTATCAGATTGCATGAAGCCCCGGTGTCCACCAGAATCCTATGGACCCGTCGGTCGGCGATAACTCCAGTGATGATGAGGGGATCATCACACGGATCGGCAACCCCTTCTCGATCGGCTGCGGTAAAGATGATATCGCCCTCAAAGGTCGAGGACTGCTCAGCCGATTCGTACTTGACCAGCGCCACAGACTCGGAGCTTTCGGGAAAATCCTCGCGCGCTGCTCTCTTTTGGTCCCTGACCGACTCGTTAATCCTTATTCCGCCGGAGATAACATAAATGTCTCCGGCGACCTCTCTTTCTCTGGGCACCTCCTCATTTGGAGGAGGTTGGCTGCCCACTTCGGCGGGTGGGAGAGCTGGCTGCTCCCTTCTTTCTCCTTCATTTCGCGGGGCTCTGTCTCCGCGGCCCCGCCATCTCCTCCTTTGGCCCCGGCCACAGTTTTCTTGACCGTGCTGGCCTCTATCCTGTTCGAGTTGGGGAGATCTGTGGTCTCCCGCCTGGTCGTTGTAATGTCGAGGCTGACCCCGATTGTCTCTTCCAGTCCGGTCCGTCCGTCCAATGATAGCGTTGTAAGCCAGATCGACTTCAACGACTATGAATTCCGGGGTTTCAGATCGGTCCTTGCCCGGTTCTCCTATTGTGACTGAGAAAAGAATTTTCCCGCACGGGATAACACTTCTCTGGTCGAACGACCAGAGGGTTATATTGGCAATAGGGAGACCATGGGCCGCGGCTCCTAGCATCTCCGCCACCTCACGCTTTATCAGATTGCATGAAGCCCCGGTGACCACAAGAATCCTATGGACCCGTCGGTCGGCGATAACTCCAGTGATGATGAGGGGATCATCACACGGATCGGAAACCCCTTCTCGATCGGCTGCTGTAAAGATGATATCGCCCTCAAAGGTCGAGGACTGCTCAGCCGATTCGTACTTGACCAGCGCCACAGACTCGGAGCTTTCGGGAAACTCCTCGCGCGCTGCTCTCTTTTGGTCCCTGACCGACTCGTTAATCCTTATTCCGCCGGAGATAACATAAATGTCTCCGGCGACCTCTCTTTCTCTGGGCACCTCCTCATTTGGAGGAGGTTGGGTGCCCACTTCGGCGGGTGGGGGAGCTGGCTGCTTCCATCTTTCTCCTTCATTTCGCGGGGGTCTGTCGCCGCGGCCCCACCATCTCCTCATTTGGCCTCGGCCACAGTTTTCTTGACCGCGCTGGCCTCTATCCTGTTCTGGTTGGGGAGATCTGCGGTCTCCCGCCCGGTCGTTGTAATGTCGGGGCTGACCTCGATTGTCTCTTCCCCTTGGCCTGTGACCATCGTCACCATGATGGCCCCCTCGGGGAGAGTCAGCCCGCTTGCCCCTGTGATCATCCTGATCGGGCTTTCTCTTATTCATTGCCGCTACTGTCTCTCGCAGTAGCTGGCATTTCAATGTCGGGTGATCGCGGTTGTGATGCAACTCGCAATAAACCCAATTGTCCTCCTTCTTCGGAGGAACGATCTTTTCAGCCACAGCCGCAACTTCCTGCGACTGTCTCTTAGGGTAAGATACCCTATGGTCACCTGCGGGATCAAAATTCTTGCTAGTCTTTTGATATCCCGCTCCCAGCGCTTCATCTACCTTGATGTACTTGTTGATATTCTGAAGGAGCTTCCCCAAGGTGGATAGTGGGCTCTTCACAAGGCTGGCCGAAAGGCCACAATGTCCCAAGACCTGCTGCAAGATATCGATTTTGTCTCGGAGCTCCAACTTGATACCCCGAGCAGTTCGATTGAACTTCTCCATAAAAGAACGGAGACTCATCTTCGCCGGGATATACTTCATATCATATTGTTCATGCCTGCTGCGAGACGGTCCTACATTTGGAGCGAACTGCTCCGAGAAAGCCAGGATGAATCCGCCATACGATTGTATGGATCGGGCCGGTAAGTTTTTGAACCAGGTTCGGGCATCGTCTTGCAACCCTGCCGCGAAGATGCGGCACTTCAATGAGTCAGAGGCCCGAATGGTCCCCTATCTCAACTCGAAATCCGCGACGTAATCGATCGGATCACCGTCGCCTCGGAAAACTCGTAACCCTTCGGGGACTTCCTCTCAGATCTCTTCGGAAAACGGAAGCATCAAATCTCCCAACGCAGCGGAGATGCCTACTGATTGTTGGGATGATGCCTGGGCTATATGCAGACTGTGCCACCAGTCATCATCTTTGCTCTGTCTGATCGGGGCATCCATGGCCCGATCAAGTAGTCCAGATTGCGCCCCAGATTAGGCCCGCAATCCATCTGCATTCGCAGGGTTTCTAACTCCCTGGTAAGCTCGTCGATGCGCCTCTGCATCTGTTCCTGGTCCGTCCCAGGAACGGGAGTTGGAGTTCTAATCGGAAGAGGGGGAGTAGATTGGTATCTCGGCCTCCTCATTGTCACTCCGCGCCTAATAATCTCCTCATTGTCACTCCGCGTCTGGGCCGCTTTCGTACTCTCTATTTGTTGGAACAGGGCCTGTGATAGCCGGTGGTTCTGTTCCACTCCTCTCCGACGTAACTTCCAATATAAGTTTCCTGACAACAGCTTCCAGGTCCTGTAAAGAGAACGTTGAAGCTGGAAGGCTGCTGGGAAGCGTATCACTATCGTTCGTCGAAGTCCTAGTTGTCATGTCTTTGATTATCCTACCCCGGGTAAAGACCTCGAATGGGATTAGAAACTCGTCCCCACGGACGGCGCCAAACTGTTGTGGTTCGAAAACCGCTGGTGTCAACAGTCGACCGGTTCGTTGCGAGACGAACTCGGTTGTAATTTATTTGATGTGTGGAAAACGAGTATAAACCAAGATGAAAGGACACAGCGATTTAGAGTGGAAAACCTCGAAAACGAGGAAAAAATCACTTGACTAATGGCTACATAAAGCACCCTTAATCGGTTCATTAAGCAAAGTAATAATCACAAAGGTCATATTTGATCGTTTGACCACAAAGGGAGAGAGAAGTATCGAAAATAAATCGACAACAAGTTCTCTATGTGAAAGCTCCAAGGAAAATCAGAAGATCTCTTTCTCGCGCCCTGAGTGTCCTTTTTATACTCCCACTGTGCTGTATACAATAGGGTGTCGTTTTGTGTCTGTCCTTTGCGGCTAGGTCGGCTCACGTCAGGCGGAACAGCCGCCGGGAATGGCTTTACAGAGCTGCGCGGCGCTAGATCTTTCGGCGCTGCTAGCCGGCTATTCCCTGGCTACTGGAGGCTCGTACGACTGCACCGGACCACGCTTCTGACAAGACTATCGAGGGTTGTCATTGCGTGGGAGGAGTATGGATGGCCCGAAGCAGCACCTGTAATATGTGGACCGATCGGTCTTGGTGCATGCGAGAGGCTGGGCCCTACATATGGGGACTGATCACTATGAACGGTCGATCGGGCCACGAGGCCTGGATGGGCCATTCACTCACGTGGACTGGATCTGGACCTCCAAGTTCGGCCTACATTGTTTGGGCTCCTCTGACTAAGTTCGGTCCCGACCCTATCCGAGGTACCGGGTTTCGGAGATCTCATCACTTTTATTGACTATCTCAATAAATGTTACAAAACTTTTGAAACTCAAGAATATTGTCAAAGATGCAAATATACATATATAAAATGTATCGTATAAAAGATTATATGTTGCGTTTCCCAAATTAATCTCAATAAAGAATAATGTGTAAAGAAGATGACATCATAAGATTTAAAGAGAAATTTCATTATTTGATAACATAAATTGTTACCATAGATGTCCTATTTTTAAAATTTAAATTATTCAAATAATATAATATCAATTACCCACTATATTGTTTGATTACGAATAAATTTAAATATATAATACATATTTTTTGAAACGAGTTCGATGGAGAACCAAAAATCTCTTCTATTGGTCGAATCAGATGATCGATTTTTAAAAATTATATATATTCACAATGATAATATAATATTTAATAATAAAATAAATTTAAAACCATAATTTTATTTTAAATTTAATTGTAAATGAACCTAAAATATGATTTTTTTCTCTGTTTTATTAAATAGTTGACTAAGTATTGGTCATTTGGTCAAAATTTTGGTTCAATAAGCCTAATTTTAATTGGCTGAACCAGTTTTGACCGAATTTATCATTTAGACTGATATCGAACCAATTTTTCTGACATGCTCTGGTTTTGAGATAAGATATTTTTTGGAGTTGATCGAGTCGGTGTTAGCATTGATTCACGTTAGGATTAACCGGTTGGTTGGTCTGAACATGTTTAAAAAATCATGTTACAATAAATACATGTATAATTTAAATATAATTATTTCAATAACAAAATGTTATTCAATCAAATCTTTATACAATATATTAATATTCAATAAAATGTAATTTATAATAAACATAAAAAAACATATTAAGAAATATATAAAAAATAATAATTTATAAATTAAATTAATTACGTATAATAAAAGGAATATCCTAAGCCATTGCACGTGCATTGGCTAGTTCAATCCGAAGCCATTTCCACTGAATTAATATAAATACATATATATATTTAAGTCAACGGATGAAATAAACGACCATTGACTTGCAACTCCCACGTCCTAAGAGATCAAGAAGAAAAACAAAAGTCTCTGGGTTTCGCGATTTCCTGGTTTCACACTGTGCCTAATGGTGTTGCCTTCGCTGACTTTAACATTCTTGATTGAATTCTTCAATGCATATAGAGTTTTCTCAAGCGGTTTCTCTGTGGATTTCTTTCCTATATCTACCTCGTGTATCGAGAAATTCAATTACAGGCTTTCAGTTCAGGTATGGCGGCGTATGCTGCTCTGGTTTCACTTGCACAAACGCTGGAAATTTTCATCCAAAGGAACTTGAATCAAGTACACGATGATCGTAACCAAACCCTAGTATCTCTTCACCGAAAACTGCAGAATTTTAACGGGAATTTGGATGGTTCGATCAATTCAGATATTATGACCACTCTGGTTTCATTGACGAAAACACTGGGGATTTACATTCAGAAAAACCAGCAGGAGATTGATAATGATCATAGACACTATTTTGAATCTCTGCGCCAAAAAGTTATCTTAATGCAGGAGGTGTTTGATAAATTGCCTCAAAGAGTTGGAAAGTGGGAAGAAAAGATTTGTGTATTTTCAAATAACGCTGAGTCGATCATTGAGACTCTATCTGATGCTCTTGAAGGGGAAGGAGTAAACGATAAAGACAACTTTGTTCTCATTACGAAGAAAGTGGGTGTTTTGTTTGATTTAGCTTTTGCTGAAATGAAGAACGAGATGGATGCTGATGATTCTTCTTCTCCTTTCAAACTTCCATCTGGTAATCAGATCCATGGAAAACAGAGGCTTTTTGGGTTCGATCATCACTTGAATGATATTAAAATTCGTCTTCTTTCTCATATGTCTAAAGTTCAGATTGTTCCCATTGTTGGCATGGGAGGAATTGGTAAGACTAGTCTTGCAAGAGCTGCATATGAATATCCTTCAATTGTAAATTTCTTTGATCTTCGTCGCTGGGTGACTGTTTCTCAGGGATACAACGCTAAGGCAATTCTATTAGCCATTTTAGATGACAAACCAACGGATGAAATGAATACAAGCATTATAGATTTAGGCATCAGAATCAATCGTCTCTTGTATGGTAAAAGATATCTCATTGTGTTCGATGATATTTGGGATTTTAGTGCTTGGGATGAAGTGCAAAAATTTCTTCGAGATGACAAGAATAGAAGCAGGGTGATGTTAACTACAAGACATGAAAATATTGCACGTTACACAAAGTCATCAGGGTTCATTTATCATTTACAGCTTATGAATCTAGATACAAGTTGGAGTTTACTTAAGTACAGGGTATTTGGAGAAGAAACTTGCCCTTCGGAGCTGATCGATATAGGACAAAAGATCGCAAATGGATGTAAGGGACTTCCTCTTGCTATTGTTGTCGTTGCTGGTATTCTTACAAGCATTAATCTTAGTTATGATTCATGGGAAAATATTGCAAATGATGTGAATGAAGCTATTGAAACAAGTGATGATCATTTCATGGAAATTTTGGCTTTGAGTTATCAGCATCTGCCTCATTATTTGAGACCATGTTTTCTCTACATGAGTCCTTTCCCTAAAAATAATAACATCTCTGTTTCCAATATTTTGAAGCTTTGGGTAGCTGAAGGGTTCCTAAAAGCTAACAAATCTAAAGACAGAAGAAACAGCTTATGAGTATTTGGAGGAGCTTCTAAAGAGAAATCTCGTAACATCGACTAAAAAACGGTACAATGGCAAAACTAAACTTTTTCAAATGCATGATCTTTTGAGGGATTTATGTATAAAAAAAGCTCAAGAAGAGATGTTTTTTCAGCATAACTCTATGCTTGGTCAAGAGAGTATCTTCACTCGTAGGGCTAGTTTTCTTTCGGATGAATTTGTTCGGTTTATCAGTAAGATGAAGATTCTATACTTTCGTAGTGCTCTATTTTTCTGTGACCACAATAAAATGTTGTCTTGGTTAGAAGGTTGTGGGCTTCTTAGGGTATTAAATGCATCATGGATTTCAACTGAGAAGTTCCCTTCTCAACTTATGAGATCAAGTCATTTAAGGTTCTTATCGTTGTTACGAACACCGACCGGAGTTTTCGAGGTTCCATCTGACATACATAAGCTTCAAAACCTTGAAACTTTGATCATCAAATACGAGTACCGTTTCGGTGTAGAGAGCCCGTCTTTGACAATGCCTGCTGAAATATGGAGATTGAGCAAATTAAGACATCTCTATTTGTATCCTACATCTTACCTGAATCCTCCAGCAGGCAATATATCACCTCTTGTGAACCTCAAAACACTGTTGAAAATCCGGAACCTCCGATGTACCAACGATATAGTCAAAATGGTTCCAAATTTGAGAAAACTTGTAGCTTGCTATTGGATCGATACAACGAAAGAGACATGGTCAGATTACTACTTGAACAACTTTTGCAATCTCAGTCAACTTGAGTATTTAAGACTTACTTTTAATCCTCAAGGGTATGATTTAGAATGGTGCAAGAACAATCCATTGATGAAGATCTTAACATTCCCATCAAGCTTAAAAGTTCTTAAATTCGAGGGCGGTGCAGGACGAGCTACATGGGATGAAATGACAAGGATAATTGGTTCATTACCTAATCTACAAGTACTTAAACTAGCTTACTATGCTATGCATGGTGACATTTGGGAGACAAATGAAGATGAGTTTCAAAGCCTTAAAGTACTTGAAATATGTGCTAGTTACCTTAAATGTTGGAGAAGTAAAAGTAGCAATCCCTTTCCATGTCTTGAGCACCTTGTTCTTGTATCATGCCCTTATCTCATTGAACTTCCGGATGGTATCGGAGATATACCGACACTCGAATCATTAACTGTGGATAATCATCAAGAAGCTATAGTAAATTTGGCTAAACAGATCGAAGAAGAGCAACGTGACTTGGGAAATATGCATCTTCAGGTCATTTTTCTCAATGGTGCAGGTACTTCTTGTTGTAATATTGTCATTAATTCTAGTTTATAAGGGTGTGATTCACTTTCTCTTATGAAGTGAGTTACAAGGTACTTTCCGGTCAATTGAATCCTGGATTTCTACATAGTATTGGAGTTGTATAGTGTGTTTCGAGCTGGTCTGTACTGGTTTAGAAAAAAAAACTCTGGTAGGAAAGTGCATCGCACTTTCTCCTATGAACTGGGTTACACGGCACTCTCCGGTCCATTGAATCCTGGATTCCTACATGGTATGGGAGTTGTATGGTGTGTTTCGAGCTGGTCTGTATCGGTTTAGAAAAAAAAACTCTGGTAGAAAAGTGCATCGTACTTTCTCTTATGAACTGGTTACACAGCACTCTTCGGTCCATTGAATCCTGGATTCCTACATGGTATGGGAGTTGTATGGTGTGTTTCGAGTTAGTCTTTACCGATTTAGAAAAAAAACTCTGGTAGAAATGTGCATCGCACTTTCTCTTATGAATTGGGTTACACGGTACTCTCCGATCCATTGAATCCTGGATTCCTACATGGTATGGGAGTTGTATGGTGTGTTTCGAACTGGTCTGTACCAGTTTAGAAAAAAAACTCTTGTACAAAAGTGCATCAGGTTTAGGCGACAAAATAGATCGACCTAATACTCGAGTACTTCCGAGGATAATGAAATAAGTTTGAACTGGACCAAGGCCAGTTTGACTTGACGGGAGTGTTGAAATGTTGTCTCACATCGGTTGTGGACTAAAATAATTATAGTATATAAGGGGTGTGATATCATGAGTAATTGGCTTGACCAAACTTTTTTAATATAGTTCGCTTCTCATAAAGTTCTATGTTATAACCACAAAATCAAACAAATATATGAAGCAGCCTTATTTCTGATTGAAAACATACAGACCTGATGGAAAGTGAGGAACCAGAGAGCAAGAAAGCTAAGCTAATCAAGATTTGGGCTGATGCCTGTGGTGATACTGGTACACCTTATTTATTTAAATACAGATATACTTTTTATGTGATGCATTTGCAGTCATTGAAAATAGGGTGTTTGGCCCCCCTAAGTTTCATGATTTGTGTAAATTGGGTTCCTAATTAATTTAGTTTTGGTAAAAATGATTTCATGTTTTTCAAAATTTGGCAATTTTGGTTCCCTTGTGGCAAAATTTGCGGATCGATTTTGCCGCACACATTACATTTTAAGGATTAAATTTTCGAAGAATGTGAACTAGTTTTACCAAAAAAACAAAGTTTGAGAACTAATTTTGTTTTAAAAAACTTTAATGACTAAATTTGCCGAATCATACAAATTTTGAGGAGCTTAATGTTGTGAAAATTCATATGGAGAAGAATTATATTTATCCGGAGTCGAATAGAATTAATTTAGCATGGAAACCAAAAACCGTGAAAAATCACGTGACCGATATAACTCGGCTGCGAACTCATCACTATCACAAGAAGAATATGCAAAAATATGTTATCTACAAATAGAATTGTTTTAATGAGACCAATTATTTATACAGTCCAAACTAGAATATAATCTATGAAATATTTTATTGAATATTCTATAATATTATCTCTATGTCCATATTACTATTACGCATTTTACTGAATGTTTAGCAATGATGAAGATGACCCTTTTGAGCTTGTTTGCGGATGATATAGATGGACTAAGACAAATGGCAGAAATGATCTCTAATGACATACAAATGGTACACTTTACCTTTTGCAAATGATCATTGCATTAATTAATGTTCTTGATGCTATAAATGTTTTATTTTACAGATGAGAGGGACACAAGATGATGATGATACTCATGCCCAAGTTTGATACTAGTCTTTTCTTCTTTGGCTTCACACAAGTTTTCCACGTTCTCCAAATCTCCTCATTGGTATTTGGCTCCTCATGTTAGCAATTTGAGTGCTCCAGGATTTAGAAACCACATTCAAAGTAATTGGTTTGATATATCATTTTCAATGTGATTCACTTCTCTTATGAATTGAGTTCTATAAAAACTCTCTCGATCTATTGAATCATGAACTTCTAAGTGACATTGGAGCTTTAGGGTGGATTTCGTGATGGTTCATATTGGTTTAGATAAAAAAATATGGTATAAAAGTGTATCGATCTTAGGTGAAATATATATCGACCTATAATTGGAGCACTACTGATCTTATTGAAACAAGTCTGAATCAAACCAAGTGTAGTTCGACGAGGGGTAGTGTTGAAATATTGTCTTACATCGATTGTGGAAATAGAAATGTTCATTTTCAATGAGATCCACTTTCTTATGAATTGGGCTATATGGACAATCTCCCCAACCATTGAATCATGAATTTCTATATTTATTCTGTATAAATTTGAAATTTGAATAGAGAAAAAGCTTGTTCATGTTAGCTGAAAATGGAGTTTATGATTCTTTTACATATTAAATTATAAACACACGCCACGACATAATGAAATAGACAACAAAAGTTTTATGTGGAACTCGAATATCTGGTGAAACCATGGATCAAACTCTGACTGAGATCTTTGGGGATGATTCCGTACTACAGTTTGGCGGAGGACCTGTCAATCCATTATCACCAAGATACAATAAAGAATTCAGAACTATTGACTTATTGAACCACTAAATATGAAGCAATAAACGTGGGAGATTATCTATGCAAAACCTTTGCAACATTTCATATTTTCTCTCGTGCTCTCACTTTGCTATCTGGTGTGTGTACGGTGATTTTAGAAATATCCGATTTATGGTACGTTAAATTCAAAATAATAAAATAATCAATATAAATATTTGAAATTTTCAAACAAAATAAAATATTCAGTTAGTATCTAAAAATGTTAATCATTATAAATTGAATATAAAGATAACAACACTAAAAATGTGAATCAAATAACCTCCATATTACTTTCTTTATCACCGGATCTTCTTTCTGAAGTAAAGACTCTCAATGGAAATTTTATATCTACCTACCGTATTTGGCTTTGAAGTAGGAATAGATTCACTTTCACTCATGATAAAAACACAAAATACACAAACCTGTAAAAAGTTAAGACCTTTAAAACAATTTACGAATCAAATACGTAATTCTTAATTCACCTTTGTTATATTCTTATTTCACCGCGCCTTCCATTCACTTTTGGAGTTCTTTTTCCACATCCATAAGGTTTCTTATGTACAATCTATTACACTTATATGTTTATAACCCAAATTTTTTAAAAATTTTTTTATTAAATATGTGGGGTGGGTGCGTGAATCCCCGCACCCAAGCACCCAACGAGCACCCGGCGCGTTAAAATTACAAATTTAAAGCACCCGTGCAACATAGATATGAATACACTCATGAAATGGATTAGGGTTAAGACCAATTTTGATGATCCGTTGGTATCTATAAACATTAAACTATTATAATGTTTATAGACTATAGTATAGTTTTAAATTTTAAATAAGGTTTAGAATAATATCTCAAAAATTGAAATAACATAGAAATTATAATTGTATATTTTATTCCTAAATATAAAAAATCATTTTAATTTAATTTTATAATTAAATTACATATTTTATAAATATAAAAAATTCATAAATATTAAAATTATAAATACAACATTAAATTGTCAAATCATTCACATAAAATGGTCATTTTTAAATGATTTTAAACTTTTGTTGATAAATAGTAAATATACAATTTTAAAACATTGGGTGTCATCTACATAATTTTCTTTACATATATTTTAAAATTATATATATCTATACTTGGTATATTTTTAAAAGAATCAAGATAAAAACACACGACTAATGTGAAACACAAATGAACCAAAGATTTTTCAAGAATGTGCCCTTAGCACCATGCTAATCATGGCAAGAGAATATAGAATAAGAATTAGGGAATAAGGAAAAGGCAAGTTATTAGACTTTTAATATATAATTATAATAATAATAAGATCAATAACATTTTAAATATGTATATATATTATAATAGTTATTCAATCCGAACGAACCGAGTTTGATTTATTCATGATCATTTATATTTCTAATAGTTTGTTCATGTTCGTTGATTCTTTATGTGTTCATTTTAATTTGGCTCCATTCTTTTATGTTCGAGCTTGTGTTTGAATCTGTTCGCTCATGTTTGTGCATAAATAGTATAAACCCGATACCTCCTAAGAAAAATATCTCTATAAATGTACTATTCTATTTATAGTTGAATCACCGGGCCAACTTTAAGTTAAAGAACGGACGGCTCATCACATATTCCATGACGAGTCACACACTAAGCATGGCAATTATATCAAAAATAGGTTAATTTTATGGAATCATATTGAATATTTGACGATACATTCAGTAACTTTCTCTTTCTAAAAAACCGATCCTTTAACAATACTTCTTTATCTTTTGAGTTGTTCTGCCGGTTCTAAGCCATCTATGACGACTCAAATTCGAACTTCGTGAACATGTTCGTGTTTGTTCGAATTTCCATTCCAACACGTTTTGTTGTTCATATTTTAATGTAAACGAACAAATAAGAATACAAACGAGTCAAACAATTATTGTTTACGAACTGTTCACACTTTTTAAGAACATTATATGTGCACAATGGTCATCTAAAGAGAGGAAGAGCAACAAATATTTGGAAAAAAAACATCAATTTTCATTGCACTTCATCTATATAAACTTTAGTTCAATCTCACTCACAAAGCGACGCCGTATAGTGAACCATCAAGATTCATTCATGTGTCTAGCGATTGGTTTGATGTTTCTCAAGGCTAGGCACCACAACTATACATAATTTATGCATCACTTGTTAGTCACTATAAGAAACACAGAATAATATTTTGCTTTAAGAAAATTACGATGACAACTCTTAAAATAGTTTTAAAGTGATATCCCAAAGTTTTTAAATTGCATACAAAGCCCCGATGTTTCAAATCCGTTTAAGAATAATCATATAGTGAATAGTGACGATTTTTGTCTTTTTTTTATGAGTGGTATTGAAAATTTATGTGTTATTTTTAAAATTTTCAAAGTTATGAGACATAATCATTTCATTTTTTCAAGGTTAATGTGTCAAATACGAATTATGAATGCATTTAAAATATTAACAGGTGTTATGATCAAATATAACCGATTTGGAACTTCGGTGGTCAACCACATAATTCTCAAATTTTAGGAGTATGGTGTTTACAATTTTAAAAAGATGAAAGATAAAAAACACATATTATATCAACTTCGAGAGACTTTGTATGAAATTTAAAAAATTTTGGGGCACCGTATTTATACTATTTTAAAGTTCGGGAGCTAATTACAAACACCACTCATTTTGTTTTCTATATTAAACTTGAAAAAATAGAAAAAGTACCTTTTCCATATCGACGACCGTATTCGAAAATCTTCTGCATTTTCTTCCTTTCATTCCCATGCTCATGCATGAGTGCTGGTCTCACAAAGTGGAATTAGAATATGCACATATATAAGATATAAAAAACTTAATCAAACTAATTACTATGATATTTGCATTGCAACACATTCAAGTACAATCGTCTTATAAGTTAAATTTGCTTATTAAAATTAGTGGATCACCAACCAACAATTTCATTACAATGAACTAACTCACGATAAGGTGATTAGGGATTTTTCCAAACTCATTATAATACTTAATGTTTTAAATTTTCGGTATACCTGTCTAGTATACCGAAAATTTTGGGCGTATCGATTATTTTTGGTATATAAATAAAAATATCGATCAATATTAGTTTTGAGCAAGTGGGGTTGAATCTAATTTGTTAGGAAAAAATGATATAAAGTTTGTAGATTTTTTTTCGAATTAAGAAAATGAGTTTAAAAAATGTATATTTTCCCGAAGTTAATAATATATTTTATTACTCTGGTACACATCATATATAACTCATGCAAATTTGGTAAATCAATTCACTGAACTCGTCTGAAATACCACCCGATACCGATTTTTAAAACATTGCTAATACCATACTAAATTTCATACTCAAATCAATTTACGTAGAAAGAGTAATCATACTTGTTATATATAAAATATTTGACCAAATTATTTAGTATATACGTGTAATTTATATCTCAATATAGTGATCCACATGTTTGAATGAAATTTAGTATTGTTTAATAAAATTGTGTGATTGATTATCCACCAATTTAAATGATCATATCAAACTATAAACCACATTCCCCTCGTAAAATTCACCCGACACACAAATTTGGTCCCCATAGTTTTATGGTTTTGACAATTTTGGTCCCCAATGTTTTATGGTTACCGTAATTTTGATATCCAAAGTATGAAGATAGAAAAACCGATCTTTATACTTTCTAAGTTTTGACAAAACTATGTTGAAATAATGAACAATATCCCACATTGGAAAGTGAGATGTTGTTTGAGTTGATTTATAAGAAGGATTGTGAACTATAGTAAATAACTTGTTTACGATGATTTCTTCCCTCTTATACATTATATCTCAACACACTTCCCACGTAAATTGACCTGATTCTAGAAATTTAACAAACTCATCCCAAAAGTTTAGTCTATAGGACAAATTTGGTCTTCAAAGTTTTCGATTTTGGTAAATGAGGTCCTAAGCCAAAATCAAATTTCGGAAATCGATTTTGCCACTTTAAACATCTGATTCACCAAATATTGCAAATTTCGATGACCAAGTCTGCCAAAATTTTAAAATTGGAGGACTAAATATATCATTATAAGTTATAGTACCTGCAATATCCTTGTCCATAGTTGAAACATGACTAACAAAAACCTGAAGAAGCAGATTACTCAAACCAGCTTGCTCTTCTTTTATCTGCATTGCCCAATCCACAATCCATTTTTGCTGATCATCAACCCTTATCGACTTAAGATTCGGTAAATCTCCGATCCCATCCGGTACTTCCGTAAGATAGGGGCACCCAATGAGATTAATTCGCTCGAGACATGGAAAAGGATTACTACTATTACACCTCCAGCATTTCATACAACTATCAACAATGTCAATAACTTTAAGCTTTTGAAAATCTTCTTCATTCGTCTCCCAAATATCACCCGATATTGCGTTCCATGACAATTCGAGGAACTCGAGATTCGGTAATGAACCTGTTATTCTAGTTAAATCTTCCCATGAAGATCCTTGTGATCCCTTTAAGGATAGAACTTTCAAGCTTAATGGGAAAGCAAGAATTTTCATTAAAGGAATGTTCTTGCACAATTCCGAGTCGCAAGCTTCGGAATAAACTGTAAGAATCAGAGTCTTTAGATGACTGAGATTGCAAATGTTGTTCATGTAATAATCTGACCATGTTTCTATAGTATAATCAATCTCATAGAGTAATTCAAGGCTTACCAAATTTGGCATCAGTTTTGTTGCTTCTTTTGTGAATCGAAAGTTTCGAATACGCCCTAAAGACGAGAGGTTTACAAGAGGAGAAGTTATACCTGTTGGATTTTGCAATTCAAATGGTGGAACACAAGAGATATTTCTTAATTTAGACATCTTCCAGATTTCAATAGGGAGTTTTGAAGCTTTAGCATCAATGAATCTTTGCCCACCTAAAGAAATAATGAAAGACTCGAGATTCTCGAGTTTATATATCTCGGATGGAACCTCGAAACCATTCTTTGGAAAATATGCCAAATGTAAGTACCTTAAATGATGCAGTTTAAGCAGTTGGGATGGGAATTTCAAGTTATCAGTAAAAGGTGCGTGTAAGAGCCTGAGATGCATAAAACGGTGAAAATCCGAGACTGAATTTTCGTTGTTTTTGGAGTGGGAAATTATGCTGCGGAGATGGCGTTGGTTAAAACTCATAAGCTGATCACATTCTTCTCCAATGAAACTTGCTCTGCGTGCTACATTGTTATCATTACAATGAAGGAACCTCTCTTCTTGAGCCTTCTTTTTGCTCAAGTCTTTCACGAGATCATGGACTCGAATATGTGTCGTTCGGCCATCGTAGAATATCTTCGTACTTACAACGAGATTTCTCTTGATAAGTTCCGATAAACACTCATATGCAGTCTCTTCTACATCATTAGATGTATTGTTTACCTTGATGAACCTCTCAGCTACCCAATGTTTCAAAATAACCGAAACTTCGATTTCATCGAGTTCTACAAAAGCACTAATGTAGAGAAAACATGGCCTTAGATAATGAGGTAGATGCTGATAACTCAAAGCTAAAATATCCATGAAATCATCATCATTTTCTCTGATAACTCCTTTCACATCTTTTGCTATATTCTCCCATGAACTCCGATTCAACTCCACATTAGTAAGAATACCCGCAATCGCAACGATCGCAAGAGGAAGCCTACTGCATTCATTTGCTATCCTTCGTCCGATTTCAACGAGCTCTGAAGGGCAATCTTCTTCTCCAAACACCTTGTATTTAAGCAATCTCCAACTCGAATTCTCATCCATAAGCTGCAAATGATGAATGAATCCTGTTGGTTTAGCGTAATGCGCAACATCTCGGTGTCTCGTAGTCAACAAAACCCTGCTTCTATTCTCATCATCACGCAGAAACTTTTGAACTTCATCCCATGAACTTAAATCCCATACATCATCAATTACAATAAGATATCTTCTATGGAACAAGAGGCGATTAACTTCAACGCCTAATTCTATAACATTTACTTCATCTGGTTTTTCATGAACTCCTAATATAGCAAAGAGAATATCCCTGGTTTTGTAGCTAGCTGAGACTTTAACCCAACGACGAAGATCAAAATTACTAGCAATTCTTTTATCATCAAATATAGCTTTAGCAAGAGAAGTTTTACCGATTCCACCCATGCCTACAATAGGCACAATTTGAAGTCCACGCAAATGATTGAGAATACGATCTTTAATTTCTGAAAATTGATGTTCAAATCCAAAAAGCCTCTGTTTCTGGTGAATTTGATTTCCAGGTACGATTTTAGCAGGAGAAGAATCATCTCCATTACCTTCTCCGCCTGAAACTAACTCAATTTCAATCCTCACTTGATCTACAATAGAATTAACCGTTGCACCGACATTACCTATTTTGCGAAAGAAACTATGTTCGTCAATTACGCTCACCTTTTGATCACATATTGTGCGTGAAATATAATCCTCGATGATTAACTCAGCTTCGTTGGTAGAATCGTAGATATTTTCTTCAAAATTGTTAACTTTTTGGGGAAGCCGATCAAAAACCCCCTGCAAGAATATAACATTTTGTTGGAGAGATTGAAAGAGGTTTCGATGGCGATCGAGAACCTGATGCGGATTTCGTTGGATGAAATCTGTCAGGGTTTGTGAAAGGGAAACCAGAACGGAATACGCCGCCATATGTGAAAGCTCTGAAACCAACTACAAAGTTGCAATGTGAATTGTGAGTGTTCATTCTGCGGGACAAAAAAGGCGCTATCTATAACCTTTTTCAGCTGTTGCCCACAAAACTATTTCCACCCTTATAAGTCTTTTTACACAAGATTATTATCTCACATTCACAACATATTCTCTTAATACTTCTAAAACTTCTAACTTATCCATATCATTATTTATTTCTTTTTCTTCACATCATCTTCTCTCTCTAAATTTTATTTTATCTTTCTATCTCATCAAATTTATTTATTTACTATTCAATTTATCAATAAATATTAAGTTTTAATTTTAATACTTTTAATTTCGATAATATCTGCGTTTAATATTAATTATTAATTTGATCATTGTATATATTATATTTCATTGTTTCGATTTTATTTCTTTTTATTGATTCGTACACGTTTTTAATATCGTCATTTCAAAACGATCAAATTTCACATAAAGTTATGTATTTATCGTATCAAAATAAAAATAATAATTTTTTAAATATTTATTTACTAAATTACATATTTAAATTATAAAAATAAATTAATAATTTATAAAACTAATATTTTATTATATATATATTAAACTAAAATATTTTAAATTAATACAAATAAATAAAAATAAATAAAATAATATTTATTATTATAAAAACTAATAATAAATAAAAGGGACGGACAAACCCTTGTCCGCGGAGCGTATTTCTCCACGGATAAATCAACGTCCATGGTTAATACATAAATCAGTGCCAATATGACGGACATGGGGGACAAGACCATATTTCTATACGCTCTTGTCCACCGTTACAGGTAGTTTAATGCTTCAGTTCTTCATGCGGATTTCCACGGGTATTAATATTTATATATTTTTTTTGCGTTAAATTTTATATTTAAAAAATTTTTATATTGTATTTTATTTTACATCATTTTGTATTTAATTTTAAAATTAAAAACATCATAATGTTTATCATTTTTCTTTTTAACATTGGATGTTGATATTTTTAAATTATCAAAATGATGAATTACTAAAAATATTTTAATCATATTTATTTCTGAACCCATTAAATGTTAAGTTATTTAATTTATAATAAATCTTCATTTTGTAAAGAAATTAGATGTTTTAAATAAATAATTCTATAAAATTCAATTTTAATTCATAAATAGAATTTTTAATTTTTAATGTATGAGATTTATATATTTGTATTTGTAAAATAAAAAAGTTTATTGTAACATGTTATTATACTACTTTACTTTGGGTTTTTATTAGTTATATTCTAAAGTTTTATTATATATTTTATTTTAAATGTGTCCGAAACATAATACATATATTTTTAATGCATATGTGTATTCGCATCTCAACGAATCTGTATCGACATACTCAAACATTCAATGGAAAAAATTAGTTATATAACATATGGTCCAAATAATTAAAGATTGAATGTTTGAGTGTGTCAACGATAAGGTGAAGATTGTAAATCCAATAATTAATAATCATAAATATTTTTATAATTTGGTTTATTTGTTTTATTGACACGTCAACTATGATCGGAGTGATTGTGTAATCCTGATTGTTCTCCGACTGTTTTCTACTTGGTCTGTAACATCACTGTATTGTATTGTGCTTATCGATTTATTATAATGAAAATATAGCATTTCGCTCTCCCGATAACTTAACTCCACACATTATAAGTCTAACCTCGTATATTGACTGTATCGCAGATAATTCTAATATTATTAATCGAGTTAAAAAGATAAAAATAAACTGATTAAATAAATATTAAAAAAACATTATTATACAAAATCATTATCTAGAACAATATTTTACTCATTGAATAGTAACTCTCCAAAAATAAAAGTAAGACAGTGTCACACTTTACTAAATAGTTTATATCAACACAATACTTTTCTTTTTTCAACCTTACATATTTCTCATCTACTTCTACAATTATTTGAAATGATTAGGATTATTTTAGTCGATGATGATGAAAATCGATAAAATTTAAAAATTGAATTATTTAAATTGAGTTTTCTAAAAATGAGGTACTATTAATCATTTAATTGTATACTAACTTGAGGTATCTAAATAAAATATGTCCTTAAATATAATATAATACAAATTTATATAATTTTTTTTAAAAATATAATTAATAATAATATTAAGAATAATAAATAGATAACATTTTGAAAGATTCTCAAACCAGTATTTAACTCCCTTTACAAATATTTAAATAATATTTTTAAATCTAAATACATTTTTAAATTAGATTTATAACAAAAAAATTTCCTAAACTTTCATAATTCTAATAAATTTGGTACTCAAAGTTTGCAACATTTGACAAATTAAATTATAAAATTGGTAAAATTGAACCCTAAAATTTGATTTTGGTCTAGGATCACACTTGTCACGATTGAAAATTTTGAAAATCAATTATATTATATAAACTAAATTTTAGAGATTAATTTTACAAAACATTCAAAATATGAGGGTTGGTTTTACTATCTTGATAATTTGAGAATCATAATTATCATAATAATAATATTTTGAAACCAAAATTTTCAAAATCATCAAATTATCATATCAAATTTGCATGTATTATTTATTTTTCAAATAATATTTCGGACGTGGAAAGGGAGTGTCAGGAAAGGATACGTGGACGTCGCTGAGCTGCCTAACCGAACAACGTGGTACCAAATTATAATGAATCCAGACCGTCCACACTTCTCACCGTTTCAAATCTTGATCAATATAGATCGTCGGATTACAATCCCCAATCTAATCCGGAGCACCGATTCACGTTATTTTTGCTTCCCGATTACTTTTACGAACCAAGATCACTCCGAACCAAACTCCAAACCTAAGACAAAGACTACAAATTATCGCTTAGTTCCAAATTCTCCCCGGTCACACTTCCCCCAGCTTATTTCCCTCTTTCGTCTCCCGTAAGTTCTATTTGTTTTCTTTCTGCTTCCGGCGATGTATGAGCAAGCAGAAATCTCTGAGTCTAGGACGGAAGATTCACTGGTCGAATCGACGGTTGAAAATGATGCAGCCGCTGAAGATGTCTCTAGGCTTATTGATCCAGAGACGGAAACGGAGACGGATGAGCTCCCTGAGGTGATTGCGGTTAAGGAGATGGAGTTTTTAAACTTCTTAGGTCATGAAAAAGTTGCTCAGGCACCTTTCTTTGGAGGCAAGCGTAAGTGCATCGCGCTCTAGCTCAACTGAAACAAACATTGTTTTTTTTCGTTTTTCAATGAAACTGCCTGCTGTAGATGTTGATTTTTACCTGTTCTCGGTCACGAATTATTTGAAACTTACATTATATGAAGAACCTGTGATTGTGATAGACCATAATCTCGATATTATTGTAATTAGCTAACCAATTTGATCCGAAATTGCTGGTTTCTTATGCAGCTGCTGAACTTTTCTTGTGGAGGAACAAGAAGCTATCCGCTTCAGTACTTGGTGGAGCAACTGTAGTTTGGATCCTGTTTGAGTTGCTAGATCTTCATCTGACAACTGTTGTGTGTCATATTTTGATATTTTCTATTGGCTTATTGTTCTTGTGGTCTAATGCTAGTATCTTGATTAACAAGTGAGCATTGAACTTTTTTTTACACCTTTATTTTCAATTATTGTTTCTGTATTGTATTTAACTAAATCTACACTATTGCAGACGACCCCCGAATATCCCAGATTTTCATCTTCCCGAGGAACCATTTCTCGAACTTGCTTCGATCATTCGTGTGGAGATCAATCGTTGTTTAGTTAGATTCCGAGGAATTTCATTTGGAGGGGATCTTCCAAAATTCCTAACAGTAAGACAATCCCATTTCGTAACCATGTTTGATCATTGATCCCTTCTTTACTTGCTCACTGTCCTGTGTAAGTCTTGAGTTTTATGAATGCTGCGAATTCAGCAACTTCATAGTCATCTTTGATCACTGACCTTCACTTGTTTATTGTTTGGTTTAAGTTCTTGAGTTATTCAAGTGTTTCGATTGGGCCACATCATATTCATGTTTGATCAATGATGCTTGCTTCACTTGTTTTTCGCTTGGTTTAAGTTCTTGAGTAATACGAGTGCTGCGAATTCAACCATTTTATAGTCATGCTTGATCACTGATGCTTGCTTCACTTGTTTATTGCTTGGTTTAAGTTCTTGAGTTTTACGAGTGTTGTGATTCGGCCACTTCATATTCATGTTTGATCACTAATGCTTGCTTCACTCGTTTATCGATTGATTTAAGCTCTTGAGCAATACGAGTGCTGCGAATTCAACCATTTTATAGTCATGTTAGATCACTGATGCTTGCTTCACTTATTTATTGCTTGGTTTAAGTTCTCGAGTCATACGAGTGTAGCGATTCGGCCACTTAATAGTCATTTTTTATCAATTGCCTGCTTCACTTGTTTATCGCTTGGTTTAAGTTCTTGAGTAATACGAGTGCTACGAATTCGACCATTTTATAGTCATGTGTTGATCACTAATGCTTGCTTCACTTGTTTATTGCTTGGTTTAAGTTCTTAAGTTTTACAATTGTTGCGAATTCGATCATTTCAATCAATATAGCCGAGTACGAACATTTATTTCCCATATTAAAAACTATGCATTTGATCAGGTTGTTTGTGTCTTGTGGGTTCTTTCAATAGTCGGGAGCTTCTTAAACTTCTTGACATTGGCATATACTCGTAAGTTCAAGTCAAGTATGTCTTCGTTTTATGAATACAAGGACATGATTTTCTGGGTTTTACAATTTTTCAGTGTTGATCGTAATGTTCACGGTGCCGGTTTTTTACGAGAAACATAGTGATAAAATTGATGGATTTGTGGAGAAAGTCACTTCTGAGATAAAGCGAGAGTATGATGTTTTTTATGCCAAGGTATTAAGCAAGATTCCCAGGCTCCCTTTAGACAAGAAAAATGAATAAAAATCTCAGGTTTATGTTTTTTTGTTGTTGTTTTCACTCACGTATTATCTCTCTAGCTTAGTTTCTTGTGTAAATAATAAGTGTGGATTTTGCCAGTATCTTTGAGTTCCATTCAATGTTTATATACCGGTTCGTAATAACGTACCGATTTGGATCGGTATGAACGGTACGATCGGTATCAAATTTTATTTTATTTTATATTTTAAAAAATTAATATTTAATTAATTTTTTAGAATAAGATCCGAAAAAACTTAGAAATCGACCCTAATATATGATATCGGATTGTACAAAAAAAAATATCGGTATTGAGTGAAATTTGATGTATCGGATGGTATATCGACGATATACTGTCCAATATAAAAAAATGTTCCATTTCATTTTCCTCCTTTTTTGTGGTTGAACTAACTTTTGTACGGATTGAGTAGTTAGTTACCGTTTTTTTTTGCCACTTTTGAACCTATGTTGTACCAATAATGGTGTCCATATTTAATCTAATGTATAAGATTTTATACATATTAATTAAAAAATATATTTTTTTTTTCATTTCTTTTAAATTTGTTTAATTTTTGTTTAATATTAATGCACTTAGGGCTGTTATTCGATTCGAAAGAACCGAACGTGTTGTGTTCATGTTCGTTCATATTTTTATTCAAACGTGTTTATGTTCGTTCATATTTTAATCGAACGTGAAAATATGTTCGAACATTGTTCAAATTATTAAGTGAATGTTCATGTTCGTTCGAATAGTTTTTTCGAACATTATTCGTACTATTTGTTCAAACATCTTTGTACTATTTGTGCAAAATTTATCCAAAAGATTCTTTATGTTCTAACTCATCATCATTTTCTATATAAATTGATTCATCATAAAAAAACAATAGCTTCATTCAAAGGATTCACTGGCGGTGAAAAACATTCGTTTTATCCCATATTTGACATTTTGATAGTTTTGTAGAATACCAAATATCTTCTATTTTCAGTCCTTTGAATCAAATGAAGAGTTGAGAAGAGATCCACAGCCGCCGTTAAAGTCAATCAGTGAAAATTATGGTTTTGTAAAGTTTTTTAAAATTAAATACTATAATAATATATTATAATAAAAATTAATTTAAATAATATATTTGTTCACGAAAATATTCATATTCGTTCAAATTATAAACGAACAAAAAATAATGTTCGAACAATGTTCATATTTTTATTCGAACGAGCGAACACGATCACATACGAGCCGAACACATATTGTTCACGAGCTGTTCGGATCGTGTAACAGCCCTAAATGCACCTAGAACGTATCTTATGTATCGGGCGCGTTAATCCAACGAATTCTGGTGTAACCTACTTTTTGAAGTATCAAATCAATTTTATACTTTTTTTGCAATTTTTTAGGGGTAAATAATATTATTTTTTTGAAATTTTAAAATAAAATAATGTTAAATAAGAAATGTTATTGCAATTTTGTAATTTCGTTTTCTACTTTTTTGCAATTTTGTAAGGGTATATAATAGTTTGGGTTTAGGGTTTAGTTCAAAAAAATCATATTATTTACCCCTAAACCCTAATAATACTATCTTTTGCAACTTTTAAATAAAACCATATTAAATAACGATAAACTAAATAAATAAATTTTAAAATTTATTTAGGTTAGATCCTTTTTAAATTCATTTATAAGAAAATTTAGCTTTAGTCTTTTAAACAAAAAACAACTAAATAACAATATAGCCAATTTTCTAAGAGCAACCTTTTCCAAAGCACACTAACTCTACTAAATTCTATCAACTTTCATTTTTAATGAATAGGTCAAAACAATATATTTTTTAAATTCACAATTTCTAGGGCTGTTCATTCGATAATATCGAACCGAATAAATAAAATATTAGCTACCGAATAATAAACTAAATTTTTTCTGTTCAGTTCAATAAATATTGAATTGTTTCGGTATATTCTGAAATACTGAATTTCTGAAATTAAATACAAAAATATTAGTTTTAAATTCAGTATTCAGTCAATTACCGAATTTTTTTACTGATATGAAACCAAATAGTGAAATGACTTAAATTTAAAAACCGAATACCGAACCGGTTTTTATAATTTGATATTCTAATTCAAAAATTTTACAGTCTAATCGGGTCCTTGGTTTGAATCCCTAATATGTAAGTTGTCTTAATTATTTTTTATATTATTATTTAATTTATATATTCATTATCATCTTGTTTTCGCAAATAATAATATTATTATTATTAATTAACCGTTTGGGCTTAAATCATATGGAATCTTAAAACTAAATGGGCTTTTTAATTCAATAAACAAATAGACCCGGTCCAGACCTGTTGGTACAATTGAACCCAATTATAATTTATGACGTAACTCAGCCCCCTTCTGTATTCTTCCTTCATTTCACTTTCAGACCATCAAAGCTCAAAACCCTTCTACGACAGTGAACGCGTAACGGTAAGAAATGAGGCGGTGGTTGTTAATTTTATTCTGTCGAGAGCGTATTTAGGTCATTATCTGCCTTTTACTTTGATTTGGTGAGTTTTGACAGCTGATTCACTCCTTTTTTCGGATTTTTTAGGTGTTGATTGCCGGTGTTGGAATCCATATCGTTGCTAAAATTATTAAAATAGCGAAAAATTCCATTCGAAGAGGTTTAAACTCTCTCAGTTTTAGAGATTCTTTTGGTGCCCAATCGTTTGAATCTAGGTACGAGATTGATTAATTTGATTTTTTCGATTTGTCATTTCTTCAAGCTACGATGTACGTTTCTTTGTTCTCCGCTATGATTTTTTATTTATTACCCTAAAATTTATTTATAATGCCTCTTTTTTTCATGAAATGTAGTGTCACTTTTAAGATCTCAGTTGTAGTTGTATTTAGGGTTTAGGGCATACTTTTTTGTAGGGCAAATTGATTTTCTAGCTTTTGTATGATTTTGGTTTCTCAAAGTTACCTATTCCCCTTATCGTGTTCTTCTTAAAGTTGGCATGCTTAAGTTGTTTTTAGAGTTGCTTGAATGGAATGTATTGGATAATAGATGATATCATAGTTTTATTTGTTTGTGGAAAAGTGAATTTTTATGTCTTTGAATCCATTTCTGCATCTGTTTCCCTCGTTTATTTTGGAATTTATATCGTTTGAAAATCCCATAAGTTTGATGCATTCGTACTCTATTGTTTTTTTCATTTGGCATTTTGATCATTTAGTTGTTTGACTTCAAATGTGTACAGAATCGGTTGTCATGCCGGAACCAGAAGCTCCTGATATTCCCGTCACAGATGAAATTCCGTCGGGTATGTGTATTTCGAATCAATCATATTACGTCGTAATTGTATTATGTCTATGATTTTTATTGTTTCTCATCTTAGTTTTATCTCTGTTGTGTTCAGTTTGTACTTTTTTTAGGAAGCCCTCGAAGGGTAAGAATATTCGAAGACGAACTTCTATGGAACACGGTGAAGGAGACGAAGATTCGAATACTGAAAGCTCAGTGGTGATAAAAAAGAAGAAGCAAATAGTATCAGACAACAAATTACATTTCTCAAGTGGACCTTTAAAGACATTGAAAGAGACAGAGATACCCGAACCAAAACCAAAGCTATTCGAATACGAATCTTCGAAAGAAATTCAAGTTCAAAACGATAGTCGAGCTACAGCAACTTTAGAAACAGAGACAGATTTTTCAAGGGATGCTCGTGCCATACGAGAGAGAGTTCTAAAGCAAGCTGAAGAAGCATTGAAAGGGAAGAATAAGAAAACGAATACCGAAGATAAACTGTACAAAGGCATACATGGCTATACCGATTACAAGGCCGGGTTTAGAAGAGAGCAAACAGTTGCTAGTGAGAAAGCTGGTGGTGCACATGGACCATTAAGAGCTTCGGCTCATATACGAGTGTCTGCTCGGTTTGACTACCAACCTGATATTTGCAAAGACTATAAAGAAACCGGGTATTGTGGTTACGGAGATTCGTGCAAGTTTATGCACGATCGAGGTGATTATAAATCGGGCTGGCAGCTTGAAAAAGAGTGGGATGAAAAAGAGAAAGTTAGAGCAAAAAAATTGACAATGGGAATCAAGGATGATGATGATGATGAGATAAATCCCGACGTAAATAACGATAGTGATGATGAAGATGCATTGCCATTCGCATGCTTTATTTGTCGAGAGCCTTTTGTCGATCCCGTCATGACGAAATGCAAGCACTATTTTTGCGAGCATTGTGCACTTAAGGTACTTATTTACGTCATTTATGGTTTCTCGAATAGTCGGATAACGATAATGATAACGATTGTTTGTTATGATTTACAGCATCATGCGAAGAACAAGAAGTGTTTTGTATGCAACCTACCGACGAACGGGATATTCAATACCGCATTCGAGATTCGGAAGAAGCTTGCAGCTGAAAAAAAATGAAAACAAATTTGCTGTTGTGAGAATATTTGGTGATTCAGTTTGAATTCTGAAATTGTGAAACATATTGAAATGCTAGATTTTGGCATATTTGGTAATGGGTCGGGTTTAACCCGCCCTTTTTATGTATGGAAATTTGATTACTGGGTTAAATTTGTCATTTCCTTTGTAATTTTTTATCATTTTAAATAATTTAATTACGGTTCAGTAAAGTTTGGAAGATGGGATTAATAAATAAATAAAAAATGAATGCTAGAAAATAGAATAAATGTTAAGAATCAACAATTAAAAAAATAACGATGTAATAACGTTCTCAAGTGTCTAAAACAAAATCCCCCATTAAAAAAATGGATAAATAAATAAATAAAATAATGTTATTAAATTGTTAATAATTAACAATGATAAAAATAATGGTTTAATAACGGTTCTAAGTGTCTAAAACAAAATCCACCATTAAAAAATGGGATAAATATATATATAAATAAAAAATAATGCTATTAAAATGTAAAAAATTAACAATAAAAAAATAACTATTGAATAATTGTTCTCAAGTGAACCTATGATGCACCGACTCTCCAATTTTCCTCACGCACATGTGTTGGGCCGAGTCGATTCTCCTACTCACTACGACTCGACTCTTAACACAAAACGACGTCGTTTTGATTTCTTCATTAAATATATGTTTTATTCGTTAGAAAAGTGACTTATATGCATTTACGGCTTTGTCATATAATATATCTACTTGCGAATTAATCGTATATGTGATAGTGAACCGAATTATAGTTACTTTTGGGGAGATATGAAATAGAACAAGTATATTCATTTTTTATAAAATTGAATTATCTTATATAATAAATTGATAAAATATTTGTAGTTTAAAACTTAGAGTTTATGTAACTCTAAACAAATTTTAACATTATTTAATATTATTTTATTTAAAAATAATAATCGAGTCGAAAATCTGACTCTTACAATATTACCGAGTCGAATCGTGTCGATCGAACGAATCTGTGCCGCATAGAAGTAAACAAAATTCTCCATTAAAAATGGGATAAATATATAAATAAATAAAAATAATGCTATTAAAATGCTAATAATTAACAATGACAAAAATAACGGTTTAATAACAATTCTAAAGTGTCTAAAACAAAATCCCCTATTAAAGAATGGGATAAATAAATAATGCTATTAAAATGTTAAAAAGTAAATAAAAATAACTGTTCTCAAGTGTCTAAAACAAAATCCCCCATACAAAAAAGGGATCAATAAATAAATAAGGTTACTTTTCAGCAAGTTTCTTCCTCTGTTGATGCTCAGCAACCTTATAATCAACAACTTCACGAAAAAGCCTTAAATCCAACACACATTTCTCACTTCCATAAACTGCTGCTTGAACACTAGCCATAAGTTTAGCAATTTCCCTACCCGAAAATCCCTCCGTTTTCTCAGCCGCTTCCTTTATAATATCATCGTTAATCCCGCTAATCTCGATAACTTTCTGTTGCTTTCGAAATAGTCGTTTGATCAAGCCTAGTTTCTTTGATCCTGATCCTGATCCTGCTCGTGCTATGTATTTATCTAGATAAAGTTTGAGTAGCTTGAAGCGTTCTTCTTCACCGGGTAAAGGAAACTCGAGGACTTCATCTATACGATCCGATACAGCTGAATCGAGATCACCTGGTCGATTAGTGGCTAGTGCAAGAACTACATCTTTTGACTGGTCACCGGTGCGAAATAGGAGGGCGTTTAAAGCACTTCTTTGTGCTTCACTCATGTAGGTCTTGTTTCTCCTGTAGTAAAAAGAGGAGATTACAATAGAGGATTTTGATTATAAGCAAATTACACATATTTTTGTAAGAAGATGGAGATAACTTGGAATGAATAGAATCATAAAATGTTCGTTCCCGGATACGGAAAAAGTACTAACACATGAAATTCAAAACAGCCTTAAAAGATGCTTGATAACATAACATAGAGGTTTTTTCTATCCATAACAGACAGGGAAAAGCACATATTTCATACGATAGACACCATGAATACATCGGGACACCACTAAAGAATGATAAAATTACATATTTGGTCCCCAAAGTTTAGTAATTTTGGCAAATTTGGTTCCCAAACTTTAATTTGACATTCGTAGTCACCGTATTTTGAATAGTTTGGCAAAAATAGTCCTATAAGTTTCCAAATTTGTCCGTATGTGGCAAAACTAGATTTACCACACACATTAAACTTTAAGGACTAGATTTGTCAAATTTTATGAAGTATGAGGACTAATTTTGCTAAAAACTCAGTTTAAAAACTAGATTTGCCAAAATTAAGAAATCTTGGGGACCAGATTTGCCAAATCATACAAGCTTTGGGGACCTCTAAAGAATCCTTCAAACACATTATGATCACGTATCAATGCCTTGCATCGAAAAAAATAAAAAAACTCACCCACAAAGTACTTCAATCCAATAAGCAAATTAGCTAAAAATAATTTTAAAAAAACATGATTTTTTCGGGTTCTATAGAGCTCAATACGAAAAAATGTAAGGTAATTCTATAGCTGTTTTTACTTACTCGCACAAGAATGCATCAGCTTCATCAATGAAAAGCAATAATCCCTTGTTGGATTTTTTTGCCCAATCAAACAGTTGGTGTATCTTTGTAACAGCTTGAGAGCCCAAAGGAGCAACATCACCTCCAGTCATAAGTGCATAGTCCAGCCCCTGTATAATAAATAAAGAAAATCATACATTGCCAATACGAAGAGAAGCGAAATACCACGATAACTTTATTCGAACTATTTTTTTGCAATATTCGGAAAGCATGAAACGAATACCAATCTAGTGCTAAGCATGTAATAAATCACTTTAAAACATGAAGTAGCATTTGCCTAAAAAAAGCTGAAGTAAATTCAATGAGACAACAAGGATATGGTTAAGAATTAACACAAGAATATAAAATGTACTCAAAGCAATGTTTTCACATCTGTCCGGAATTCCATACCGGTCCGGACCGTTTCAACCGGTATAGGTGGTACATAGGCCGGTACCAAAATGTATTTTTTATATATATTAAAAGAAATTAAAAATAATATTTAATTATATTTTTAGGGTCATACCCAAAAAACCTAGAATACGACCCTAAAACTCGGTACCGGACATACCGAAAAAATACCGGTATGAAACATGGACTCAAAGTGACATCCATGAAGAGATTTGAAGAAATTCGACATGAAAATGAACAATTTTGGAGTGATTAGGAGTAGATATCATACAGATTTTTGTGCTAGCTCCCTGGCAGCCATTGTTTTCCCTGTACCGGGTGGTCCATAAAAAAGCATGTTTCTGAATGGTGCCTGGTGTGCCTTTGTATTTGCTGTTGCATTAGCTAGCTGCCCAATTCTTTTCTGAAGAGACGGGTGTAAAATAACATCACCAAAGCCATTTCCCATTTGGGAGCCTTTACTTCGATCAGCACGCTGTGTGAGACTATTCATCGTGCGTGTTAAGACACCCGACCATGGATATTTGCCACGAGATGATTCTCGGATCAACGATGGTTGTCCTAATATTCGGTCCACGTAGTTCCATAAGACCTTGGCACCTTCTCTGAAGTCAAACTTTGTTTAGTGATTATATCGTAATGCTAGAAAAATTTAAATGCATTATAGAAGAGTAAGGCATCATACACACACATCACTCCAATAAGGATATACCGAAAATGGGATATTTAGCTTCATGAATAAAAACACGAGATTTCTTATGTTACTCGATAAGGGCTTTTGATTTTCTAAAGACGTTTGATTTCTGAGATTTACAATAGATTAAAATGCGGGATCAAAGGATTGAATGACACATTGAAGAAAGTTTCTGCAAATTAAAAGAGGAAAATAATAAAGGCACAAAATGAAGGAAAACTACCTCGTTGTAAATATTCCTGCCGCTAGACATGTTATACCTCCAACAGCCACAACCAGCTTATTCTGGTCTGTTAAAATATCTCTTAGACCACCTGTATTTGATCAAGTAAATTTTAATGGATAGCCTTCTATGTAAGAAACAAAAAATAAGGTTGCATAATCACCAACAAATGAATTATATGCATAACTAATTTAACCAAGAGAAATAATGGACTCAGCACCTTATGAAATTAAGGATGGCCTAAAGAAAGTGAGCAGCATTCATAACAAGCAAGAACAACAGTTTAAGATTATATCAATAACATGGATGGTGTTAAATTTCTAGAGTCGGAGTGTGCATGAATATGACATATAAGGGGGGAGATCACACTGTAAAAGACTTGAATAAATCATTTACTATGGTCTACATTCCCTCTTATAAACCAATCACACCACATTCAATTTCGATGTGGGACAATTTCATTATTTCAATAGATGGCAATACTGGTTGAATTCGAACCTCCAATGTGCTCAAAGGTTGTGTTAATAGCAGCAATCAACTTCTCTCTCTCTGCGTTTGCACGTTCAACTAGCATTCTTCTGTTAACGTCCTCTGCAAGCTTAGCTTCATGGGCTCTTCCCTCAGCCTCAGCTATAGCTCTTACCCTAATAGTCTCACGCTCTATTTCAGCCTTTTCTCTTTCAGTTTGACGACGCTGCGCTTGAATTTGCTCCTCAGTTGCTCTTCTGGCTGCCTCTTGTCTCATTGATGATTCCTCTTGCATTTTTACAAGCTCTTGATTTCTTGCTCTTTGATGTTCATTTTCTGCCTGAAAATATCAGAATAAATTAACACTTTAATACGTATAATTGCACATGAATCAAAACAGTTTTATACCTGCATTCTTTTTCTTGCCAATTCATCCTCATACCGAGCCATCTGAGATTTTATTTGTGCTTGTTGCTGAGCTAGTTTTTTCTGTTCATCATAAATCACCCTTTGTCTCTCCTGCAAAGAATTAGTAAAGCCCTTAAAAGCTTCTGATTCAAAAGGTAACAGACCATAATATGTTGCAGCATAAAGCGGCCTTGTTCACAAGGAAAGCTCAAGCCGTATAGCATTTGCTATCCACATAGTTGGCTTTGTCTTTCGATTATGACCATAGTCCGAAATGGAAAATTCAAGAGCACAGAGTAGATTACGAGACCATAATACCAACACATCCAGCTCTTTTTAGAAATTTTAAAAAACAAACATAAAGAATTAATGGCTTCAAATTGAGGACGAGGAAAATAACAGCATAAAAATACTTACAGCTTCAGCTTGTGCTTGCATTGCTTTGAATTCTGCTGCTTTAGAATTTAGATCAAGCTGTCTTGTTTCTTCTTGCTTTTTAATTACTTCAAACACCTAAATCAAAAGAAAAAAACAGTCTTGCCCTTCTAAATACAACAGAAGAGTAAATCTCCAAGAATTAACATCAGAAATTTCTAAGTCCCCCTTAACAAAGTTAGGAAGAAGAACTATTGCAGCGAGAACCTCAAACCAGCATATCAACAAAAAATAAAGGCAACATTTTCAGAACCTTCTTAGCATGCGAAGAACTAGTTATCTCCTTAAGAGCCTTTGCTCCCCTCTCCAATGCCTCTGGGTCAAATCCAGCCGATGTCGTCCTTGGATTATCATTACGAACCCGCGTCTGCTCGGCAGGAATTGGCGTATCTCGGGGTTCAGCAGTATCCCGCTCCGGCTCAGAAGCTGCCGAATTCGAACCGGAAGAACCAGAAAAAGGATAAAAGCTAAAGCTTCCATCTGCATACGCACGATCTGGAGCAACAGCAGAATAGGTGAGGGCAGCGAAAACCCCAGATACATAATTTCTTGCCATTCCTTACAATAATATTCAAGATTGATATGAAACACTAAAATTGCAAATGTGTAAACTCAACACTTGAACATTTTCTTGGAGAACACGAAGCAGAGAATGGTCCGAGACGCCATTGCAGTTAAGCAACTAGTTTCAGGGTTTATGTAAGGGTTTTCTCTTGCGGCGGTGTACGAATTCAATTCGTTTAATGAAATTCCATTTTTCACCTTATATTTTAATAATATATGTGAAAATAATATAAATATACATTTTATAATGAGAAAATTACGAGTTACAAAATGGCCCCTAACGTAAAAAATTCAATGTTTAGAAATTGCATATTAGTATTGGAATTTTCAAAATTATTCAAAAATAATATCTTATTGAATAATAGTGTTTTCCGTCTTTTGTGTAAATATTTGACAATTTAAGTGTTAATTTTAGTTTTTATTTTTCAAAGTTTTAAGGCACAATTATCACAGTAGGGGTGAGCATTCGGTACCGAATACCAAATCAAAAAAAATATTGAAATACCGAATATCAAATTATCAATAAAATCGAATTCCGATTACAATCCAATATTTTTTTGGTACCAAACCAAATTACCGAAATAATTAAAGTATTTCCTTATTGGTACTGTTGTGGTCAAGAGACCAGAGGTATCAACAGTTGTCCGGTTCGCAATTAAACGAACTCAGTTTTGATTTGTTTAGATTGAGGGAATGCTATGAAATGAAAAGCAAGCAATGCACACAGCGATTTATCGTGGAAAACTCATTGAGAATGGGAAAAACCACATTACTAAGAGTTAGAAATGCTCTTAACCGATATATTAGTAAAACAATTCATGATACAAACAAAGAAAGCTTATGAAAATGACTAAAGCAATAAGAAAACGCGAAAAGAGAAATGGGCAGAGTAACAGCCTATGTCGCGCATCCAAACGGTCATGTTGAGCTTACCTTCAATCATTTTATTTATAGAGGGGAAACATGCGTGGAAAGCACTCTGTAACAGCATCTGACAATGGGCTTGTTTGGTACAGCGTTAAGAAAGTGCGGTGAGGTGTGGTGAGATAAACTGTGGTGAGTTGAACGCATTTATAATAACATGATTTTAAAATTTGTTTTGTAAAAAAAACGATATGATGAACGAGATTTTAGTAAAAATACATATTTACCCTCAAGATAAGATAGTGTATTCCAATGTTTTCATACCAGTCCATCTTACCGTTTCGGTCAGATCGGTATGGCATGTACGAATTTTTATTTTTTTATTAAACAAAAATATTTTATTTTATTTTTTTCCTGGTCGACCCGAAAAACTCGGTTTCTGACCCGGAAACCCGATACTTGTCGAAATTCCGGTGCCACCCGTTATTCGCCATACCCACCGGTATCTCGGCGGTATACCGGTCAGTATGAAAACATTGGTCTAACCTGAAAAGTCTGATAACGAGAGATAAATATAAAATTTTCATATTGGGTAAGACGGTGGTATATCGGTTGGTACCATTTTTAATTTTTTTTAACTTTAAAAAAATTAAAATAATAATATCGATGTTTTCATGCCGGTCCAAAATTCTGTACCGATCCAGAGTGATATGAGCGGTACGACTGGTATACTGGGCGGTACCCATTTTTATTTTAGTTTATTTTTTAAAAAATAATAATTTTTTAGAGTTAGACCCTGTAAAACCCTGATATCGACCCTAATATCTAGTAACGAGCTGTAGAAAAAAAATATCGATACTTCCATAAATTTGATAGTATACCGTCTTGTGTGAAAACATTGAATAATATTTTATTATTTTTTAGGGTTGGAGAAAAATCGGGATCCGATAGTAACATGATACTAGACGATATCGGTCAGTATTACACCGATATAAAAACATGTTATAAATGTAATATAATGAAAACATTAAGTAATATGTATTACTAATAAGGATATTTTAGTCTTTCATAAAATCGCGTTGGGATGGTAGCTGCTATTAGCAGCGGTGGCCAAAACGCAGAAAAATAAGGGTGAACGCACCGCAATTTAACTTATGTTTTTAAAAATCACGTTTTGGAAAATTGCGTTGAACTCACTTGAATTTCTAATGCCAACCCAAACAAACCCAATGTCATTTTCTCTTGACAGAAAACGTGGATGAGCTCGAGGCGCAGACAACGTGAACAGGCCCGGAGCATGGGCAACATGTGTACGCCCGAAGTTAGTTGTGACCGTTTGGACCGATCCAGGAGATCAGTCCCCGAAGCGAGGGGCGTTGTCCGACTACAACCTTTGGTCCTTCAAGTTATATGGACCTTTGGGCCCTCATTAGTCAAGTAATCCTTTGGGCTGGTTATTTCGGATGGGTTGAGCTTAGGATATTGGGTCTCGTAAGTTCGTTCATTGTCTTGTGGGTTGGCCCAATATATCTGGGCCTATATCGGTTTGAGGTACCAAAATTAAAAGTACATAGAAAAAATAATCAAGAACATCTAATACATGTGTTAAATCAAGTACATAGAAAAACTTATCTTGCTCGTATTGATGTTCTTCAATATCATCAGTATGTAGCCCGTCCACAAAGCCAATCTTGAGTGCATATAAGTGTCCACACTTTTCGAACTCAAAATTTTTTTATAAGAATCAATTATTCGTTCACATATTAGATATCAAAATATCAAACAAATAGTCAAATATAAGATTGTATCACCAAAATAACCATTAAATAAAAATACTTAAAATATTTATCGGTGATAAATGCAGATTCATAAGCAACTGTGGATATTGACATGACGAGAATATCACGAGTCATTTGAGCAAGTATGAGAAACATCACACAATGAGTTTACAATATGTCAAGATATCAAATTTCGATATCAATAATTGAAAGACCATGACTCATTTAAAAATTTGAAAATATATAAATATTTTATTAATTAATTTGATATTCGGTATATATCGAATTTTTATTCTTTTTACCGAATACCAAACCAAATTTCATAATTTCATAAAATTAAATAATAAATTGAATACCATATACCGAATACATAATATCAAATACCGAAATAACAAAATTTCGGTACGATATTTGGTTTTCCAAAGTTTTTGCTCACCCATAATCACACTTTTTAAGGTTATGAGTTCAAATACAAAATATAGATACATTAAAAACATTAATTAATATTAGAGTCAAATCCTAAGTCAACCATATAATTCTTAAATTTTGAGACATATGTGTTTGCAATTTAAAAAAATTGTAGATCAATAACACTCATTATATAAAGTTTAGAGTTTTGCATTCAATTTACAAACTTTAAAAATACTACATTTACAATATTTTAAAGTTCGAGTGATATTAACAAATACTACTGATATTATAATTAAATATAATAATGATTAACGGAAAATATAAATTATAATTAAATTATGAATAAAAATGGAATTTTTTTAAAATATTTGAGCTTTTTTACATAATAATACTAATGTTTTGATAGAAAATCTAGTATTATTGTTCTTCTAATTCATGATTATTGAGATTTCAAGTTTATTAATTTAACTTGTCCTATTGCCTATTGAACACTTTACAATTATCGTGTTCCCCTTCTCATTTTTGACGTTTTAAATATCCACGTAGTATGTGGATACTTTGGTGTACGAACTGCCACCATTTGGTTTTGATATTAGTAGAGATGTTGGCACGTCTTCATGAAAATTAGTTGATCTCAATATTTGTTTTGTTCGAACTGGTTTCACGGATATCCAAGCTATCAAAATTTAGCCATATCATATCACTTTCTATTTCGAATCAAATACGGTTTTCATCACATAAGATCCGATCCGATCATGTATTCATAAATATATAATATTTGTATTAAGCTTATTTTAAATATCAATAAAAATACATTTTTTGTTTGTAATTAAGCTTTTTATTTCTCTTTTGGAATACTATGTTTAGTGCACGTGTCTTGATTGCATTATGAGAACATATTGTACAATTACAACCATTGTTTTAAAAAACGGTCACAGCGGATCGGAAATACCTTATATTGGTCAAATCGATTTGAATCGGTTTGATAGAAAAATTAATAATATGTTAATGAAAAATATATATATATTTCAAAATATATTTCTTTACAAAAAATTCTAAATAAATTTTTAAAAAGTATAATTAGATTAAAAAAACTTTAATACAAACAAAAGATTAAACTTGATTTTTGAAATTCAAGAGCTACTATTTTAGATATCGAAAGTTCTAGTTCAATGATTAAATAACAATATGAAATAAAATAAGAAAAATGAATCCAACAATCTTCATAATTAATGTATTTATCAAGAAATGTATTGATAGAGTCACGACTCAAAAAATTACTTTTTAGTTTAACTTTAATCATAATTGTCAATTCAATCGGTTTTCTAACTGGTTTTTGGGTGAAAAACCGGTCCGAACGGATGATTAGGAGAGCAAAACTGGTTTCTAAAATAACATGTGAACCGGTTTGAATCGGATCGGGAGGGCGAGCGATTTCCGGTTGAACTGGTCCAAACGGCCGGTTCGACCGGTTTTTTAAAACCATGATTACAACACATTATGTTTTATATTCTAATTCTAAAGAAAATGTAAAAATACATTACTAGGTGTAACACAGTTCAAATAACCTAGTAGAACTATTTGTATTTAAAATACATTTTAATATTTCATTTAAAAATTCATTACATTTTATAATTCCTTTAGAAATATAAGTTTTATTCCCGTGTAAAAAACATATATATAGGAAAAATCTCATTTTAATTCCTCAAATTTGCTTCTAAATTAATTTTAATTATTTAATTCAAACAAATTCAAACCTTTCAAATCTAATATATTATTAATTTTAATCCAAAATTACTAAAGTAACCTTAATCTCAAATAAGTATAGTAATTATGGTTATATTAAAAGTTTCACTATTTACAAGCCAAACTACAAATTTTGGATTCTATACTAATGCAAAATAATTATAGAATCAGAATGTAAAATTAGAATCTACGTAGTGTTCTGTATAAATATATATTAAATTATAAAATATAAAAACGTTCTGGATAAATATAGAATGTGAATTGAGTTAAAATGTAAAAAATAATTATCTCACTACGTTATAAATATGAAATTATAATTCTAAATTAAAATAATATTTGTAAATACTAAATAAATTAATAATATTTTTTTATTAAAAAAATCATATAATAAAAAAACAAAAATGATGAACATAATATTGTCGAAGAAGAAACTCAACAAGTGATAATATAAATATGAAATTATAGAAGAAAAAATTCATTATTACGAAAATGATGAAAATTTGATTTAGAAAAAAAAATATATGTATAAAATAGAGTTATGTTTGTTACTAACCCTCAAACTTGCTAATAGTGTAAAGACGGTATCTCAAAATTTGTAAATTACATACAAAGATCCCGAAGTCGATATAATATGCGATGTTGACTTCCAAGTTTAAGAATTGTGTGGTTGACCCCGAACTTCCAAAACCGTTAATATTGGACTATAACACTCGTTAATATTTTAAATGTCTCGATAGTTTCTATTGATCAATTATCTTTAAAAAGATGAAATAACTATGTCCCTAAACTTTGAAAATACTAAAAATAATGCATAAATTATCAAAACCACTTATACGAAAAACACGAAAAACCGCTACTATTTACCCGATGGTCATTCTTGAACGACTTTGAAAATTCGATGACTTCTCATGCAATTTACAAACTTTGGGGCGTCGCTTTTACACTATTTTAAATATTATGGCCAATGATGTATTTTTCTCGTGAAGAATAGGAAGTAGAATGCATAATGCATTTTCAGAATTAATTTCGAATTTGATTCTGCATTATATTTGAAAAATCAGAATGCATTATGAATTAAAATTTAAAATAGATACTATTCAATTTTAAAAACATATTATGTATTCTATAATGCATAATTCGTTTTTATAATTTGTGTAGAAGAGATACTAAATATTAATGGAATAAATTATATTCTATTCTCATTTAATATTGATGAGATCATCGGAACTCGGTACCCCGATCAGAGCCAGTATCAGTCTTGACCATGATAGCCCAAATAGCGCAGGCTGAATCGGGAGGCTCAGATCCAGTCCACAACCAGTAAAGGGCCCATTTATATGTCTGGCCCGATCGGTCGCTTCCGGCGATCGGTCCCAAGGTGTGGGGCCCAATTTCCCGTATGTGCCAGACTGATCGGTCCATTATTTACAAGCGCTCCTTCGGGCCATCCTTGCTCATCACATACGATGGCAACCCGCGACAAACTTGTCAGGAGTATGATTCAGCCATGAGTGTAAGCCACTAGAGGCCAAAGAGTAGCCGGCTGGCAGCGCCGAAAGACCTAGTGCCGTGCAGCTACTATGGAGCCGTTTTCGGCGGCTGTTCCGCCTGACGTTAGCCGACCTATTTGCAAAGGACAGACATAAAACGACACCCTACTGTACACAGTACAGTGGGAGTATAAAAAGGACACTTGGAGAATGAAAGGGGGGATCTTCTTCTGGTTTTCTCTTAAGAGCTTTGGTATCAAAGATCTCTCGATTTATTTTTGATTGTCTTTCATTCCTTTGTTGTCGCTAAAACAAACATGCATTGTATGATCATGTATTCGATTATTGAACATGCTAATGGCACTTCTTTTAGCCCTTAGTCAATTGGTTTTTTCCTCGTTTCCGAGGTTTTCCACTCTAAAATCCTTCCGTCCATTTTACCTTTGAATCATTAACTTTCTCCACACATAAAACAAATAACAACCGAGTTCGTCTTGCAGCGAACCGGTCGATTGTTGATACCCCCGGTTTTCGAACCACAACAGTACTAATTGTAGTACTAGGTAAGAAAATTGATGATTTTTATGTGTATAAATAGGTCATGGAATTGATATCTATATGCACCACATAAGAAGATGAACAACAATTCAATCATCAAGATTTATATTCTAGCAACCTTTTTTGTGGTTTTGATAACGGGGTCTTTTACATGGTGCACTGATCCTCTTTTACCCGAAGCTACTCCTCCTTCATGGTGCCCACCTCCCTTACCGTTACCACCGTTGCCACCACTACCGCCAAATCCATCTCCACCACCATTGCCACCGCTGCCACCACTACCGCCGAATCCGCATCCATCTCCACCACCATTGCCACCACTACCACCTCCACATCAATCTCCACCACCAATGCCCCCGTTGCCACCAGTACCGCCAAATCCGCAACCATCTCCACCACCATTGCCACCACTANCAGCCATGAGTGTAAGCCACTAGAGGCCAAAGAGTAGCCGGCTGGCAGCGCCGAAAGACCTAGTGCCGTGCAGCTACTATGGAGCCGTTTTCGGCGGCTGTTCCGCCTGACGTTAGCCGACCTATTTGCAAAGGACAGACATAAAACGACACCCTACTGTACACAGTACAGTGGGAGTATAAAAAGGACACTTGGAGAATGAAAGAGATGATCTTCTTCTGGGTTTTCTCTCAAGAGCTTTGGCATCAAGGATCTCTCGATTTATTTTCGATTGTCTTTCATTCCTTTGTTGTCGCTAAAACAAACATGCATTGTATGATCATGTATTCGATTATTGAACAGGCTAAGGACACTTCTTTTATCCCTTAGTCAAGTGGTTTTTTCCTCGTTTCCGAGGTTTTCCACTCTAAAATCCTTCCGTCCATTTTACCTTTGAATCATTAACTTTCTCCACACATAAAACAAATAACAACCGAGTTCGTCTTGCAACGAACCGGTTGACTGTTGACACCCCCGGTTTTCGAACCACAACAAATATCATTTATCCAACGGTTCAAGATCATTTTAACAATCTATTCAACGGTTCGATATCCACAAAAAAGTTATTGCATTAAAAAAATGAATCAGCATTACTCTAGAAGTGATAAAATTCCACCAAAATATCTAATTTTGTTAATGCAATAATTAATAAACTGTCAACAGGTAACCGGTAAGTTCTTCCACATAATTTACTATTTGTTGATACTCTTTGTATAGATCATTATTACGAGTATGAATTGGGTGATTAACCTAAAAAATATAATACACCCATTTTTTATGGATTTAGATCTATGTTTTTAAATCGGTGATTTAAATCGAACCGGAAAATGTCTGGTTCACTAAGAAACAGTTTGAATCGTAAAAACTTAAAAAATATTTAATTATATAATAATTTTGAAAATATCAATAAATTATTGGGTTTGTTTGGTTCAACTTTTTTAAAATTGCGGTGTGGTGAGATGTGGTGAGGTGTGGTGATGTGTGGTGATCGTGAGTTTCTAAGTATGTTTGGTAAAATTGCGATATTATGATCGTGATTTATGTAAAAATACTAATATACCATTATATATATAAAATAATAAATATAATTATATTATAATTAATAGAAGTAAGGGTAAATGAGTATTTTCCAAAATCATGATGAGGTCACAGCTGGTTTTAACAATTGTGATTATATCGTGATTTTTTAACGATTATCACATCGCAATTAACCTTATGTTTTGTGCGCATTAAAAAATCACGATTTCAACATCTCACCGCTGTTTTAATCGGGGTACCAAACAAACTCATTGTGTTAGTCTATAAAGTAACTATAAAATCTAATTTTATCAATATATGAAAGATGAAACTCATAAGAATTATGTAAGAAAATTATTTTATATATTACGAGTATTCGTAAATAATAAATTTTAATAATCACAAAAAGAAAATTAAGATTAAAGTAAAAAAAGATATTGAAAAAAAACATGATAAAATAATATTAAATTACCATATAATTTTAAAAATACAAAACTAAAGCAGTTCAATTTGAACCGGATCGTGAAATAAGCTGTTCACGATCGAACCGATTCAATTGGATTATTCAACCGCGGTTTAAAAACATAGAATATACACATTATTTTTGGATGGTTTTGATAAACTAAAGCATGTTTTTTTGTTTTATTAATTTAGGTTTTGGATTGACACGAATAATTCAATTCAGACTATTATTATATTTAATAAATAATATATCTTATTAGTTTGAGTTTTGGTGGTTTTTTTATTATGATAAACTAAAATCCAATTTATTTGTTTTGGTTTTAATAATTTTATTTTGAATTAACACGAATATTTCAATTCATTCTATTATTATAAGTTTTGAGTGGTTTTGATTTTGATAAACTAAAACCCGATTTTTTTGTTTTGGTTTTAGTAATTTAGGTTTCGGATTGACACGAATACTCAATTATACATATATCTTATTTGAGAAAATTGCGTAATTGGTCCCTAATATTTAAAATAGTATAAAGACGATGCCCCCAAAGTTTGTAAATTGCGTGAGAAGCCCCGAAGTTTCAAAACCGTTCAAAAATGACCCTCGAGTGAATAGTAGCGGTTTTCATCTTTTTTGTATAAGTGATTTTGATAATTTATGCGTTATTTTTAAAATTTTCAATGTTTGAAGACATAGTCATAACATCTTTTCAAGGTTAATAGGTCAAATAAAAACTCTGGGAACGTTTAAAATATTAACGAGTATAAGAGTTAAATATAAACGGTTTTGGAAGTTCGAGGGCCAATCACGCAATTCTTAAACTTTGAGGACACAGTGTTTATAACATTTAAAGTTTGGAGGTCAATCGTGCACATTATATCAATTTCGAGAGTTTTGTATACAATTTACAAACTTTAGAGGCACCGCTTTTACACCATTATAAAGTTTAAGGATCAATTACAAACATCACTCATATATATTTAATTATATATTTATCAAATCATAATATATTTTTGAATATTTGGGTAGATGGGCGAGGCCATAATAATAACAATATATAAAGAAAATAATATTGGAGGTTTCTCGATACCTAGGGTAATTCTATAGTAGCGTAATTTATTTGTATTCTTTTTCATTTAATCTTCTAATTGTTATTCATATTTATTTGATCTTTTGATTTGATGTTGTTATGCGTTAATGTGATACTACAAAGTTCTATAGATTAAAATGTGATGTTTTTAGTAAATGATAAAGCATTTATTTGTTGTATTTGAAATATTTTTTTAACATATTTGTTACATTTAAATCATACTATTAAAAGTAAAAATCAACTATTTATTATTTTGAGTTTTAGTGAGTGATAACCACTGGCATTCAATTGACGTAATGAGAAAAAAGAGAATTATACGTGGGAAACTCGAGAATCGAGAGAAAAACCCACGTGTCATCAAACCCAGGAAGATTTTCACTATAAAGATGAATGTAACAAGCAGAGGAAATAGCTTGTCCTTCATGAGTGTCTTCTGCTCCTTTTATAGGGGCGATGTACAATTTAAAAATACTAAATCTAATCGTAATCTTTCTCTTGTCTCATTAGCCGCCCTCGAGCTGATTTATACGACTTTTGTTTCTAAAAGTCTTGCAGCACCGCCTAAGATTGGTGGCGCAACCATTGTTGACATAAGCTACCGATCGTGTCAATCGTTCTCATCTATTACCGATCGTATGTTTGATGACCCTGATCAGTTGTGGGAACGCCTGGCTTGGCCTCGAGGTAGATGCCTATCGGATCTAGCTGAGACACTATACCAGTCGACATCTGACCCGTTATTTAATTGTTTTTAGTTTTTTGCATATTTATATTTTTGATAGAATGAGTACAATACGAGTTAACAAAGATGATGCTTATGATGGATCAAAATCACTTACATTTAATAATGCTTTATGAAATTATTAAATTATTTTAGCATTTTTTAAATATATATATTGATATTTTATTTATTTTTATAAAAATAAAATGAATGGATTAGATTGTATTTCACTTACTTTGGTTTGGTTTACTAATTTCGTTTTGATTTGGATGTAATAACAACTACTAACCAAACCCAACCTGCACGATTGAAACGTCTAATCATTAATCATTATTTATATAAACTTTTATACTGATAATATATCATGATATTTATTATTTTATAATATGGGAATAATTAAAAATGATTATTATGCTAATTATAATCAAAATCCACTCTAATTACCGGGACTGTGCGATGCTAATGTACTAGTTACTAATGTGAACTTTGTTACATTTTTTATATAATAAGGCTATGTTCTATATGCATTCTCAAAATGCATTTTAATGTTAAAATGCATTATTACAGTTTTTATAAAACACTACAGTATTTACATTTTGATTATAAACAGAATGCATTTTCAAATTGTTATTTGAATGCAAAATATGGTAGGAGGCAGGATCTGGAAATTAGAATGCATTCTCGTTATTTAAATTATAAATATATCATCTAAAAAATCATATTTTCTTTCACCTTCAAAAATCTCACATTTACATTCGATATATTGGTAAGTTATCCATTCTCATGTATCTTTAACGTGCAAATATAACCATACATAATTTCTTTCGTCATGTAGATACTAGCGTCGATGAGTCTAATTTGGATAAATCTAATTTTATACAAAATATTATTCTTGTTATGCAATTCAATTTATCAATTACAGAACACTTAATGTATTCTTGATTTATAATCACATTCTGAAAACACATTCTCAAATTGCATTCTAGTTTTCAAAACTCATGTAGAATATAGCTTAAATAATTCATATTTGAGAACTTTGTCTCTTAGCATATAGTTGTTATTTAGTCTAAACGAGCTAAGTTTGATATGTTTGCGTTCGTTTATATTACAATTAGAACTGAAAACATTTTAATACTGTTCATATTTCGAAAATTTTGTTCATGTTCGTATGTTTTTGTGATCATCCATATTCATGTTCGTTTGGATTTTGACGTGTTAATCTTGTATTCGGGTTTGTATTCATATCCATTCATAGAGTAGTGCATAAATAGTGCAAAAAATAATCAAATTCATATATTCTTATCCAAATAAAGCACGAAAATGTTCATATTTGTTCAAATTTTTATTTGATATTATTTTGTTATTCGAACATTTTTCATATTTTCATTTAAATAAATAAATACAAATACAATTGAGAACCTATGCGGCACCGACTAGTTCAACCGACTCGGTACGACACGATTCGATGCGACTCGACTCGGCAATATTGTAAGAGTCGGATTTTCGACTCGGCTATTATTTTTAAATAAAATAATATTAAAATTTGTTTAGAGTTACATGAACTCTAAGTTTTAAACTACAAATATTTTATCAATTTATTATATAAGATAATTAAATTTTATAAAAAATGAATATACTTGTTATATTTCATGTCTCCCCAAAAGCAATCATATTTTGATTCATTATCGCTTACACGATTAATTCACAAGTAGATAGATCATATGACAAAGTCGTGAGTGCATATAAGTCACTTTTCTAACGAATAGAAAATATAATTAATAAAGAAATCAAAACGACGTCGTTTTGTGTCAAGAGTTAAGAGTCGTAACGAGTCTGAGAGTCGACTCGGTCCGACTCGGGTGCGTGAGGAAAATTGGAGAGTCGGTGTAATAGAGTCGAGAATTACATAAACGCCGTATTAAGTAGCATATATGAATATTGAATTTAGTGAAATTCGTTAATGGCGACTTGAAAAACAGTGAGCAGTGCATTTATAATAAATTAAATCAGGTGGCTTGTAGAAAAATATACACTAACTTTCATTTCCCTTTAAATACCCTTTTACTGTTACTATTTCCTTCACCACTTTACATCCCGCCATTTTTTCTTAAGGTTAGATATTTGTATTTTTGTAAGGTTATAATTATAATTATTTTATTTACATTGTTTCACTACTCCCTAAAAACCACTCGTATAGTATATTAGAAATTTCAGGTGTATTGGTTTTGATCGATATTTAAACAAAATATCGATTAGTACGAGTTTTAGCGGGTCGAGTTAGATCTAATTTGTTTGATTTGAAAAAAAAAATATGAATTTTGAAGAAACTTTTTTTTTTATTTTTAAATAAGAACAATATAAATTAAAAATTATAAATGTTAATAATTTAATTTATTTTATTAATACATGGTATACCTATGTATAAATAAGTTATATATTCCTATCACTACCCATGTGGGCGATTTATAAATATACACGTGACATATCAGTTATATTTATATTTGTAGTATTTGATATTATTTATACTTGTCTAATTATCTATAGCAATATAATCGGTATAACAAAGATATACCCATTATAAGATTAAGAATATGTAAATATATAGCATATTAGTTCATTAATATTTAAATATAAATATGATTATTTTTTTCTAAAGATATTTTTTGGTATTTCTCTCAAACTTTCTGTAAGTAAAGGGATAATTCTTTTTATATTATTTCTTTTGATATTTTTAAAATAAATTTAAAAAGATTTATAATCCTGGAATACATTAATAATTAATAAAGAATATATAAATAATTTTTTTATATAACAGAGTTAATGACGAAAATACCCCTTGAGGAGTGTTCCTAGTTTTTTTTATCTAAGTAGATTTGGTCTCGATAGTTTATAATGATATATTTAATTTATAAATTTTAAATTTGGCAAATTTTGTTATCCAATTTTACATTTGACAAATTATGTCCTCGAATTTTATTTTAGCTTAAGATCTCATTTCAAAATTGAAAAACTTTGGGATCAATTATATCATATACATATATAATACGATTTTGTTATTTTCATCATTTGTGCATCACCATTACTACAATTATAAAAATTTATGATCAAAATTATCAAATTCATGAAATACGAAGACCAAATTTGTGGTTAGTCTTTTTTATATTATTTCTTTAGATATTTTTAAATGAAAATTGAAAAGATTTTTAACATGGAATACATTAATTATTAAAAATATTTTACAATACTGATAAACAGATGAAAATACCCCTTGAGTGTTTTCCGTCAATTAGATCATCTTCAATCTTGTCCGTTCGATAATTTAATTATCTCATCTACATAAGATTTCTCTCTGTACATATCTTCATTTTTTATTTTTATATATAACTTTCTCACATCCATATTACAATGTCCGAACAATTATAATTTTATTTTTATTATATATAAATGTTTTTCATGTAAATATTAATTATTTATCATGATATTTTTGTTGTATGACTCATCTTTTTATGTTGAATTGATAGTTGTTTTTTACGAGTGTAGATATTTTAGAAATTTGGTTATTTTGTTATTGTGTTTTTAAACTAAAAGTGTAATCGATCATGTTAAAAACCAAAATAACGTGTCGACTAGAACCACTAACTAAATACTAAACCGAATAAAATCAACGATTAGTTAATTCAATTTTATTAAGTAAAATAAAAAATAAAAATCGAAATCGAATAAATCAGTAAATCGATCATTTTCGTATAACTAATATCAATAAATTGTTATATATAAAATACATATATTTATGTATTGTAAATTTATATATTTTAATAATTATTTTAGTTTTAAATTTTTTTTATATATTTGAGGAAAGAGGATGGCCTTATGACATCAACTTAAGAATATAAGACTTAGCAGCCATGTTTTTGAACAGAACAGAAAGCAAGGAGAAAAATGGACGCCATTCAAGGTGCAGAAATGGTGGAGAAGAACAAAGAAGAGATTTCAGAGATACCAGAAACATCACCAAAATCCATTCCTTCATGGAAAGAGCAAATAACAATGAGAGGAATATTCGCAAGTGTAATAATAGGAACAATTTACAGTATCGTAGCAATGAAGCTTGTTCTTACAACAGGACTTGTTCCCAGCCTCGGTGTCTCCGTTGCGCTTCTGGGTTTCGTTATAATGAAAGCTTGGACAAAGATTCTTAACAAGATGAATATTGTCACGACGCCATTTACCCGACAGGAGAATACAATTATTCAAACATGCTCTGTTGCTTGTTATTCCATTGCTCTCGGAGGTAATTTTAATCCTAAACCTAACCCTAATTAAGTTTATGTTGTTTTTTTGCTGTGTTTTTATGGGATTTTGATTAGGTGGATTTGGGTCTTATTTGTTGGCTTTGAGCAAGAAAACTTACGAGCTTGTAGGAGAAAACACTGAAGGGAATTCACCTGGAAGTTATAAGGATCCTGGGCTTGATTGGATGATTCCTTTTCTTTTTGCTATAAGTTTTGTTGGGATTTTAACTATAGTTCCTCTAAGAAAGGTAAGTTAAAAGATTTACAAGTTGATTCGGTTCGATTTTGGTGTTCCTAAACGGGTGATGTTTGTAGCCCACGGCCCCAACTTACGGGATGTGAAAAGCGAATATCCTCCAAGTTACAAAATTGCAAATATGGTACATTTTTTGAGCAAAAATATGTATTTGCAGTCCTCAAACTTCAATTAAATGCACATAAGACATCTCAAGTTTCCAATAACATTTATAATTGTCACTTTAATGAACTCGTAAATTTTTAATATTTTATGCACAATTCTCGAACATCAAGGTAAATTTTGTATAATTTTTCAAACTGATCTTATTTGCGTACTTTGTGAGGGGTTTTCAAATGATTTTCAAATTGTTTTCAACTCACGAAAAATCGGTGTTAGAATGTCAAGGGTCAAAATCAAACGTATTGAGAACTTTAGGTATCATTCTTGCAATTTCGTAAGTTTGAGAGCATACTCTTTATACAGCTCGTAAGTTGGGGGCTAATTATGCAATTTTCTCGTTCATAAACTTATATGTCATCTTATCATCAGATCTTGATTATAGACTTGAAGTTAAGATTTCCTAGTGGAACAGCTACTGCTATTCTTATAAATGGATTTCATACGAACAAAGAAGACGATTCGTCGAAGTAAGAGCTAGTTTATAAGTGAAGTGATATCGTTAATAATCGTTTTATTCATCAGGGAACAGGTTAATGGATTCTTGAAGGTATTTTCATTGAGTTTCTTATGGGGATTCTTTCAATGGTTTTATTCGGGTGGAACGAAATGCGGATTCGTCAACTTCCCGTTATTCGGATTGAAAGCTTGGAAACAAACGTACTTTACATATCTTAAGACTGTTTCTTTATACTTATGATCAACAACAAGTAGTTAACTTAACACAAAACCAATGATATTTGCAGATTTTACTTCGATTTCAACCCGACTTACATCGGAGCCGGCATGATTTGCCCGCATCTTGTGAACATGTCTGTACTTTTAGGAGCAATTCTTTCTTGGGGGATAATGTGGCCGCTTATACGCAACGAGAAAGGACATTGGTACGATCGAAATGTCCCCGAAAGTAGCATGAAAAGTTTAACCGGTTACGAGGTATTTCGTTTAAACTTCAAACATTTTGTTTGATGTTAGAAAAGTGATCAAATCCTTCTTGTCTTTACACAGGTATTCATTGCAATATCTCTTATTCTCAGTGATGGACTTTACACTTTCATCAAGGTCTTATACCTCACTATAAGGAACATTTACATTACATTCAACAAGAAGAATCACATACTCGGTACGGTAATTCGATTGTTTTTACTTTATTGAAACATTGTCACACATCGGTTGTGGAAATACAAATGTTCTAGTTTATAAGATGAGTGATATCATAAGTAATTGGTTTAGCCCAAGCTTTTTCAATGTGATTCACTTCTCTTATAAACTGAGCTACACGGATACTCTCCCAACCCTTTGAATCATGAATTTCTATATGGTATCGGTGTTGTAGGGTTAGTTTCGGGCGGTTCCGTACAGGTTTAGACAGAAAAAACTTTGGTAGACAAGTGTATCGGTCTTAGACAACAAAAATAGATCAACCTATGATTCGAACACTACCGAATATTACCAAGTATATTGAATCAAGTCTGAACAGGGCCAAGGACTCTTCACTTGAAGATGAGTTTTGAAACGTTGTCCCACATCGATTGTGGTAATACAAATGTTCTAGTTTATAGGAGTAGTGATATCATAAGTGATTAACTTGATCCAAACTTTTTTAACGTGATTCACTTCTTTTATAAACTGAGCTACACGGACACTCTCCCAACCCTTTGAATCATGAAATTCTATATACTTAACACTTTACGAGTTTTTTTCAATATTCGCAGATGAAAAGGAACTCACCCTTGAAGATATAGAACAAAACCAAGTCTTCATGAAGGAGAGTATCCCTACATGGATCGCATGTGTTTCATACTTATTACTCTCCATAATTGCGATCATCGTAATCCCGACAATGTTCCTGGAGCTCAAATGGTATTACGCCCTCGTCGGGTACGTAATAACTCCAGCTCTATGCTTCTGCAATGCATATGGAGCAGGATTAACTAACATGAGCATGTCCGCAAACTATGGTAAAGTTGCTCTATTTGTAATAGCAGCAATGACAGGAAAACATAACGGAGTCGTAGCCGGGCTAATCGGGTGCAGTCTCGTAAAATCAATCGTTTCTTCGGCTACCGAACTTATGCATGATTTCAAAACAGGACAACTTACACTAACATCACCAAGATCAATGGCTATAAGTCAAATTATAGGTACATTACTCGGATGCTTCATCGGTCCACTAACGTTCTTCTTATTTTGGAAATCTTTCGATATCGGGAACCCGAACGGGATCTATAAAGCACCTTATGCATTAATATATAGAAACATAGCTGTTCTTGCAGTTGAAGGCTTTTCAGCTTTACCTGGACATTGTTTAGAGTTATGTTATGGATTTGCTGCTTTTGCTGTGTTGATTAATGTTATTAGAGATGTTTTACCGAAGAAATACGGGAAATTTATACCGATTCCGATGGCTATGGCGATTCCGTTTCTCGTTGGAGCTTATTTTTCGATTGATATGGCGTTAGGGAGTTTTGTGGTGTTTTTTATGGAGATGAAAGATAAGAATAAGGGGAAGTTAATGGTTCCTGTTATTGCTTCGGGTTTGATTTGTGGTGAAGGATTATGGACACTTCCTTCTTCTATTTTGGCTCTTGCTAAGATTAATCCTCCTATTTGTATGAGTTTTTCACGTAGTATTACTTCGTAGATATTTTCAAATTAAAGTTATGTATATTATTTATAATAATGAGAAAATTACGATGGTCGTATTTAAAATAGTGTAAATGCGATGTCAAAAAGTTTAGAAATTGTGTATTTAGCATATGAAGTTTCAACATCGTTCAAGAATGATAATAGAATAAATATTAATAGTATTTTTGATAATTTATGTATTATTTTTAGTTTTTTCAATGTTTGAAGGCATGGTTACATTTTTAAAGATTAAGAAATCAAATATAAAAAATGAGTGAAATTTAGAACATTAATGACTATTCGAGTTAAATATAAACGGTTTTAAAATTTGGAGAATATAATGTTTAAAATTTTAAAAAGTTCGGGGTCAATCATTTCATTATATTAACTTTGATGGTTTTACATGCAATTTATAAATTTTATCACATCTTATTTACGCTATTTTAAATTTTGGGGCGACTCATAAACATTACTCCTATAATAATATATGCTATCATAATATTTAGTTTTACACTTACATATATTGTAAAATTGAAAATATTAAAAAAAATAAGAAATATAAAAAAATTATTTTAATCAATTAATATGGTTGATATCTTGACCCGTTGAATTGTCATTGGTATGAGATTTCTCATAAAATTCTTGATTCTTATAAAAGTTTTTTGAGTTCAAAAAGTGTGGAGACATTTATATGCATTAAAGATCGGTTTCGTGAACTACATTATTATGATATTGATAAAGATCAATACGAGCAATATAAGTTTAAGAATGATAATTTAGATTCCATATGAATAAATTATTAATTTATCATTTATTTTATAATAATTATTTTCGATTTCAAAACTTTCATAACATTCTACACTTATATTGGAGCATAAACTTGAAAAATTGAAGATTGTTATATTATATAGATACAACAATATGATCAATGACTAAATCATTGTATTTTTAAGAAATTTTTCTATGTATTTAATTTAAGACATGCATGATGTTGTGGTTAAAAAACCAGGGGTACCTAGGTACCAACAGACGTTCGATTCGTTACAAGACGAACTCGATTTTAATTTATTTGAAATGAGGGAAACAATTAGGAAATAGACTTAACAAATTTAGAATGGAAAACCTCTAGAAAAAGGGAAACAAAAATCATTTGACTAAGAGCGGAAATGCTATTAGCTAATTCCTTAATAGAACAGTTCATTACAAACGAGAAGCCTAAAGAAAATGACGAGGTAAAGAAAACGCAGAGAATTTCAGCAGGGTAACAGTCTATTCTTGCGTGTCCCAAAAATGTCCTCCTTATTCCGCCGTCAAACCTTGTATTTATAGAGTTGAAATTGCGTGTAATCTACGCCCTGTAACCGCCTCTACAAGGTTGTTGGAGGTTGTTTTCACACGCTGGAAAATGTGGATGGGACCGAAGCGCAATCTGCGTGATCAGGACCGAAGCGTGGGAGGCGCGGTTGAACCCGGAGCGCAAGACATGTGGGCTGTAACCATCTTGACCGATCCATCGGATCGGTCCCTGAAGCAACATGCCATATGCATTATTGGTCTTTGGTCCCCGATCACTGAATATGAGTTTTTGGGTCAAGTGGGTTATTGAGTCTATCTATCCTTGTCGGGTCAAATGTTTATTGAAAGTTGGATTTGGAGCCTTTAGGTTCAGCTTCCGTCACTTGAGCCTGCCTAACGAGGCTTGGGCCTAACCTGGTTCGGGGTACCGGGATCCGAAGGTTTCATCACATGATATGTTAATGATTATTTTTTAGGTGCTTTAATTTCGGTATTTTAGTACCAATAACGAAATTCCGAAATTATTTCGGTATTTCATTTCGGTACCAAAAGATAATTGGATTTGAATCGGTATTCGATTTTGTTGATAATTTGATATTCAGTATTTCAATATTTTGTTTAGTTTAGTATTTGGTACCGAATGTTCACTCCTATCCATAACAAATTTCATTTTTAAACATTAGTATAATATTAAGTTTTTAGAATATTAAAATATACAAAAAGTAAAATTTGAAAATTATAAAGCCAACTACCAAGATTTGGGGTCAAGTCTATTTTGAATGTATTTAAATAGGAAACATATCATTTTAATTCTTTAAATTTGATTTAATATCAATTGTAATCCTTTTATTTAAATTAAAATTTTCAAATTTAATAAATTATCAATTTAAATTTAAAATCAATAAAAAATCCTTAAATTAAACTACTTTGATTAAATTAAATTTCAAAACAAATGTTTTAAATTTTATCGCAAATTTTTTAGTTATACTAAATATAGTTTTAAATACTGCTAAGTACTAACCATGGCGATTCTCGGAGTTAAATCCAATATTTTCATATCCGTCTGGAATTACGTATCGGTCCGGACCAGTATGAGCGGTACAATCGGTATACCAATCGGTACAAAATTTTATGTATTTTATTTTTTTAAAAAATTAATATTTAATTAATTTTTGAGAATGAGACCCAAAAAAACTCGGAAATCGACCCGAATACCCGATACGGGCGGTACGAAAAAAAATATCGATACCGAACGAAATTTGCGTATCGGACGGGATACGGGCGGTATGTATGTAAACATTCGTTAAATCTCAGCTTTGCCAAACTAGTGCTTGCAGCAATGCAATGGCTTTTTTGCAATGAACTTGGCAAGAAATGTGATCCACAGAAGTTCAGTAAATAAAAAAACGCTCTACCATTTCTAATCAGAGAAAACTTCGCCATAGGCATAATGGGTTTGGGGAATTTGATGGTTTTTGCAGTTGGTTCAGGCTTGATTTGCAGAGATGCTCTGTAGATTCCCCAATTTGTAAATGAATCATAGCCAGGAAATCGATTCTAATCCCATTCCCCACCTTTAAAAATGATTTCGCTGATTACAATCTACAAATGGCGGCTGTAGGCTTTTCTGGGTTTTCAAGCAGTGAGCTTGTTCTTCAATGGGATTCAATTTCACGACACAAGATGCTAAAGAAAGATGGAAAATCAATCTGGGAAAAGGGAATCAAAGAGGAGATTGTAGAAATCAAACGAGATGAGATTCTGATTTAGGGTTTCTTTATGGAGATAGAACAAATTCTTCATACGCTGTCACTGTGATCTTGATCACGATCGTCGTTATTATTGCTTTCCCAAGAAAGTAAGTGAGAAGGAAAATGTTTAAATTCAACACCCGAATGAGGTAAATTGGTTGTTTCAATTGAACACCCGAATTTTACGCTTCAATTTGTTACGTACTACACCTTTTTTTCTCGTACTGCACCAGTACATAGTACACAAAACTTCTATTCAACATTGTTCATCGTTTTAAAACACTCGGCGACCCACAAAACTCTTGTTTTTTCTTCTCTTTGAAGCTGGTATTTTACCCTTTTTTGTAACCTAGCTATTTTGTCATCATTAAGACAAGTTTTCATTGAGATCAAGCTGTGATTCGTTCTCTTCCTTATCCAGTTTTGTCTTGTTGCCCTGTTATTCCTTTTCCTTAATAAACTCAACTCTTCGCTTTGAAATTTGCTAGGATTCCATTTGGGTACTTAAAAATGGATGAGATTGAAAAGGAAGATTTGGAAGAGATCAAGAGTATTCCTCCATGGAAGCAACAGATAACAGTGAGAGGAATAATTGCAAGTGTAATTATAGGGATTATTTACAGTATAATTGTGATGAAGCTCAATCTTACAACTGGTCTTGTCCCAAACCTCAATGTCTCTGCTGCTCTACTTGCTTTTGTTTTCATTAAAACATGGACAAAGCTTTTAGAAAAGGCCAATTTTGTTACTAAACCATTTACAAGACAAGAGAACACTGTTATTCAAACTTGTGCTGTTGCTTGTTATGCCATAGCTTTAGGAGGTAATCTAGAAATCTTCAACTTTTGTTAAACTTTTACGGTTAAATGTTCGACTTTAACGAATTGAATCGTTTAAATGGTGTAAACAGGTGGCTTTGGTTCATATCTATTGGGATTGAGCAAGAGAACTTATGAACAAGTTGGTGTTGATACTGAAGGAAATCCACCTGGGAGTTATATAAATCCCGGGCTTAATTGGATGATTCCGTTTCTTTTCGTTGTTAGCTTTGTCGGATTATTAGCAATGGTTCCTCTAAGAAAGGTTAAAAATCTTTGTTTTTGCTTAATGAAGCAGCCATATTGATATTTCTCTGTTTTATGTTTTCGTTGTAGGTGATGATAATCGATTATAAGTTAACGTATCCAAGTGGAACCGCAACTGGTGTTCTAATCAATGGATTCCACACCAAAAAAGGAAACAAAACAGCAAAGTAAGCAGTAGTTGTTTTACATGTTGAGATTAGTAAAGGGAAGATAAAGTTACATGTTTAAAATTGTGTAAATACGATACCCCAAAGTTTGTAAATTGCATATAAAGCCCCCGAAGTTTCAAAACCGTTTAAGAATGACCCTCGAGTGAATAGTAGTGTTTTCATCATTTTTTGTATACGTGGTTTTGATAATTTATGTGTTGCTTTTGAAATTTTCAAAGTTCGGAGATATAGTCATTACATATTTTCAAGCTTTAGGGGTCAAATCTAAACTATGGAGTATTTAAAATATTAACGGAAGTTAGGGTCAAATATAAACGATTTTAGAACTTCGGGGGTCAACTATACAATTCTTAAAATTTGAGGCATGTTGTTTACGCCTTAAAAAAGTTGAGGAATCAACATCATGCATTTACAAACTTTGGGGCATCGTTTTTACACTATTTCAAAGTTAGGGGCTACTCGTAAAGATAACCAATATGTAATGTGAGTTTCGAAATGCTTATACTTCAGGAAACAAGTGAATGGATTCGTAAAATTCTTCTCGATTAGTTTCCTCTGGAGTTTTTTCCAGTGGTTCTTTGCTGGTGGGGAGCAATGCGGTTTCATAAACTTCCCAACATTCGGGTTGCAAGCATGGAGACAAACGTGCATTCTTTATTACATTATTGCAACTCTTATTTTCTAACAGTAACAAATGACTAAAACTATCGATTCTCGCAGGTTTTTTTTCGATTTTAGCATGACGTATGTTGGAGCCGGAATGATCTGTTCCCATATTGTTAATTTTTCTCTAGTTTTTGGAGCAATGCTTTCTTGGGGAATAATGTGGCCTCTTATACATGCTAATAAAGGGAACTGGTTCCCAGGAGATATTAAAGAAAGTAGCATGAAGAGTTTAACCGGTTACAAGGTCGATTTATTTCGAACTTTTCTTTATCATTTCGATATCAAATTTTTACTAATATTTTCTTTCGTATATAGGTATTCATTTCGATCTCTCTTATTCTTGGTGACGGCCTGTATAATTTTTTCAAGACAATTGTCATCACTGCCCGAAACATGCATGCTACATTAAAAAACCAGCATCTCCGAAAAGGTGAACTTTAGTAGCTTTTTACTTAACGGAAAGTCGAAATATTCATCGAATGAGAATAAAATAAAGCTATAATAATGAGTTCACGATTGCCTCGTTTGAAACAGACCCTTAAATCATTTATTTTCGTATCCATATTTTCGATTTTTAGTTTCTCAGTATTGTTGGTATTCTGTTTATGCCAAGCCTCTCCTGCTTTGTATCCTCGTCTTATACGTTATATTTGTCATCACTGCCCGAAACATGCGTGCCACATTAAAAAACAAGCATCTCCGAAAAGGTAAAATTTAGTAGCTTATTACTTAACAGAAAGTCGAAGTATTCATCGAACAAGAATAACAAAAAGCTATGATAATGAGTTCACAATCGCTTCGTTTGAAATGGACCCTTAAATCATTTATTTTTGTATTTTTGTATTTTTTGTAATGTGTTTATGCCAAGCCTCTCCGGTTTTGTATCCTCGTCTTATACGTTATTTTTGTAATCCGTTTTCATTATTTCTATACAGCGAATCGAGAAGAAAAGGATCAAAACATGAATGATATCCAACAAGATGAAGTATTCATGAAAGAAAGCATTCCTTTATGGTTGGCATGTGTAGGATATGCATTATTCTCCGTAATCTCGATAATTGTTATCCCGATAATGTTTCCTCAGCTTAAATGGTACTTTGTTATCGTTGCGTATATCTTGGCACCTGCTTTAAGCTTTTGCAATGCGTACGGAGCTGGTCTAACAGATATGAACATGGCTTACAATTATGGTAAAGTCGCTCTATTTATCATTGCCGCTTTATCAGGGAAACAAAATGGGGTCGTTGCGGGTCTCATCGGTTGTGGTTTAGTTAAGTCAATGGTTTCTATATCTTCGGACTTGATGCACGATTTCAAAACGGGGCATCTCACGTTAACATCTCCGAGATCAATGCTTATAAGTCAAGCGATCGGTACATTTATCGGATGTCTCGTTGGTCCTTTAACATTCTTCTTATTCTACAAGGCATTTGATATTGGAAATCCAAATGGTATATATAAGGCACCTTACGCGTTAATATATCGAAACATGGCGATTCTCGGAGTCGAAGGATTCTCGGCTTTGCCACACCATTGTTTGGAGTTATGTTACGGGTTTTTCGCATTAGCTTTGTTGATGAATTTGCTTAGAGATTTGATTCCTTTGAAGTTTAGTAAGTTTATACCTCTTCCTATGGCCATGGCCGTTCCGTTTCTCGTCGGTGCGAATTTTGCAATCGATATGGGGCTTGGGAGTTTAGTGGTTTTTGTGTGGGATTGGATTTGTAAAGAGGAAGCAAGTTTGATGGTTCCTGTTGTTGCTTCTGGTTTAATTTGTGGTGATGGACTTTGGATTCTTCCTTCTTCTATTTTGGCCTTGGCTAAGATTAAACCCCCTATTTGTATGAACTTTATACCATCGTAAATATTGAATCGTTTTTTATTGAATAGATATCGAATTTTGAAAATTTGTTCGGTATTCATATGGATATGCAATCATTGTAATCCCGACAATGTTCCCGGAGCTCAAATGGTATTACGCCCTCGTTGGATACGTAATAACTAGCAGCAATGACAGGAAAACAAAACGGAGTCGTAGCCGGTCTAATCGGGTGCAGTCTTGTAAAATCAATCGTTTCTTCGGCTACCGAACTTATGCATGATTTCAAAACAGGACAACTTACACTAACATCACCAAGATCAATGGCTATAAGTCAAATTATAGGTACATTACTCGGATGCTTTCTCGGTCCATTAACGTTCTTCTTATTTTAGAAATCTTTCGATATCGGGATCCCGAATGGGATATATAAAGCACCTTATGTGACATTGTTTAGAGTTATGTTATGGATTTGCTGCTTTTGCTGTGTTGATTAATGTTCTTAGAGATGTTTTACCGAAGAAATACGGGAAATTTATACCGATTCCGATGGCTATGGCGATTCCGTTTCTCGTTGGAGCTTATTTTTCGATTGATATGGCGTTAGGGAGTTTTGTGGTGTTTTTTATGGAGATGAAAGATAAGAATAAGGTGAAGTTAATGGTTCCTGTTATTGCTTCAGGTTTGATTTGTGGTGAAGGATTATGGACACTTCCTTCTTCTATTTTGGCTCTTGCTAAGATTAATCCTCCTATTTGTATGAGTTTTTCACGTGGTTTTACTTCGTAAATATTTTCAAATTAAAGTTATGTATATTATTTATAATAATGAGAAATTCATGACTTGATATTTAAAATAGTGTAAAAGTAATGTCCAAAAGTTTAGAAAATATATATTTAACACCTAAAATTTCAAAACTGTTCAAGGAAAATCATTAAAAGAATATTAATAGTTTTTATCTTTTTTTTGTGAATGATTTTGATAATTTATATGTTATTTTAAATTTTTTTAAAGTTTAAAGAAATAGTTACATTTTTTAAGATTAAATACAAATTAGGAATGTACTTATTAATTAGTGTTATACTTAAATATAAACGGTTTTGAAACTTTGAAAATATAATATTTAGAACTTTAAAAATTTGAGGAGTTAACCACATATATTATATTAAATTCAAAAATTTTACTTGCAATTAACAAATTTTATGGAGAATAATATGGACTATTCCTTCTTCTATTTAGGTTCTTGCTAAGATTAATCCTCCAATTTGTATGAGCTTTTCACGTGGTTTTACTAAATAAATATTTTTGTTTTTTTTTGCTTATATATTATTAATAATAATGATAAAATTACGATGGTGTCCCTTATATTTAAAATAATATAAAGATAATATTTTCAAAGTTTAGAAATGACGTATGTAACACATTATAAAACCTTAAGATTAACTCCAATTTGTATGAGTTTTTCAAGTGGTTTTACCTCATAAATATTTTCAAATTAAACTTATATTTTTTTCATTTTAAAAATTCAGATTTGATGTGGTATAATGATCATGAATTTTAAATATATGGTAAAATTATTCATGATCATCATTTATATAAAAATATTAATATAATTAAAAAAATAAACATAATTATATTATAATTTGAGAAATTGTTAGTTTAGTACCCATATTTTAGTCATTTTGACAATTTTTGTCCCCAAAAATTAGAATGGTAATTTTCATCCTCATAATTTGGTGTTTTTGGCGAACATGGTCCTCATTGTTTACAGAAATTAACAAATCATATCAAGCGAAGTTAGTCCACCAAGTTTGTTAATGGCAATACCGATCTTTGTAATTTACATGTAGTCACAAGTTTAGTCCCGAGCAACGTTTTCATACCACCGGTATCCCGGCCAGTACGGAGAACACCGGATGACATCGGTATTTCGACAGGTACCGCCTGTACAAGGTTCTCGGGTCGGAACCTGAGTTTTTTCTGGGTCGATCAGGAAATGGATAAAAAAATAAATTTGTACCAGTCATACCGATCCAAAACAGTACGAAATTCCGGACCCGTATTAAAACATTAGAAATGAGTCAAATTTCATGCTTAATTTTGTAACAGCCCTAACGCTAATTTCAAATTCTTTTTTGATAGTTTCTTCCCTTTCTTCTTAGCATTTCTGGGTTTTTCTCTGCTTCTTTGTATTTGTGCGTTTTGAGGACCGTGCAACTTCTCCTTCGTGAAGAATTTATAAAATACACATCATTTAAGTTCAAAATTACCAAAGTAAGCATCATTTTAAAACCATTACACAATTAAACATCTTTCATTATTTTATTGATATATCTATTAATTGTTTATAAGTTAAATCTATTATTAAAAAATTTAAAGTCTAAGGAATTAATTGCAATTTTTCAAAATATTATAAAAATAAACTTATTTTGTAATACAAATATAGTCATGGATTCGATTGAAATGACCCGATTACGTGATCTTGAGTCAGGTTAATCGAGTTCGGGTTTTGTACCGGTTCAAATTAAAATGATTATTGGGTTGTATGATTTAGCTTTTCAAAATCATGGTGAGGTGCGGTGATCGTACCGTGCGTTGAGATGATCGTGATAATTATGATCGGGATTTAAAAAATTGTTTGCAAAAACTATGGTAGATTGTATCGTGATTTTAATAAAATGTCTATTTTAATATTTATATTAATATATTTATTATATATGAATATAAGTCAAATAAAAAACAACCGAACTCTGAAATTTTCAACAAAAATAAACAATCGGAAGAACAACGGAAAAGAAAAAATCATAAGAGAAATAGAAAAAAAATCCATACAATCGAATACGTATCTTACAAGAAAAAACCTAAAAATGTAGAAATACAACTTTAATTTGATTTTAAATTAATTAATAGGTACTGTGATTTTCACTGTTCAGCGACATGTAACCACTAGCGTTTACATTGCTATGTACACAGTCTAAGACAAGACAAAAACATTACCTAACGGTAGGTATCACCAGAAGCTCAACAACTATAAACTATGCATTTTCTTCTCTGGCATTCATTCTGTCATGGCGAAGAGTAAGGTTCTGGTGGTGGGAGGAACGGGATATATCGGTAAAAGAATTGTGAAAGCCAGTCTCGCCGCCGGCCACCCTACTTTCATACTACTCCGACGGGAAATCGGGCTTGACATTGATAAGTTGCAGATGTTGCTTGAGTTTAAGCGACAAGGAGCTGGATTAATCAAAGGTTCTTTCAATGACTATCAGAGCCTTGTCGACGCCGTGAAACAAGTCGACGTCGTCATCAGCGCCATGTCTGGTGTTCATTTCAGAAGCCATAATTTGTTGTTGCAGCTTAAGCTTGTTGACGCCATTAAAGAAGCTGGGAATGTGAAGGTTATCATCTGGGTTGTTTTTACTTGTTTTTGTTGTAATGTGAATTGAAATTGCAGAGGTTCTTGCCGTCGGAATTCGGCATGGATCCGGCGAGAATGGAGGAGGCGTTGTCACCGGGAAGAGAGACCTTTGATCAGAAGATGGAGGTGAGGAAAGCGATTGAAGAAGCGGGAATTCCACATACTTATATAATCGCCAACTGTTTCGCCGGCTACTTCGTTGGAAACTTGTCTCAGATGGGTAACGTTCTTCCACCGGAAAACAGAGTCTTCATCTACGGCGATGGAGATGTCAAGGGTTGGTTTCTTCATCATAATCTCCATCTCAATCTCGCCTTCACATACTTAATACTCATCTTCTGTAATCCCGTTGCAGGGATATTTACAGACGAAGACGATGTTGCCACGTACGCGATCAAATCAATCGACGATCCACGAACACTTAACAAAACCCTTCATCTGAGGCCGCCTGAGAACATTATTAGCCACCGTGAGTTAGTCGGAGAATGGGAGAAGCTCACAGGAAAAACACTGGAAAAAATCACCATACCAGCAAAGGATTTCCTTCTTCGTCTTAAGGGTATTTCTTCATCCTTTCATTCACACAAATCTCGACTGTTAATTTTTCCCATAGACACAGATACTGTTCTAGCTGAGCAAGTGGGGATTTGCCATTTTTACCATATTTTCTATGAGGGTTGTTTGACCAACTTTGAAATCGGACAAGATGGTGAAGAAGCTTCACAACTTTATCCACAAGTTAAGTACAAGAGACTTCATGAATATCTGAGGCAGTATATATGATGATCATACGTTGCTACCTCTTAATGTATCTGCAAATTCAATTACACAATAACTATCTCATGTCTTTTTATATTTATGATGTTTCTCTAATCGAATTTCCAAGTAATGTTTCTCAAGACCATAAGTGAGAATTAGTCGTATAGGTTGAATTCTAGGCTAACTCTAACACTCTCCACCCAAAATCATTTTCTTCTTAGACCATCTTGAAAAGATAGCAAATGTGAAACAAAGTTTTTGATAATAACTTCTAGATCATCTTCATATCTTTATACAAATGATATAAAGATTACACAAAAGACATTCTAGGTATTAAAGGTATTGTCCATTGATTTATTTGTTTCTTCATATGATAATGGTGGCTGCTTTACTCCAACATGATGTACTTTTGCATCCTCTAGCACGTTGGATCATCTTCAAAGCACCAACAATTCAACTTTTCTATGCATGATTGAAAAGCTAGTGATGGTAGAGCCTTTGTAAATAAGTCAGTCGCTTAGTCCTTAGATCTCACATGGTACAGCATCATAAATCCATCTTTTCAATAATCTATAACAATATGGTGGGTGCCTCCACATTCAAGTGGGGCCCACATAAAAGAAAAATATTAAAAAATAATAATAAAGAAAAGTGGGGGGCAACCAATTAAGATTTTGAGGGAATTAGTGGTATTTCTTAGCTCTTCCGGGGAGGATCTTTCCATCCCAAATGGCTATAAAAAGGGCATGAGATTGAAGCTTTCATCCTATCACATCTTACCTCATTTGAGCATAGAGTAGAGAGAAAAGAAGAATTAGAAAAAGAAACGTTTTCTTTTCTAATATTGTTTTCGGAAAGTTTTCGGAAGAATGTGTAATATTTAGGAATATTTCCTAAATATTCGGGGGAGTCTCAAAATAGTTGAGGGGTAATCGGAGTGTTGGGTCAACATTATTTTACCGCATATTTTGGGTAATTTCTATTCTAGATATTTATCTAGTGTAGATTCTCTTTGTATACCTGCTATTCGTAATAGTGGAAGTTTCTCTGGTGGGACCCGTGGACTAGCCCGGTTTTGGGTGAACCACATTAAATTTTGGTGTCTATTTATTTATCATATTTGCATCGTCAATACCTCAATTTCATAACTTCCGCTGCGCAACCCCCAACAAGTGGTATCGGAGCTAGACTCAGTGTTGACTAAGTGGACCCTCCACATCAGAAAATAAGTTTGATTATTTTCACTATTCTTAACTGATATTGGGCCTATGGAGGTTAAGGCGAGCAACATGATTAAATTAAATGGAGCGAATTACTACATGTGGAAGAACAAGATGAAAGATCTTTTGTTCGTGATGAAGATGCATTTACCGGTGTTTGGGGAATCCATAACGGAGGGAAAGTCCGATGCTGACTGGGCTTTCGAGTATCAACAAGTATGTAGTTTTATCCGACAGTATGTCGAAGAAAATGTGTACAATCACATTTGTGACGAAGTCCAAGCAAAAAGTCTCTGGAAGATGTCAAGATTTCCATATGAAGATTATTCTATATAATCGATTATGGAAATATTCTTATCAATTATGGAAACAATAACTTTCCTTTGATTGTAATTTACAATTAAAGGAATATTCCAAATTTATTATTTATTTCTTTATTTCATTAGTTTAGCATCTATTTAAACAATGTAATATTTTATTGAGTTAACTGAATGAGAATCATATTTTTATCTTCCTTCTTATTTCTCTCTATTTAACATGGTATCGGAGCCAAGATATATCACTTGTCTGACTATCTCGATCAATGCTTCCGTTGTCATTTAATGGGTGAAAACCTATCTTGCATCATATCGTAATCTTCGATAAAGTCTCTGGAATGGCCTTGGAAAATTGTGTCCATGTTCATACTGTCAAATCTGATTTCAGACAGATTAAAAAGAACACCTCCAAAATCCAGTCAGATAAATTCTTTGGCATGTATTCTTCCACTCATTGACTACTTGATTCAGGAGCCAATCAACACATGACAGGTTGTCTTGAATTGCTCATTGACATTTGCGATGATACCTCATGTTCGGTTCACCTTCCCGATGGACGAAAATGTCTTGCTACAAAGAAATGAAGTGTTTTATTTGATTCTTCTTTTATGTTGAATGACGTATTATATGTCCCTAGATTGAGTTGCAATCTGACATCAGTTTCTCAGCTTCTGCATAAAATATCTTACATACTCACAATTACAGATGATCTATGTATTTTGCAGGATAGTACTACGAGAACTCAGATTGGGCTGGGTGAGAAGATAGAAGAGGTGTATAGATTCCGGTATCTAAATCAACATATTGTCCATCACATTGAGGTCAAGATAGATGATAGAGAGTTGTGGCACCGTCGCATGGACATGCTTCATACTCCACTTTATCTCACTTGTTTCCTTCATTCTATAAAACTCACTCAGTTGGTTGTTGTTTTGATGGTTGTTCAGTTTGTCTTTGTGCCAAACATACCAGAGATCCTTTAGTTACAAGTTCAAATATTGCAACCTCAATTTTTGACCTTATCCATGACTATATTTGGGGACTTTACAAAACTGCATCTACTTGTGGGGCTCATTATTTTTTGACATTGGTTGATGATTTTTCCCGTGCAGTTTGGGTTTTTCTCCTTAGCTCGAAAAAATAAGCCTCCAACCGAATTAAGCAATTTTGTGCCATGGTAACCACACAATTTGGCATAATCCCAAAATGATTCCGAACCGATAATGGATTGGAATTCCTCTCTTTAGATACATTTTTCACTAATTTGGGGATCCTTCATCATACATCGAATGTTTATACACCTCAACAGAATGGTCGTGTTGAACATAAACATCAATACATCTTGAATGTCGCTCGAGCTTTGAGATTCCAAGCCAATCTTCCTATCAAATTTTGGGGTGAATGTGTAATAACAGCTAGTTATCTTATAAATAGAACACCTTCAAAACTTTTTTCGGGAAAAACCCCTTATGAACGTTTATTTGGTAAACCCCATTCTTTAGGAAATTTACGAGTTTTTGGGTCACTTTGTTTTGCGTATCGTCACCGTTTAGGGAATGATAAGTTTGGGGAACGTAGTCGTCGATGTATTTTCTTGGGATACCCTTACGGTAAAAAGGGATGGAAAATGTGTGATCTTGCCACTCATGAAATATTCATTTCTCGAGATGTTGTTTTTTCTGAGAATCAATTCCCGTTCCTAAAAGATATCGAAAAACTGAGAGACAAATCATTAGAGTCTCACAATTCTCTTGAACCATAGGCATCCTCAACGACAGAAATCATCCCTTTGCCAAATACATTATTTTCTCGAGAACCTCCTTTTATCGAAAGAGAGTGTATATCAAACACTTCTTTCAACATTCCCGATACAAATTATTTTCCAGCCACTAATGTTCTCGATTCTAGGGAAACTGATGAAATTACGGCAAAGCAATCCTCATCTATAGCTGACAATCGAGTTATTGAAAATCCAATTGATTCAATGCCTGAAACCGCAGAATGTCCAATACAAGAACCATTAGGGAGAGGACATATAACAAAAAGACCACCAGTAAAATTGAAGGATTATATTTGCGGCAACATCATCGCATCAGAATCTTGTCCCATAGATCCGATCACAACAACTTCAATTAGAGATTCTCCAGATACAAGTCTGTATCATATTGGGAATTTTCTGTCTTATGATAAATTTAATGCAGGACATAGAAAATTTTGTGCTGCTTTATCTTCAGAGCATTCAGAACCCACAAAATATTCCGAGGCTGTGAAAAATCCTTTATGGAGAGGCAATGAAAGTTGAAATTAATGCACTTGAACGGAATAACACATGGACATTACAACCTCTTCCTCAAGGAAAGCACGCACTATGATGCAAATGGGTATATCGTATAAAACGTAAGACATATGGCTCGATAGAACAATATAAAGCTCGATTGGTTATCTTTGGAAACACTCAACGCGAAGGGATTGATTATCATGAAACATTTGCACCAGTTGCAAAAATGGTTACTGTAAGAGCACTATTGGTTGTCGCCGTCGCAAGAAATTGGACAATTCATCAGATAGATGTAAATAATGCATTTCTACATGGTGATTTTGAAGAAAAAGTTTATATGAAGTTACCTCCGGGTTTCTCCTCTAAAGATGATAGTCGAGTATGCAGATTGACAAAATCTCTATACGGACTAAAACAAGCTTCTAGATGTTGGTTCCAAAAGTTATCCAATGCGCTTCTAGAATTCGGATTTATACAATCTCTTATGAACTACTCTTTGTTTACTTATTCAAGTGAAGGGGATGAATTGCATGTCTTGGTTTACGTAGATGATTTGATAATCACCGGAAACAGCGACAAAGCCGTACATAAGTTCAAAGAGCAATTGAACATCAAATTTCACATGAAAGATCTAGGAAGACTGAAGTATTTTCTCGGTATTGAGGTTGCTCGAAATCAGAAAGGTATGTACCTGAGTCAACGGAAATACACTTTGGATATTATTTCTGAAACAGGACTATTGGGAGCCAAACCAATGCCAACACCTATTGAGCAAAATCACAACCTAGGAAAAACAACAGACAAGCTTCTCAATAATCCAGAGAAATACCGACGTTTGGTTGGACGCTTGATATATTTGATCTTTACAAGACCAGAAATAAGTTACGCAGTCCAAATTCTAGCACAATTTATGCAGTCTCCACAAAATGTACATTGGAATGCTGCATTAAGAGTGATAAGATACTTAAAAGGATCTCCAGGTCAGGGAATTCTATTGAAGGTTGACTCCAATTTACAAGTTTATGGATTTTACGACTCTGATTGGGCAAGTTGTCTAATAACACGAAAATCTACTACATGATATTTCGTTTTTCTTGGTTCATCTCCTATTTCTTGGAAAACTAAGAAACAAAAAACTGTGTCAAGATTATCCGCTGAAGCTGAGTACAGGGCAATGGCTTCCATAGCGTGTGAATTGAGATGGCTTAAACGATTATTAGGCGATTTGGGAGTAATTCATACAAGACCCATGTGGTTATTCTGTGACAGTCAATCCACTATTCACATAGACAAAAATCATGTCTTCCACGAGCGTACCAAACACATTAAAGTTGATTGTAATTTTATCCGAAATCTCGTTATCGAAAATGAAGTCACTCTAAAGCATGTTAATACCCGACAACAGCTCACAGATATGATGACTAAAAGTTTGGGGAAATCTCAATTTACATTTCTTTTAAACAAGTCTGACATCCGAGATCTGCATGCTCCGACTTGAGGAGGGGTGTCAAGATTTCCATATTAAAATTATTCTATATGATTGATTATGGAAATATTCTTATCAATCATGGAAACAATAACTTTCCATTGATTGTAATTTACAATCAAAGGAATATTCCAAATTTATTATTTCTTTATTTATTTGATTAGTTTAGCATCTATTTAAACAATATAATACTTTATTGAGTTAAGTGAATGAGAATCATATTTTTATCTTCCTTCTTATTTCTCTCTATTTTAACAGAAGAAACTTGAGGAATTATATGTCTCAAAGAGCGGCTTCAACAAATTGTTTTATTTGAACAACTTGGTTCTTACAAAGTACCAGGAGGGTACTTTGATCGCTGATCACTTGAATAGTATTCAAGGGATATTGGCTCAACTCTCAACAATGGGTATAACGCTTGACGATGAATTAAACGTGTTGTTTATTATGATATCCTTACCAGAATCATGGGAGCCGTTGAAGGTATCACTTACTAGCTCTGGTAATATTACCGTTGAACTAGTTAAAAGTAGAATTCCGAACGAAGAAATGAGACGACGGACTCAATAGACCTCACCGTCGCAGTCAGAGATTATGATTGCTGATTCTAGGGGAAGGAATACTAAACAGGGCTCTAGACCTACGAAGCATGACAAGAGCCGTGGAAAGTCAAACAAATACGCCAATGTTGAGTGTCATTATTGCAAGAAGAAAGGCCACATCAAGAGAAATTGCCGACTGCGCAAACAAGAGCAAGCGGCAAAGGGAAAAGGATGCGATAGCAGTGATGACGATCAAGCCAATGTAGTCGGGGAATTCAACATCGTATGTGACGATGATGTTGTGAATTCCACATCTCAAGAGACAAGTGATCTAGTCTAAAAATATTTTGGGTATTTATTTTTAGATCAGTCAATTTATAATTTAATCGAAATTAGATTGTTTGTGGGACACGAGCGATATACGAGGTTGGGCCCACAATGTGTGGGCTTACGTCCTCGGGAGAGCGAAGCTCTACCTTGGTTTTCAATGAGATGATAACTATAATACGGGCGGAAACGGCTCGAGAAACGATCAAATCTGCAGTCGCGTTCCACTGGACGCGAGTGAACAGTGCAGACGAACAGGCTGGTCGCGACCAACGCGATTGGGCGCGAGGAGGCTACTGTTCGTGGGGAGATGATGACTGGTCGCGAGTGATGGTGAATGGTCGCGACTTGGTTTAGCTAGCCACTGGTCGCGACTGGCTGGCTGGTTGGTTGGTCGCGGCTGGAAGGCTGGTCGCGACTAAGTGGGTTTGGTCGCGACTAAGTGGGTTTGGTCGCGAGTTAAGGGTCAGGTTCTGCCTTGGGAAGCGTGAAAAAGTCCGAATACTTTCTCAATGCCTTGAGGCTCCTATTTATAGAGAAATGCAGCCCAAAACCCACTCACTTGAGCCCATAAGCCTATTTACTCAACTAAGCCCAAAATAATTAAATATTCCAAATTGCAATATAATAAATACCATGTTGAGGACGAAGCTTCGGGAACCACTTCGGACAAGATATTAGTCGGGAATACGATCAGAAATTTCCCGAGAACTTCGTATATTGGTCCTTTACTTTTAGATAGCGAATACGAAGCCACATAACATCATTGCACCTGACCGGTGCACTCCCGGGTGAAAAATGACGAAAATACCCCTGGCCCGGTCCGGGGCCGAAATGACCCGAAATATCTCAAAATGCTTGCAGAGACTTTATATGGGGCCCAGCAAGCCAGAATTGCGAGAATACCACTTGAGAATGCCATCCGATAAAAATACCGAAAATACCAATGACCCCGTTGGACGAGCCTCCGGGTAAGGATAAATACAAGAGAATATACCCGGGTAATATCAACAAGCTAGATTATTGATAGTGGAGCTACTGTTCATGTGATGTCTCGTCAGGAATGCTTCTCATCCTACACACCTGGAGATTTTGGTGTGGTTAGGATGGGAAATGAAAACCTCTCCAAAGTTGTTGGCAAATGAGATGTTTGTCTCATTTGGAACATGTGTATTTTCTCCATATGTTTCATTTGGAACATGGAACATGAAAACCTCTACAAACTAAATACACATGTATTTAGTTTGAATGGAACATGTGTATTTTCTGAAAACTCTATACTGTTATGCAGTATAGAGTTTTAATTGACTGTAAGAAGAATGTTGTTATATTTCCTGATGCGACTAAGGAATAATTAAAATGAGAGTATAGTGTGTTGTTATTTTTAATCCTATTAGTTAAACTATGTTCTGAAAGCGTTAAAAATGACACTCAGATTTATAGTGGTATCCGATCACGTTGTCTTAGTTAAGATACGATCGTATCGGCAATCCATTGTCCAACACCCTGCAATTTATTCACTCTGTTAGTTGAAATGTTAAAAAACACAGAATACAGATACTTCACAGGAAGTTAAAACTACGGTATAAGGACAGAAAATTAGTTGGTAATTTTCTGCTCCTTAGGATGTATTTCAGATCACCACCTGAATACTAAACTTCTTAATCACTAAGAAGTCAGTAAACTAACCTGCAGTTTTCAAACAAAACGTTAGTCACACAACAGTTTAAGACTATACGTTTTACAGCCTTAACAGTGGAAAGAATCTGTAAGGACAGTTCTTATCGCACAAGCTTAACGTATTATCAAATATATACTTAATGTTTTAAGGCTTCAGTACGAATCTTAGTCAACGGTTTTCAAGAACTCAGATCTATACAGATCTGGCTTGAAAACACTTATATAGATTCAAGTCTTTAAGAAACCCAAAGATTATCTCAAAGACGTAACCCAAAACAGAACGTAATCTTACAGTAAGCGCTTGAAGCCAAATATTAGGCTAGAAGCGAACAATTTAAGCGAAAGTGTAAAATGCCGAAAGTAAATCGTTGCAAAAAGTAAATCTAACGATTTCTTTAACCAAAGTTTTACAGTTTCTCAGATCTACACGGATCTGTTTGAAACTCAAACTATTAGGCCAAAAAATCACATAGCCTACAGTTTAAACGTGTTTCGTCTGTAGCAAAGTTCTACAGTTTCTCAGATCTAAGCGGATATGTTTGAAACTCAAACTATCTACACAGAGCGTAAGAATATCCAATGATATTCTTAGGAACACAAGTTTTTCTGTAGAGAACGTTTCAAGAAAACGTTCTCAAAGCAGTAACGCCCAAGTTATAAAACAGCGATGAGCGAAAACAGTTTTAAATCTTTAAGCTTAAAGAAAAAGAGTTAAACAGCGAAGAACAACGCTTAAAAACACAAGAGCGTAAAGAAGAGAGTTAACAGCGAAGAACAACGCTTAAAACGCAAGAAGAAGTTCTAACACAATAGCAAGCACAGAAACGATAAGCACAGAAAAGCTAGAGAGAAAACTGTAAAGAAACGTAAATGCGAAAACTGAAAAGTGACGAAAATCTGAAGCGGCGCACGTATATATACTACAGGCCAACCGCCTTACTGTTACTAAAGGCCCAACAGGCCATGCCCACTAACACAGCCCAATCGTCAATTATAATTAGAAGGCTGCAGCCCACTAAGCATACGAGGCCCACTAAGCATATGGCCTAACATGTACAGTTATATGGCCCAATAGCAGTATACGAGCATAACAATATTACCGAGATTACATGACTCCAACATAGTGTCGATAGCGTTCGACGAAATTATGGTCAGCATATGAACTTAGCATATATAACAATGTTTATGTTGGATTGTACATCTAAAATCTTTGAAGAGATACCAGTAGTTCGTGAATTTCGAGATATATTCCCTGAGGATTTTCCAGGGAAACTTCCAGTAAGAGATGTCGAACTAAGTATCGATTTACATGAAGGAGCAAAACCAGTTTCAAAGACTCCATATAGATTGGCACCAAAAGAACTTAGAGAAGTGAGAATCCAATTGCAAAAATTGTTGGATAAAGGATATATAAGGCCAAGCACTTCATCATGGGGTGCTCCGGTGCAATTTGTACCGAAGAAAGATGGTAACTATAGGCTATATTTTGACTACAGAGCGTTGAACAAATTAACTAAAAGAAATAGTTATCATCTACTTAGAATTGATGACTTGTTTGATCAGTTACAAGGAGCTACTGTATTTTCTAAATTAGATTTGAGGTTGGGATACCATCAATTCAGAGTAAGAGATGAAGATGTATGTAAAACTGCATTCAACACAAGATATAAACAATATGAATGTTTAGTTGTTACATTTGGACTTATGAATGCCCCAGCAGTGTTTCTTATTCTACAAGGCATTTGATATTGGAAATCCAAATGGTTTATATAAGGCATTTTACGCGTTAATATATCGAAACATGGCTATTCTGGGAGTCGAAGGATTCTCAGCTTTGCCACACCATTGTTTGGAGTTATGTTACGGGTTTTTCGCATTAGCTTTGTTGATGAATTTGCTTAGAGATTTGATTCCTTTGAAGTTTAATAAGTTTATACCTCTTCCTATGGCCATTGCCGTTCCATTTCTCGTCGGTGCGAATTTTGCAATCGATATGGGGCTTGGGAGTTTAGTGGTTTTTGTGTGGGATTGGATTTGTAAAGAGGAAGCAAGTTTGATGGTTCCTGTTGTTGCTTCTGGTATGATTTGTGGAGATGGACTTTGGATTTTTCCTTCTTCTATTTTGGCCTTGGCTAAGATTAAACCCCCTATTGGTATGAACTTTATCATCGTAAATAGTGAATCGTTTTTTATTGAACATATATCGAATTTTGAAAATTTGTTCGGTATTCATACGGATATGCATTGGTTGGGTCCAATCTGATTGAATCGATCCATCATAAATGCATATGATTCAATCCTGCCTCAGAGCTAACGAGCCTTCTTTTAATTCAGTTTTTAACATATGTTATCATGATAATTGATACGATTTGCGATTTGTAGTGTGTAATTTTTTGAAAATCTCAATAGATTCATTAAGAATTTGTAAGTATTATTATTTTATATTTATTATAGTTATATAATTCATAGTTTTTGTAAGTTAAAATGATCGTATTATTGATAAAATATACTTAATCATTAACAAAAAATAATAAAAATAAAAATAATTATTAAGATAAAAAAATAAAAATTCGCTAAAATATAAAATCAAGAAAAATAATTATAAGCAGATATTTATCCATAACTTAACAAGTTTATAATACAATAATTAATCTAGTAATGAAAATAATGATTTTTTAGTTTTTTTCAATTTTCTTATTAATTAACATGATTCGGTTATGAGAGAATCGTGAATCCTAAAGAATCATATTTGTATATTTATATAAAAACTAAGAATTCTGATAACATAATTTTTAAGGAAGGAATACACCTAGTCATAATAGAAGAATGTGATAGTAATTTATGTGGCACCGATTCTTCAATTTTTCACATTTTCCCGTGTCGAGTCGGACTCACCGACTAACTCCGACTCTTGACATTTGACACAAAACAACGTCATTTTGATTTCTTCCTTAATTTGATTTTTTATTCATCGGAAACGTATCTTATGTGTTTTCACGACTTTTTAATGTTGTCGATCTACTTGTAAATTCTTCGTAGAGGCGATAATGAATCAAAAAGTGATTGTTTTTGGGGAGATGGTAGAATCGACGAACGATATTCATTTTTTATAAGTTAAATTTTCTTATATAATGAATTGATAAATATTTGTAGTTTTAAAATTGACTTTATGCAATTTTCTACAAATTCTAACAATTATTTTTTTTAATTTTGCTTTTAATTAATATTATTTTATTTAATAATACGAGCCGCATCAAAATCTGACTCTTATACTCTTGTAGAGTAAAGTCGAGTCGAACCGAGTCGATGCCGCATATATAGTAATTGATATTTGGGTATTGAAACTATAATTTGCTCGAAGTTAATTAACTTGTTTTAGAAAAACATGGATTTGGGCTTTGTATTGGCCTATTTTGGGCATTGGGCTTTGAGACCTGCCCCAAGTTAAGAGGAACTAGGGCTTCATTCCTCTTTAACAGTTGTTTTCTAGTTCAACCGCGTCTTTCTTTACCCTGCTGCGCAGACATCTGACGCCGGTGCAAATTTGCGGCAACATGAAGACGATTCTCTCTTCCGACATCATGGACATACCCGATGGTATTGCTATCAAGGTTAAGTCCAAGATTATAGAGGTTGAGGGTCCGCGAGGAAAGCTATCCCGCAATTTCAAGCATTTGAACCTCGATTTCCAGTTGATTACCGACGAGGAAACGGGAAAGAAGAAGCTGAAAGTCGACGCCTGGTTCAGTAGCCGGAAAGCAACTGCATCAATTCGTACGGCTCTCAGCCATGTTTCGAATCTTATCAAAGGAGTTACTCAGGGCTTTCGTTACAAGATGCGATTTGTTTATGCTCATTTTCCCATCAATGCTTCTATCACCAACAATGGCAAGGCTATTGAGATACGCAACTTCCTTGGAGAGAAAAAGGTATTGATCAAAATCCAACATTTTTATATAAAATGTGTCTTGATTATTTTACTGCATTTCGTTTCGTTTATGCTTATGAGACCAGTATAGGGTTTTACTCGTTAGTTTTTTCTCTGTATTATGGATTAAACCTTAAACTTCTCTTGTACAGATCATGAGTCTAGTAGATTACGGTAACACTCTCAGTATGCTTTTCTGTTTTTACCTATTCTATTTCAATGCTCCCGCACCACTTTGTTGGCTTTTTCAACTGAATGTTCTTTCCTTTGTACTGATTAATAGGTCCAAATGCTTATATTTTTTGTGCCTTATTTGGTTATTTGTGGAATCTTGGTTTATGAAATAGCTGTACTTAATTGTTTTTTGCTTTTTTATGATGAAGTCGGAGTTGCAATCTTTGCTACCGAATCTTTCCCGTTTTTCGATTTGTTTGTTTTTGTGGGTAATCGCTCTTTCGATGATGATTCATAGGATACTGACCGTTTCTCGTTTCTCGCTAATCTTGGTTTATGAGATTAGCATACAGCTTGTACATAATTGTTTTTATCTCTTTTATGATAAAGTCGGAGTTGCAATGTTTGCTACTGAATCTTTCCCGTTTTCGATTTGTTCGTGTTTGTGGGCAATCGCTATTTCGATGATTCATAGAATACTACATGTTTCTCGTTTTGAATCAGGTGAGGAAGGTAGATATGCTTGAAGGGGTTAACATTGTTCGATCTGAGAAGGTAAAGGATGAACTTATATTGGATGGAAACGACATCGAACTCATTTCTCGTTCATGCGCTTTGATTAACCAGGCAAGTTAGCTCATATCACTATCTTTAATATCCATAAACACATGGTTTGAACCACAAGATCTTCAACAAATGATAGTTTCATTTATGCAATTTATTATTCTTGTATCAACAGAAATGCCATGTTAAGAACAAAGATATTCGCAAGTTCCTCGACGGTATCTATGTTAGCGAGAAAGGCGTTATAACGAATGACGAATAGGTATCAGCATTTTCATTTCAACCCTTTCCTTTGGAGACCAAGTTCAATTTTTCAGTTTGATACCCTTTTTATGATCGTGAATTGTGATTACTTATTCAGAATTATATCGGTTATATGAGATTCTTTTAGTAACTCTTTAGTCTATTTACGGTATGATTACACTTCTGTGAATATATATGTTGAATTTGTCCTTTGGATAGCAACCTATGTGTTATCGACTTTTCAATTTTCCTCACGCACATGTGTTGGATGGAGTTGTACTCTCTAACTCGCTTCGACGCTTGATACCTAACATAAAACGACGTCTTTTTAATTTCTTTTTTAATTATATATATTCTTTGTCGGAGACGTGACTTATGTGTTTTCATGATATTTTTATGTAGTCGATATATTTATAAATTATTCCTACAAGCGATGATGGATCTGAATGTCGTTATAGATATTTTGCAAATTTATATAGATATTTTGTAGTTATGATATTTAGGTATTTTGCAAGCCATGATATCTTGTAGTTATCAGAATACCTCAATAAATTTAACATATATTTAGATATTTTATCTTTATTTAATATAGATTTATTTAAAAGTTATAATTGAGTCAAAATCCGATTTTTACAATCTTGGGGAGTCGTATCGAGTCTTTGCCCCACAGATAACAGCTTAATCAAGGTTTAATCTCGTTCATTCACATTCATCGTTGTGTTTTCAACCAAATTTTATAATTTGAACATGGTATCGAAGTTGGTTCGTTTCATTTACTATTGTAATTTCAAGAGTATCTTCGATTAAAATATGAAATCTTTCATTATGAACAAAAAAAGAGCTTATATACAAGAATCTACAAGATTTTCTTCAACCAAAGTACGTTGAAATCGAATCCGACCTTTTTATTCATCGATGATCATTGATAAACAACTTGAGTAAACTTTTGCACTTGTGATAACCGTTGAGTTAGATCGAGAATCCGACTATGATAATGACGAGCTTGATCAACAGCATCGGCTTCAAGCTCTCCGAGTTGGCTACAAAGACGCTCCTCGGCCTCCTCGGCCACGTTAAGCCTTCTCCAAAGCCTTTGCATCTCTACTCTCATCCTTTCTTCTCTTACTAAACTCTCCTTGAGCTCTTTCTCCAGCTCCTCGTTCCTCTTTTTTAGCTCTTTAGCCATTTGAAAAGTTAGTGCTTTGATTCTTCTCATGGCTTAGCTCTTTATAGAAGGTAAGATTCGGTTTTTGTACGCCCCATCCTGACTTCAATGTATCTGGACGTGTTGCTTGGCTAGATTACGATTCTATGGAGTGAACGCGTACTGGTCCTCACGTTATCAATGGCGTCACTACTCGTCATCTATTGTGTCATTGGTGGATCAAAAAAATCTTATACCAAAATGTCTTTTTTATTGATTTTTTAAAAAAAGAGTAAATAATTTGGGAAAATCATCATCATATTTTATACATTGTTTTCATACCGGACGGTATACCGTCCGGTACGTCAAATTTCGCTCGGTACCAGTATTTTTTTTTAGAAAATTGTGAAAATGATCTCTAATGTTTAAAATAGTGTAAAGGCGATGGCCCCAAAGTTTGTAAATTGTGTGAGAAACCCCCGAAATTTCAAAACCGTTCGAAAATGACCCTTGAGTGAATAGTAAAGGTTTTCGTCTTTTTTCGTATAAGTGATTTTGATAATTTATGCGTTATTTTTAAAATTTTCAAAGTTTGGAGACATAGTCATAACATCTTTTCAAGGTTAATGAGTTAAATAAAAACTATCGGACGTTTAAAATATGAACGAGTATAAGGGTCAAATATAAACGGTTTCGGAAGTTAAGGGGCTAATCACGCAATTTTCAAACTTCGAGGGCACTGTGTTTACAACATTTAAAAGTTTGGGGGCCAACCGTGCACATTATATCAACTTCAGGGGGTTTTGTATGCAATTTACAAACTTTAATGGCACCGTCTTTACACTATTTTAAACATTAAGGGTCAATTACAAACACCACTCATTTTTTTTTGTACTGCCCGGTACTGGGTATTAAGGTCGATTTCCGGGTTTTTTCGCGTTTGATCCTACAAAACTAATTAAATATTAATTTTTTATAAAATAAAATTTTGTACTGACCGGTATACCAGTCGTACCACTCATACCGATCCAGATCGGTATGAAAACATTGATTTTATAATAGTATTTAGTCCTCAAAATGGCAAAATCATTTTCCGAGGTTTCATTTGACTTATGATCTTAATTATCATAATTGAAAATTTTGGGATTAATAATTATTCACTAAAATTTAAAAATTTGTTTTATCAAAAAATTAAAAAGTATGAAGATTTATTTTGCCATCTTTATACTTAAGAAATTAAAATTATCAAAAACAATAAGCTATATGGATTAATTTTAAAAGTTACATAATAAAAAATTACGATAGGATATGAGGAGATTGTTATTTTTTGCAATTCAAGTATAGTAAATTAAAACTTATTAATTAAAAATATTAATATATATTATTTAGCATTTTTTTAGACAATGATATTTCAAGTTCTTTTCTAAACAGAGATTTATATTTAGAAACATAAAATATACCTAAAAACAAAAACTTTGCAAATGATAATATTTTTTAATCCAAATAAATAAATTAAATGAACACGTCTGCTTATAAATTTACATCATGCATTTGGTATGTTGTGCTGCATACAATTTCACATACCTACGAATTATATTTTTTAAGAAAAATACATATAGAACGAAAAAATTATATTATTTTATTTATGGGTGATGTTTGCCCACGACCCCCAACTTACCGGCTGTGTAAATAGTATGCCCTCCAAGTTACGAAATTGCAAATATGATATATTTTTTGATAAAAAATATGCATTTAGAACCCTCCAACTTCAATTAAATGTAAATAAAACACCTCAAGTTTCCAATACCGTTTATGTTTGACACTTTAATGAACTCGTAAATTTTTAATATTTCATGCACAATTATCAAACATCAATGGTAATTTTTGTATAATTTTTCAAACGGACCCTATTTGCGTACTTTGTGATAAGTTTTCAAACAGTTTTCAACTTACGGAAAACCGGATGCTAAATGTCAGGGGTCAAAAACAAACGGTATTGATAACTTTATGTATCATTCTTGCAATTTCGTAAGTTAGAGGACATGCTCTTTACACAGCTTGTAAATTGGGGGGCTAATTATGTAATTTTCTCTTATTTATTTATTACTTCTCAACATAATTTTGCTTATATATTCAACAACTTCAATTAAATTAATTTTATGATATTTAAAAAGTCAATGTAAATTCAAATTCTTATTTAGCAAAATGATTGAAATAATAAAAATAACTTTTTTAGAGAAAATATCGTATTTAATCCTCAAACTTTCATTAACAAATTTGGTTTCCATAATTTGTAATGACATATTTAATCCAGAAACTTAAAAATTTTAGCAAATTCAATACTCAAAATTTGTAATATTTAGCAAATAAGATCTCCAAAGTATCAAAATCGGTTGTCAAAATTTGATTTTGATCGAGAATTTCAATTATCAAAATTGAAAAATTGGAGAATCGATTATATCATACAAAGTATTAGGATCAGTTTTGACATATTGGGATCACATTTGTCAAAATCATAAACTTTATAAACCAAAATTATATAAATTATGAAATTGTAGGGATCAAATTTATGAGTTCCCACTTTTTTCCAATCATATTTTAATGTTTAAAAATTATTAAAATATTTGACGATAAATAATTGAATACGAAACGCATCGGACACGCCATCTTCCTATAATTTTCAATATTATACTTAAGTATACCTAGACACGTAAGTGTATTTGAAAAAAGTGCACAAAAGGGTTACCTGATCGAGACTTAATTGAATTTATAATTATTACTTTTTGTTTTTAGTTTATTAAATACATTTCAATGTTTTAATTTTATTAATAAGAAATTTATTTAAGTATAATTTAATTTAAATGTATAGTAGATAAGGATATTCGCATCTTTTAGTAGATAAGTATAATGTATTTTTAAATATTATTTAATGCCACAATTATTGTAAGCTTTTTCCCCAAAATAACTTATCAAGTTCCTGAACTGAACCTCAAGCTACTTGAGACTATTCATATGGTTCAAGCTCGGTTTTTTCAATCGAGTTCGTATTCTTAATTAATTGAATACCAAACATTTTTAACTCACATGTGCAAAAGCCATAATTATATATATACATATATACATATATATTAATTTATTATTGCAAGTCATTCGATTCAAAATATTATATAAATAAATCATATACAAGTTAATTTAGGATAATGAACATAATTATTTATACAATCAAGTTTCTTTTATGCGTTTAATAATAATACACTAATCAAATCTATTTATAGGAAAAAATGTATAGACAATCATATTTGAAATAATTTATTTTAATATATGTATATATTAGGTTGCACGATTTACTTGAATTCGTATAATCCGCAGCACCCGATGAACCCGCCGCACCCAATGCACACCTAATGCGGGATGCATTTAAAAAATGTGAAAAAACGAAAAAAAGTATGTTAAATTAAGTAAAATTAGGCAATTTGACATATTAAATATGGAAATGATTTTAAATATTATTTGATTGTCTAATAAAATATAAAAATATATTATATTTTTAAAATCAACGAATCATTAATAAATCATAATCGAATTCGTAAGAAATTATCAAATCCTACATTCCTAATCTCGCACTCTATTAACTTAGTTATTATTTTAGCCGTACATGTGTCATTATATGCTAGCTTTGGTAGTTAGATTAGCATTACAAATAAACGTGTTCTTTTATTTCTGTTTCTACGAACGTCTGGAATATACATTGAAAATTATTTCATTCCTCTTTTGATTGAATCTGCTTGGAGCAGTTTCTTGAGAATTTAGACTTTACATGGTATCGGAGCATTAGGTTATTGTTATGGCTTCTAATTCTGCTTACGTTGCTGATGATTCTTCTTCACCTACTTGATATCACCATGAGATATTTATTATTCGAGGACACATATATTTCTATATAGTCATTCCCAAGTCGAGAAATGAAGCAGATCGAGATATTTTGATGATTGACATTGTTTATAACTTATCGTGGTATTTGGATCAGGATGCTTATTTGCAGAATCCTTGTGCCTAATTTAGATATTAATGGGTCATTATTTATTGGACTCCATTAATGATGGGCCTAATGAGATATAATTAGTCTGGATTAATTATCTATATAAACATGGTTAAACAAAGAAAAAAAGGGGTTTTTTTTCTTGGACTCTTGACCTAATGGAGCTTGGATTCTTGACCTAAGGACGAGGCCGCTATTCCCTTCTTTTTCACCCGGGAAACTTATGACTCCAACCATCAAAACATGATCTTTTATCATTTGTTTTCTACATCATGTTCTCCTATTGTAAATCTACGAACTTGACGTTTATAGTGGATTCAAAGGCTACGGTCGGGGTGGTTTTTTATCCTTTCTTTTACAGAAAGGTTTTCCACCTACAAAAATCGTGTCTTTTTACTTCTTGTTTTCGTATTACTTTTTCGTTCGACCCCTATCGGTTAAAGGGGGTCTAAATTTTGTTATTGCGGATTTTTATCAGCGATAACATTGGCGCCGTCCGTGGGGACGTTTTTAATCCCATTGAGTTTTTATCCGGAGTTTAGGATGGAAAACGCGAATATATTTTCGATTCAGCGCATCTTCGGTATTAAGTTTGTTTCTGATTATTGAACCATTGGATCGGTCTGAAATTTTTGTACACTGTTATTCACATATGGATCTCAGTTCTGAACGGTGAAGATCGAATTTTATGGTCGTTTGGATTTTCGAATAAACGTTGATTTACAAGTGACTGTTTCTGATTTTCAAGTATACAAAAGTTGGTTTTTCGATTCGAANACAACTTGAGTAAACTTTTGCACTTGTGATAACCGTTGAGTTAGATCGAGAATCCGACTATGATAATGACGAGCTTGATCAACAGCATCGGCTTCAAGCTCTCCGAGTTGGCTACAAAGACGCTCCTCGGCCTCCTCGGCCACGTTAAGCCTTCTCCAAAGCCTTTTCATCTCTTCTCTCATCCTTTCTTCTCTTACTAAACTCTCCTTGAGCTCTTTCTCCAGCTCCTCGTTCCTCTTTTTTAGCTCTTTAGCCATTTGAAAAGTTAGTGCTTTGATTCTTCTCATGGCTTAGCTCTTTATAGAAGGTAAGATTCGGTTTTGGTACGCCCCATGCTGACTTCAATGTATCTGGACGTGTTGCTCGGCTAGATTACGATTCTATGGAGTGAACGCGTACTGGTCCTCACGTTATCAATGGCGTCACTACTCGTCATCTATTGTGTCATTGGTGGATCAAAAAAATCTTATAGCAAAATGTCTTTTTTATTGATTTTTTTAAAATAGAGTAAATAATTTGGGAAAATGATCATCATATTTTATACATTGTTTTCATACCGGACGGTATACCGCCCGGTACGTCAAATTTCGCTCGGTACCAGTATTTTTTTTGTATCGCTTGGTACCGGGTATTAAGATCAATTTCCAGGTTTTTTCGCGTATGATCCTAAAAAACTAATTAAATATTAATTTTTTTAAAAATAAAATAAAATTAAATTTTGTACTGACCGGTATACCAGTCGTACCACTCATATCGATTCAGATTGGTATGGAAACATTGATTTTATAATAGTATTTAGTCCTCAAAATGGCAAAATCATTTTCCGAGGTTTCATTTAACTTATGATCTTAATTATCATAATTGAAAATTTTGGGATCAATAATTATTCAATAAACTTTGAGAATTTGTTTTATCACAAAATTAAAAAGTATGAAGATTTATTTTACCATCTTTATACTTTAGTAATTAAAATTACAAAAAACAATAAGCTATATGGATTAATTTTAAAAATTACATAATAAAAAATTACGATAGGATATGAGGAGATTGTTACATTTTGCAATTCAAGTATAGTAAATTAAAACTTATTAATTAAAAATATTAATATATATTATTTAGCATTTTTTTAGACAATGATATTTCAAGTTCTTTTCTAAACAGAGATTTAAATATAGAAACATAAAATATACCTAAAAACAAAAACTTTGCAAATGATAATATTTTTTAATCCAAATAAATAAATTAAATGAACACGACTGCTTATAAATTTACATCATGCATTTGGTATGTTGTGCTGCATACAATTTCACATACCCACGAATTATATTTTTTAAGAAAAATACATATAGAACGACAAAATTATATTATTTTATTTATGGGTGATGTTTGCCCACGACCCCCAACTTACCAGCTGTGTAAATGGTATGCTCTCCAAGTTACGAAATTGCAAATATGATATATTTTTTGATAAAAAATATGCATTTATAGCCCTCCAACTTCAATTAAATGTAAATAAAACACCTCAAGTTTCCAATACCGTTTATGTTTGACACTTTAATGAACTCGTAAATTTTTAATATTTCATGCACAATTATCAAACATCAATGGTAATTTTTGTATAATTTTTCAAACATGCCCTATTTGGGTACTTTGTGATAAGTTTTCAAACGGTTTTCAACTTACGGAAAACCGGATGCTAAATGTCAAGGGTAAAAAACAAACGGTATTGATAACTTTAGGTATCATTCTTGCAATTTCGTAAGTTGGAGGACATGCTCTTTACACAGCTCGTAAGTTGGGGGGCTAATTATGCAATTTTCTCTTATTTATTTATTACTTCTCAACAAAATTTTGCTTATATATTCAACAACTTCAATTAAATTAATTTTATGATATTTAAAAAGTCAATGTAAATTCAAATTCTTATTTAGCAAAATTATTGAAATAATAAAAATAACATTTTTAGAGAAAATATCGTATTTAATCCTCAAACTTTCATTAACAAATTTGATTTCCATAATTTGTAATGATATATTAAATCTAGAAACTTAAAAATTTTAGCAAATTCGATACTCAAAATTTGCAATATTTAGCAAATAATATCTCCAAAGTATCAAAATCGGTCGTCAAAATTTGATTTTGGTCGAGAATTTCAATTGTCAAAATTGAAAAATTGGGGAATCGATTATATCATACAAATTATTAGGATCAGTTTTGACATATTGGGATCATATTTGTCAAAATCATAAAACTTTATAAACCAAAATTATATAAATTATGAAACTGTAGAGACCAAATTTATGTGTTCACACTTTTTTCCAATCATATTTTAATGTTTAAAAATTATTAAAATATTTGACGATAAATAATTGAATACGAAACGCATCGGACACGCCATCTTCCTATAATTTTCAATATTATACTTAAGTATACCTAGACACGTAAGTGTATTTGAAAAAAGTGCACAAAAGGGTTACCTGATCGAGACTTAATTGAATTTATAATTATTACTTTTTGTTTTTAGTTTATTAAATACATTTCAATGTTTTAATTTTATTAATACGAAATTTATTTAAGTATAATTTAATTTAAATGTATAGTAGATAAGGATATTCGCATCTTTTAGTAGATAAGTATAATGTATTTTTAAATATTTTTTAATGCCACAATTATTGTAAGCTTTTTCCCCAAAATAACTTATCAAGTTCTTGAACTGAACCTCGAGCTACTTGAGACGATTCTTTATGAAATGAATACCAAACATATTTAACTCGATTGTGCAAGAGCCATAATTATATATATATATATATATATTATTTTATTTATTATTGCAAGTCATTCGATTCAAAATTTTATATAAATAAATCATATACAAGTTAATTTAGGATAATGAACATAATTATTTATACAATCAAGTTTCTTTAATGCGTTTAATAATAATACACTAATCAAATCTATTTATAGGAAAAAATGTATAGACAATCATATTTGAAATAATTTATTTTAATATATGTATCTACTAGGTTGCACGATTTACTTGAATTCGTATAATCCGCAGAACCCGATGAACCCGCCGCACCCAATGCACACCCAATGCGGGATGCATTTAAAAAATGTGAAAAAACGAAAAAAAGTACGTTAAATTAAGTAAAATTAGGCAATTCAACATATTAAATATGAAAATGATTTCAAATATTATTTGATTGTCGAATAAAATATAAAAATATATTATATTTTTAAAATCAACGAATCATTAATAAATCATAATGGAATTCGTAAGAAATTATCAAATCCTACATTCCTAATCTCACACTTTATTAACTTAGTTATTATTTTAGCCATACACGTGTCATTAGATGCTAGCTTTGGTAGTTAGATTAGCATTACCAATAAGTGTGTTCTTTTATTTCTATTTCTATGAACTTCTGGAATATACACTAAAATTCTTCCATTCCTATTTTGATTGAATCTGCTTGGAGCAGTTTCTTGAGAATTTAGACTTTACATGGTATCGGAGCATTAGGTTCTTGTTATGGCCTCTAATTCTGCTCACATTGTTGGTGATTCATCTTCACCTACTGTTATTGTTATACACAGATTGAATGGAGCTAATTTCAACAACTGGAAACAAGCGACGTTGCTTGCGCTTGGAGCACGTGAAAAAATTGAATACATTGATGGCACTCTACCACTTCCGGCTGCAACTGATGAGAATTTTAAGGTTTGGCTTAAGAATGATTGTCTCGTAAGATCATGGATTCTGAATGCAATGGATACATCGGTCGCTGAAAATTTCGTATACTGAAAGGATGCACTAACGTTATGGCTCGATCTTGAGAAGCGATATCGACAATTCTCTAGTCCTCAGCTGTTTAATTTACATCATTAAATTCATCATACCGTACAGGGAACAGACTCTGTTGTTGTCTATTATAACAAATTGAAGCAATTGTGGAATGAATCAGCCGAACTAGAGATTCGCTGCCTGTTCTTGTCAGAAATATTGCTGCTAAATTGCTTGAAAGTGAGTGGCATGCTCAACTTTTCCAATTCTTATCTGGTCTAAATGATGCATATGTTTCAATTAAGAATCAGATTCTTATTTCAGTGCCACTTCCTGATGCAGAGACTGCCTATCGTATGATTTTGCCTGTTGAGAGACAACTTGTACAGGGAAACACTAGTGTCAATGATCCTGTTTCAGTTTAAGCTATGAGTGTTAAGCATAATTTTGGTAGATCTGTACAATTTGGGCCTGGATCTGCTTCTTTAACTCATAGTCGTTTTGATCCTCGAATTCGTTGTTCACATTGCAAGGCAACCGATCATGAAAAAGCAGTTGTTTTAAATTAATTGGATATTCGGAGTGGTATACTGAATTGACAGCAATGAGAAAAGCTTCGCAGCAATTTGCAATTGCAGTGGTAGATGTTACCCAAATTGAAAATGTGAACCATTTGTGGATGAATCCTCTATTGAATTGCCACCTAATACCATTGAGTTTATTAATCGGCAAGTTAAGAAGGCTTTGCATACTCATTCATCAGCATCTACCGTGGCATCTCCTAGAGTTAATCTTGTTGGAGAATTTTGTGGAGTGGCAGGTAACTCATCTATTGTTTTTTCTCATTTTCGTAATGCATCAGTTCATTGGATTATCAATAATGGAGTTTCTTTGCATATATGTACTACACAAGTTAAACTTAAAGATGTTTGTAAACCACTAGATGCACTTAAAGTGTGTTTACCAGATGGCAGTAGGTTGTCTCCGTCACAAATTGGGACACTTCAGTTATCTAAAGAGATTATTCTGACTGATGTTCTTAAAATCGATTCATTTAAATATAATTTGCTATGTGTTTCCAAATTGCTTGCAGATAATGATGTTCAAGTTATCTTTGATTTCGATTCATGTTATATTCAGGACCATCGGAGTAAGCGGGTCATTGCAAGAGGCATATTGAAGGATGGTTTATTTGTGTTGCAGGCAACAGTTGAAAATGGTGAAACTGGTTTGTTACCAGATCTTTATCAAAATTCTGGCATTTTGAAAATTGTTTTTCAAACAGATTTTTTTGTTGATCATTTGAACAATGATAATAAATGGCATTTTCGTATGGGACATCCTTCTAAACTTGTACTAGAACATATGTATGTGCACCATTGTGAATTAAACAAGATTTACCACACTTGTTTATTGTCTATACAGTGACGCTTACCATTTCCAACGGTTGATTTTCGCTCGCTTCATGCTTTTGACTTAATTCATGTTGATGTTTGGGGTTCGTATAGATCAATAACGAAATCTGGTGCAAGGTTCTTTCTCACAATTGTAGATGATTATACTAGAGTACTTGGACTTTTTTTCTTAATTCTAAGGGAATGATAGCCTCTGTTTTGCGTTCTTTTTTTGTGATGGTCCGGACACAGTTTGGAGTACCAATTAAACGTGTTCGATCGGATAATGGGAGAGAGTTCATAGGTCACTCTTGCCAGTGCTTACTTGAGGAATATGGCTCTCTACATGAAAAAAGTTGTCTTTTTTCTCCGAAATCCAATGGTGTTGTTGAACGCAAACATCAACACTTATTGAACGTGGCTAGAGCTCTCATGCTTCAGTCCAGATTACTAATAAGTTTCTGGGGAGAGGCAGTCCTCACGGCTACATATTTGATCAATAAGCTGCCCTCACCTACGTTAAAATGGAAAACTCCATTTGAACTTCTTTATGGAAGAAAGCCAACATATAATCACCTACGTATTTTTGAATGTTTAGCATATGGCGCGTGTGTTGCTCCTCACATTGACAAATTTGTTGCTCAGGGGAATTCTTGTGTGTTCCTTGGATATACCAACATCAATGGTATTTTCAAACTATATGACATTCATTCTCGTAAATTCATCCTCTCTCGAGATGTTTTTTTTGTGGAAAGTGTATTTCCTTATCACTCTTCGCACCCCAAGGATAACACAATTCTCTTGCCTAGCATTGTGTCTGAGGCATTATCTGATGCCCCAGAAAATCATTTTGTTGAAGACTCCCATGCTTCGCCGGATCTTAATGTTCCTATGGAGCCTGATAATGAGCCACATGATGTTTCTGCTGCTGACACTTTTTTGCATCCAGTAGAATCTGATGCTTCTGCTCCCATTATACTTCAAAGATCACTTCGTACTCCAAGGCCCCCTGGTTGGCTCTCTGATTATGCTCTAACTGTTAGTGATGCCAATCATGCTGCATTTTTTGCCAATATTGATGCTATCATAAAACATTTAACAGTTGAGGAAGCTTTAGCAAGTCTTCATTAGACAGCTGTTATGAATTCAGATATTGCAGCCCTTGAGGCTAATGAGACTTGGACTCTCTGTGATCTTCCTCAGTCCAAGAAAGCAATGGGTTGTCGTTGGGTTTTCAAAACCAAACTCAATCCCAATAGAACCATCAATAAATACAAAGCACGCATTGTCGCTAAAGGATTCACACAAGTTGAGGGTGTTGATTATGTGGAAGTTTTCTCCCTGTTGCAAAAATCACTACTATGCGTATTCTAATTGCCGTGGCTACTAGTAGAGCTTGGGACCTATTTCAGTTAGATGTGAACAACGCATTCCTACACGGTTTTATTGATACCGAGGTTTATATGCAGCACCCACCTGATTTTTCTTCCAATGATAAAAACAAGGTTTGTCGGTTTATTAAATCGTTGTATGGTCTTAAACAAGCGTCGAGGCAATGGAACTTGGAACTCACATCATCATTGACTGGTTAGGGATTTCTTTTGTCTGCGCATGATCCATGTTTATTCACCAAAGTCAGTACATCAGACATTGTGATTCTTCTTGTCTATGTAGATGATGTTCTACTTACTGGCAACGACTCTGGTGGTATTGATTATGTTAAGGTTTTCCTGAACTTAGCTTTCACGATCAAGGATCTTGGCCCCGCACGTTATTTCCTTGGCTTGGAGATTTTCCGTCATAACACTTGTTTCTTTGTGAGCCAACATAAGTACATTCATGACATCATACATTCTGTTTTGGCTCCACATGGACTTCGAGTTACAACTCCATTGCCAGCTGGGATGAAATTATCAGCCTTTGATGCATCTATTCTTGATGATCCCTCTATTCATCTGAATGTTGCTTTACATCTTGTTAGTTATCTGCAAGGCACTCCGAATCTCGGTCTTTTTTATGCAACATGCACTGATTTACATCTCCGTGCTTTTTGTGATGCTGATTGGGTGACTTGTGGGGATACTCGTCGATCCCTAACTGGTTATTGCGTCTTCTTAGGGAGCTCTTTGGTTTCTTGGAAGACTAAAAAACAAAACACCGTGGCACGCTCCTCAGCCGAGGCAGAATATAGAAGTATGACTTCTACTGTATGTGAGCTTCAGTGACTTTCTTTTCTGTTACGTGATATAAATGTCCTTGTTCCATTGCCTATTTCATTGGGATCTGACAGTAAAGCCGCTATCCAGATTGCTTAGAATGCGGTATTCCATGAACGTACTAAGCATCTCGACATTGATTGCCATATAGTTCATGATAAATGCCGCAACGGTTTCATTGCTCCAATTCACATTCGTACTCAAGAACAACCGGCCGATCTTTTCACTAAGCCTCTACCTGGACCACGTCTGTGCAAGCTCTTAGACGTGGTCATTAGATTCTAGCTTTGGTAATTAGATTAGCATTACAAGTAAGCGTGTTCTTTTATTTCTGTTTCTATGAACTTCTGGAATATACATTGAAAATTCTTCAATTCCTCTTTTGATTGAATCTGCTTGGAGCAGTTTCTTGAGAATTTAGACTTGACACACTTCACATCCTTGTTGGTGTCTAGTTATATCTTGATGTGCCGTGAGGCGTGCCACACCCGCATCCGACGTGGCTCGACGCTCATACAACACGCTCCCAATACATCTAGATATAATTTTTTTTATTTTTTTAAAAAAACTTTTATATCATAAATAAATTTCTATGATTACTTTCAAAAAATTTATTAAATATAACATATTTGGCTTTGTTTTGTATTATCTTATAATTTATTTTTATATAATTTTGAAGCTTTAGATACAATAACATTACTCTTATAATTTTTTATGAATTTTTTTTTAATTAATTAATACTATATAACCTTTAATTCTATTCATTTCTTAAAACATTACATATTAAGTTATTTTTTTCTAATAGATTTTTATAATTTAAAAAATTATATATATTATAATTATCTTAAGTATAAAGTTATAGGTTCATGATTTTTATCTTTTATTTAATTATAAAATATATATCTTTTTATATAGCATATCAAAAAATGTTATTCTAAAATTTCATTATCCTATTTAGGTTTTTTATTATTTTTATTTTCATTTTAGTATTTATACAAAAAAACAAGTATACATGTATTTTATTCATATTTATATTTTATATGAGTCGAAAATCCGACACATTAATTATTGCCGCATCGGTATGCCCAAACATCATAGATAAATTTTGTTGCAACCTAGAGTAGTGTATATGTATTGCATTAATTTTGTTATTTACTAAACACGGGTTGTTTTGATGGTATTACAGAACAATTGGAATTTGGAACCCCGTAATAGACAAATTCATGAATATATTAATCTGGAGTTCCGGTCCAGCAACCGATTATATCGATCGATATCAAATTTATTTTTTTTAAAAAAATAATATTTTATTATTTCCAGCTAAGGAAATTAAATATGTCGATACCGTTCGTAACGGTCATTACCGGTATGAGCGACTTTTCCTATATATCGGTGGTATACCGGTGATATATCAGTATATCGATCATAACTGATATTTACCGGTATACCGGACGGTATACCACCGATATGACTATCATGTTTCCAACAACCGATTATATCGATTAATATCAAATTTAATTTTTTTAAAAAAATAATATTTTATTATTTTTTTAGTGTCACACCAAAAATACCCGTATCCGATCCTAAATCCCAATATTGGACAAACATTAATCCTAAATCCCGATAATGATCTCATCNACACAATTCTTGTCATTCGGTAAAACGAAAAATCAATTTTCGTACGTATCCATAGATAATTTCATCAATCTCGGTATCATTACAATCATATACATCCATATCGACCTTCAAAAACATCATTTTCTATTATTGGGGACTAAATATGCCGAATTATGTAAAATATGGGGACTAAATCTGTCATTTCAAAGTTTGGGGACTAAATTTGCCACGTTTTGCAAACTTTGGGGACCTTAACGGCGTTAGGGACCAAATTTGCCATAATCCTCAAACTTTGAGGACCAAATATGCACACTAAAACTTTGGGGACCAATTATGCCACACACACAAAATTTTGGGGACTGGTTTTGCCAAAAACAAAATTGTTTGGGGACTGGTTTTGCCATTTTTAAACTTCGGGGACTGGTTTTGCCAAAATACACAAATTGTGGGGACCAAATTTGCCAAAGCACTAAACTTTGGGGACCAAATTTGCCGCTCGCCCATATAATAATAAATGTACATAAATTATGTTTTACACACAAACATTTTAATATCACAATTTTGATGCACAAATACATTTTAAATCGTAAAATAATCCGAATTCTTGTGTAACTATGATGCATGGAAATATACGCTCGAACCGATGAAATAATACGTTGTAGTATTATGAATGATCGACGGGGATTAAAACTTAGCAGTATAGTTATTTGTGAGTTGATCATTATACACGTTTCAATGTTATATTGATTATTTGTGTTATATTGAGTTTATTAGGCTTACTTTTTAAAATTGAGGTGCGATGAATTATAGTGAGATGTGATAATACGTGGTAAAACATAATAATCGTAAATTTATAGTTATGTTTGGTAAATTATAGTATTATTATCGCAATTTATGTAAAATATTAATATACTCTTATATATATATAAAATAATAATATATATAATTACATTTTTTTTTATCACGAAAATTTTTTTGTTTTTTTTTTATTTTGAAGACATATAAGGTTACATCAAAGAAACTAATCTAANTGAAAAAGCAAAGTGTGCAAGAAAGTAACATACTTAACGGGTGCTTCTCTATCTTTTCTAAGAAGCTTATCCATATCATCAAACTGAAAAATAAGATTCTGCAAAGAAGCTTCTTTGATCCATTTAGGCAAATATCTCTTCCCTATTAAAGCATAAACTCTCTCCCTCATCGGTCCAGGCGATTCTCTAGGATATCGCTGCAAAAAGAACTCGCAAAGCACAACTTCAAGTACATATTGACCAAGAAAAGATAACCTTGAATGCCCTGATCTCACATGCCTAGCATTAGTTCTCTCACAATGTGGATACTGAAATGCTAAATATAACAATGTATCAAAATGCTTTGCTGGATTATCATCACCATAATTTTCAGAAGCTTCTAATGGATACCCCAAAGCTTGTTTAGCTTCAAGCAAATATTCATCTATCCATGTTTTATCAGCATTATTCAAATGCGTTGAAGGCAAACAAGAACTCAATAGAGGAAAAGCCTTTAATGATAATTGTGGGCTATTTAAAAATCTTGCAACGAGCTTTGCATCATCAAGCGGAGGCTTAAGTATGAACCTTCTCGGGGGGGCTTTTTTTTTGGGGAAAACTGTTCTTTTACGCTCTGCTAACTCCTTCAAGAGTCTCTGAGGGCTGTTCTGTGGAAGTTCTTTTGGGTCAATTGCTACGGCTAAAACAGTGAAAATTGAACGAGGGTTTATGGATTTGGGATGAGTTTGAAATGGGATGAGTGAAAGCGAGGATGAAAATGATAAATTTGTGGTGGAGAGTGAGGAATATAGCTCCATATTGATGAATAGATAAGACTCTTATCCAGAATTACCTTCAGAAATAGACTTCATTGACAATTTGCTCTCATTGAAGAACAAATGAAGGTTTTTGAAGGGTTTAATGGTGATTCTGTGGAGTGGCGCAGGGCGAGTGAGAACTGAGAATCTTGAACTGTAGATTTAAGGAAAATAGCGGTGCTGAATTGCGGAATGCGGATGCCGGGGAATGAAGATTTCCAATTTGAGATTTATAGTGTCAAATAAATAATACAAAATAATATATTTTTAAATAAGAATCATGGTTTTAAAAAACCTATCGGACCGGCCGATTCGACCGAGAATCGTTCATTATCCCGATTCGATTCAAATCGATTAGTCTATTATTTTAAAAACCAGTTTTGGAGCCAAAAAATCCGGTTGAACCTGTTTATTTCACTCAAGATTGGTTAAAAAACCGATTTTTAAGAATTTATATTAAAAACTTTTAAATTTATTTTAAATATATATCAAAACTTTTTATATCACCTAATTACATTTTTAAGAATTAATTTAGAATTCTTTGTAAAAAAATATTTTTTAAAATATATTTCTCTTTCTTATTAAACATTATTATTTATTTTTCTATTAAATTGGTTCAAACCGATACAATCAATAGAAAGCATTTTCGATGCACCGGTTCGACCAGATTTTAAAACCATGATAAGAATAGAAAAGAAAAAAAATGTGACATTGCACTTTTTTGTAAAAATGTTTAATTTTAGCTAAATTTTGGATTGAAATTAAGAAAAGAAATTTTCTTCACATTAGTAAAAATATAATTTATAATTAATACAATTTTAAAATATGAAAAGAATCTTATCAGTTTTTTTATAATTGAATTATAAATGATCTAAAACCTTTGATAATGTCAACTGAGATTTCCTCTTGGATGCTATGAAACTCATGGGTTTCAGCTCTAAATGGATTCAGTGGATAAGAGCATGCCTAACATTCTCCTCTATGGCCATCTTGGTCAACGGAAGTCTCTCGGATTTCTTTCAGCCCACAAAAGGAATCAGACAAGGGGACCCTTAGCTCATTTTCTCTTTCTAATTGTCTCGGAAGCATGGAGTAGGATCTTAGACCAAATTGAAGAGTTTGGGAATATATAAAGGATTTCAACTAAACGATGGTTTCTCTATTTCCCATTTTCAATTCGCAGATGATACTATACTGTTTGGTGAATGGGATGACCAGAATCTGATGTTCATAAACAAGTTTTTCTTGGGATTTGGTATTCTTTCTGACCTACACTTAAATATACGAAAGTCCAATTTGATTGGTCTAAATGTACCAACCATAGAGGTGAGTAGATGGGCAGTAAGCATTGGATGCCAGCCTGCCTCTCTTCCCTTGAAATACCTCGGCCTTCCTCTCGACAATAATAAAGTCAAGGCATCTTCATGGAAGCAAATCTTGGTGACAATTGAAAATAGACTAAACAGTTGGAAAATGGATCACTTATCATATGGAGGAAGACTTACTTTGATGAACTCTATTTTATCTAGTCTTCCCCTATATCAGATGTCACTCTTTAAAGCTCCAAAATCCGTATTAAAAGCACTAGAAGCCTATAGGAGGAAGTTCTTTTGGGGAGGGAAGCCCGGGACTAATCGAACTCCTTTAGTCAAATGGAACGATGCAACTATTCCATATAAATTTGGCGGTTTAGGGATAAAGAAATTGTAGTACAACAACTGGTCCCTATTGCTTAAATGGATTTGGAGGCTTTATGCGGATAAACAATCACAATAGAATCAGGTCATCACATCGATCTATGGAGAGACGGGAGGCCTTGATGGCTCAAACCACTCAATGGTTGGATCGTTATGGTCAGACATAATAGGGGTGTGGGGAAAATGTAGGGCACTGTTTCCGAATGCAGCACTTCATGTGAGATGGAAGGTCGGGAATGGTCTTATGGTTAAATTTTGGTAGGATATATGGGTTGGCCCCCTCAATCTTCGACTTCGATTCCCGAGATTGTACCTTGCTCTATCGCATAGTAAGCAAGGTACAATAGCGAGTGGGACAAATGGTGCAAGGGCTTTGGCAATGGTCACCTCTGCCAGGGGAATATAGTAGAGGGGAAACTGCAACGCAGAGAAGCTCTCTTTATATATTGTTCACTTCAGTGACTCTTAATATAGACAGGGATGACGTACTGTATTGGGGAGAACATATCAATAGATTCCAAAGTAAAGATGTCTACCTTGCTATGCACAATAGTCAACAGATTAACATGAATATCTCGGATATGGAATTGAAATGGTGGAAGAAATGGTGGCAAAAAAATATCAAAGTCTTTACATGACTTTTATTAAAGAACATGTTGTCTATATCTAAGTTGTTGTTTGAGCGAAGGATAATCATGGGGTCGGTAGCATGTCCTATGTGTCTAAGAGCCTATGAATCATGCTATCATTTTTTTTGGGACTGCTCGGTGGCGAAGAAATTTTGGGAGAAACTCCAACTATGGTGGTATAGTTGTCATAATGCAGTCAATATGCCGTCTACATGGGTGGCATTGATTCATATAATTAGTTGGAAGTCATCGAAAAACCCAACCAAAAAGGTTAGGAAATTCATCATTGTATCTTTCCTTTGGAGGTATTGGTTTCGTAGAAACCAACACCTATTTAACGAGGGAAAAATTTGCCCCGCTCTAAGTCTTTACAAGTTATAGTTGTATTCATTTGATATTGTTAAACATCGGGGTATGATTAATAGATTGAATTTGTATGAATAGCTCCAAGCGCCATCAGATGCGGTTCTGAACGCATTGGCCTAGATTTGGCATGTAAACTATTTTCTTTGAAGGAATAACGTTTTGTTATTCTCGAATCTATAAAATATTATCTCCGTTCAAAAAAAATACATATCTAATGAACAAGAAATGTATTTAAATAAAGGATCATTATTTAATATAAAGAATAAGAAATAAACATTTAGTTGGAATTCATAATTCAAAATATTATTATTTAAAGTTTTGTAACATAAAGATTTATATATTTAACTTTTAATTTTAGACTAATAAAATTAAAAATAATCGTTTCAAAATTTATTTTTAGTCTTACTTCTAATAGTAAAACATAAATATCTTTAATATTTTTTTATGGAAATATTTCATTTTTTATCTATCAAATATGTTCCAAAATCAAATTTATTCATTCCATTCAAACAAACTCAAATTTATTACTGCATATTTGAATTATCAATTTTAGTCCAAAATACTAAAATACCCTTACACTCAAATAGTTATTGTTAAATGAGTAATATTTGTAATTAGCCTTCAAACTTTATAATATTGTAAAAACGGTGTCACCAAAATTTATAAATCGTATATAAAACCCTCAAAGTTGATGTAATGCGCAATTAACCCCCCAACTTTAAATGTTGTAAACACCATGGCCCCCCGTTTTTGAATTGCATGGTTGACCCCCGAACTTCCAAAATCGTTTATATTTAATCCTTCTACTCGTTCATATTTTAAACGTCTCAATAGTTTGTATTTGACTCATTAACATAAATTATAAAAATCACTTATACAAAAAAAGACGAAAACCGCTAATATTCACTCGATGATCATTCTTGAACGGTTTTGAAACTTTGGAGTTTTTCATGAAATTTACAAATTTTGGGGCATCGCATTTACACTATTTTAAATATTAGGGGCAAATGTCGTAATTTCCTCATTGTTAAATTAAGTGACATTATTTACAAACACAATTTTTAAATTAAAGGATTTGTTTATAAATAATGAATTGAATTTAACAATAATTATATAATTATTTGAATTTATATCATTTTAGTAATTTTGGATAAATTGATAATATATCAAATTAAAGGACTTATGTTGAATTTGTTTGAATGAAATTACTTAAATTGATTTTAAAACAAATTTAATGAACTAAAATTGAATGTTTTATTATTTTTTATATATAAAAATATATTAGTATTTTTACATAAATAATAATTATACTATCATCATTTATCAAATACTTTAAGAATTTACTATCATTTAATTTCATCAAATACTTCAATTTGAAAAGGATGAATCAAACAATCCATTAAATATTCAATAAAAATTAAGTCGTATAATTATGTTTAATAAATAAGCAAAAAATACTAATCCACATTCCACGGTAATCAGTTGAAATGGAAAAAGAAAAACCGCGAAAATGAAATTCAAACCTAAGATTGCACTAAAGACACCGCTCTCACAAACATTTGTGGCCGCGGGAAGGTCGATGGCGAAGAGACTCCGATCGTCGTTGCAGACCTCTGCCGAAGAATTCCTCTCCTATGCCGCCGGATTGCCGTTCAGGTCATCTAAATCATGCATCAAAGACTCAATTATCAATTTAATCAAACCTTCTTCTGATTTAACCTCCGCTCTTCCACTCGGGCTTCGCAATTCCATTTCGCATTACATTTCGAAATTCCGGAAATACTCTGAATCGGAATCCAATATTTCTCCAATAACACCTCTTGCAAAGCGTGTTCGAAGATCAGGTAGAAACAAGGTAGATGGATGTCCAAGCGAGAGCTATGAAAATGAGAGAAGGTCGGTGGCTGAGAAGTTACGTATTTATGGTTATATTTTGCACGTATGCGTTTTTCATCCCCAGAATGTGTTTACGATTTCTGATTTGCTGCCAGTTGCGAAAGAGTTGCACGATAACTTGGTTTTGTTTGAGTCTGAACCAACTTTGCTATCTGAGATTGCTGATTTATGTGAAGATTGGTGGAAAAGAGATTTATTAGGGAAAGATAGTTTAATTTCACTGTCATTGCCAGTTATTCTCTCACGCTCGTTAACTTTGAAGAGGAAAGCAGATGTTCACAGAGTTTATATGCTGAGGGATGCTTTTTTGTTGTTTGATTTTGAAGATGAGAATATTGAAGACTTGAAGAATTTGTTGATTCGTTGTGTAATATCACCTATGTATTTGAAAACAGAGGATGGTAGAAAGTTTGTTTCCTTTATCTTTGGCCTTAGTTTACAGATTGCAAAGGAAGTTTCTGCGCTGATAAAGTCTCAGATCCCATTTGGGCGTAAACCAGTGCTGGAGGCATATGGCGAGATTGTTTTTAGAGCGTGGAAAACGGTGGAGGGAGAAATTAAACATGACATTGAGAGAGGCCTTATTCAAGGTTTGGTTGAGGGTGCTATATATGCAAGTTCAGAGACATTATCAGCTTCAATCAGGAGACTTTTAGGAAATTTTGTTACAAACCGAACTACAGATGGGGTCGAGACACTGCTTGTTCATCTCTCTGAATCTGTTCTTTTTCGGTCACTTCAGGTCCCTTTTCTTTTTAGTGATCTTTTAGTATTCAAAATGCTTTATGTTTGATAAAAAGAAAATCTTATTGGATCTGATTAATCATCTTTGTGCTTATTGTCTTTCATTCTTGTTTCTAGGAAACTATGAGCTTTTAGCTACATGAGAGCGATATAACTGTTGATGCATTGCCTTTTTAGCTAGTAACTTGTGACATTACTTCAAAGTCACAGAATCTGCTTATTTTGTAGGTTGCAAACTCAAACGTGCGTCAAAATGCTTTATACTTACTTCTAGATCTATTTCCTTTAGAAGATCCTCAATCCACTAAGGAGGCTCAAGATATTCTACTTGAAAAGCAATTCTTTCTATTGGAGAAACTACTCATGGATGAGTGCCCGGATGTGAGAGTTGTAGCTGTAGAAGGGTGCTGTAGAATTCTTCACCAGTATTGGGAAGTTATTCCTACATCAAACATTAAAAAGATCATTACAAAAATTTTCTATGAAATGAAAGATGATGCTTGCACTGATGTTAGGCTGTCAACAATCAAAGGTGTTATGTACTTACTTGATAATCCGCAATCTCACGAAGTCCTCAAACTTCTTTTGCCCAAGTTAGGCAATTTGATTGTGGACTCTTCATCTGTGATATGCTTAACTTTTGTGGACCTTTTGCTTCTTTTGAATGAAAAACGGAATTTTCACTTCCACAAGGTAAAGATTGACAAGATATTTGAGTGATTTTTTTATTTCATTGTGTAATATATTTTTTGCACTACAGGTAGTGCCTTTGGACGTAATACTTACTGTCCTTGCTGATGACCAACCACTTATTGCTAGGAAAATCACCAAGCTTCTTATTCCATCCTATTTCCCTTCTAAAGTAGCTGAGGAAGAAGCTTGTAACCGTTGCATCACTCTTATTAAAAGGTCTCCTAGAGCAGGGGTAAGGTTTTGTGAGTTTCTAGCATCTGATGGAGCTTCTCTCAGTTCAATTATGAAGCTTTTTAGAGTTCTTATTGGCTTAAGTATCTCTTCAGTTAATCTTGATAAAGAAAACATTGAGGCACTTATTACTGCTGCCTCCCATCTTTGTCGTAATCTGGCTACGGATCCTTCTTTTCTAGCAGCTTTAAAAGAGGAATTGCCAGCAGAAAAGCTGAAGACTCTCTTTGCTATTGCTTCTACTTCAGGAGCTCGATCTTGCGTTTGTAATATTATGTCCATTCTATCTTTGGATGTTGATGCCGACATTTTTGTAGATTGCATGAGATTAGTTGAAGAATGTCATGGTTTATCAGATGATCTTGAACGTCAAGCTGAGATAAGGTATGCTCACAAGATGATCATGTCATTTGGATGTTTCAACAAAATGTTTAAATCTATGGTTTCAATACTGCAAAAAACTGCTGATAAATGCAATGCCAAGTTGTCAAAAGATCTTCAAAAACAAAAGACTAGCAAAAAGAGTAAATCTTCCAAAAAAGGATCATCTAAGAAAGGTGAAAGCAACAGGAAGAATGCCTCATCCGTAGACGGTGGATTCATAGAAGATTATGGAGTTGCTGTTGGAGTAGCATGGCAAATAAAAGAGTTGCTTATTTCTGATGATACATGGAAAGCTATGCTGAATTCGGAATATCTAGAACGTGCATACACATCATTGAAGGTTATTTCTGAAGCTAGCATTCTTCATTGCTTGCAATATGACTCCGTAAGTGCGCATCCTGTATCAGCATACACAGCTCTGTCACTGAATATGTCTCTTGATAGCATCAATCCAGATAGCGGCAAAGATTTTAGTCAGGCAAGAGGCATTTGTTGCAGTATTCACTAATTTATGAGTGACTTTGCTACATGCTAATTCTGTTTTTATATTACCAGGCAACTTATTGGAACTTGACTTTGGACCATTTACTTGAGTGCTCATACACTTTGATTTTAGAATCATCCAATTCGAGTGATGAAACAACCGGAATCAGCTCGAATGTTCAACATTGTGGAAATGGTGAGTTCATTTTAGTAAACTTTGTTTTTAGTGCAATATTATTTACTGAAGCACTCGTTCATTTTATTTATTATCTGGATTCAGCATGCAAATCACCTTTTGTTATTGATTATGTTATATGGTTAATATTTAGTACGATGAATGTTCGAGCCCTGGTCCCTTGTAAGCCTTGGCATTTTCACTTGTGATCTTGTGTTGACTCTCTTTGATATTTCCTTCTCTACTTGTGATTTTGTTATCTTTTAGACTATTTTTTAAAGATGCACTAGTGGTTATTTCAAAGATACACTAGTGATTATTACGACAAATGTTCGAACTTTCGTCCCTAGTGCGCCTTGGCATTTTCGCTTGTTCTTGACTCTCTTTGATATTTCCTTCTCTACGTGTGATTTTGTTATCTTTGACTAACTCTGGCTATTTTTCAAAGATACAAGAAGCAAAAGGATATCAAACATGGTGAAGATTTTAACTATAGTTCTCCAGTTCTTTGTCGAGATGATTACATTAAACACAGCCCCTCAATATCACCAAAAATGCTTGAGCTTTGCCACACAAAGTTTAAAATTCATTATTACAAGGTTAAGAGAATACGCCTCTGCTCGGTTACAGTTCAATGAAGACGACATAAATGATATGTTTTTCTGCTTAAGAAGTTCCTTCACGTATGGAGCCAAACTCCTAAATCTAGTACTCAAATCTTGTGAGCTCCCTCTACCTATTGCAGAAGCTCATTCTCTTGTCAATGAATTATGGAACCTTCCCGTTTCCATCGAAGAATTACTCGGTTATTCGTATGCTTCTCGTCTCATCTCAATAGCGAAACCATGGCTTCCTGATCTTATTCTAGCACTAGGATCTCATTCCCTCCTCAAAGACTCTTCAGAAATAGAGAATGTACCATTCGAATTCCCTTCTTGGTTATACACATTAGCAAGAATCGAGGTACGTGAACTAATAAAAGACGAAACGAACGTATCCGAAAATGCGAAATACTTTCCCGCATTTAAGAAATTAGTCGAAACACAAGGTGATTTGTTGCAAGCTAACGATGATGTTCTAGATGCTGTTGGAGTAATGTTTTTGACTTGTTCACAGATTGCATTACAAGATAAGAAGTTTGATATTGTTTTGGGACTTATTCATTATGTGTTTGTGAAATTAATGACACCGGAATCGATACGATGGCGAAAAATGACGTCGATGTTATTATCTGTCGATGAATTGCACTCTAAGCTGGATCTTGAAACTGAAGGGCAAGAACAGTCTGAAGATGACAAAGGTATGTTACATATTGCTAAGGAATTGGTTGATCATGTTTGGACTTCTTTTTGTTGTGGTGATAGATGAGAGTAGGAGTTTAAATAAATCGAATCGAGTTAAATTTAAGTGTTTTTAAATATCCATATGAGAAAATTATGAGAATACGTTTGATGTTTAAAATAATTGTATACAAAGTCTTCTAAGTTTTAAAATTGAATAGTACTAGCAATTTTTTTTTCTATGGAGTGTTTTGATAATATAAATATTATTTTTAAATTTAGAGATATATTCATTACTTTTTTTCAAGATTTGGATACATTTAAAATATCAATAAATGTTAGAATAAAATATAAATGAGTTTTGGAATTTAAAGGTCAACAAGATAATTTTTAAACTTTGATGATGTTATGTTTATAACTTTCAAATGTTAAAAATATTGTATTTACATTATTTTAAAGTTCAATGTTCATTAAGAAACAATTTATATATATATTAAAATATATGTATAAAATTGGTGAGATGTAAAAATAATTCTAATAAATTGACTTGCTAATTTTTATCCTAAGTTTCACAATTATTCTAATTGAGGTTCCATGGAATATTAAAGGTAAAATAAGTTTTCATACTTTGTTAAACTAATCTTCAAACTTCAATATGTGTGGCAAAGTTTATCCACAATTTTATAATTTTGTCAATTGAAGTCCTATGATTATAAAAGCTGGGGACTTGTTTCGTACTTTCATGATCATATTTGTCGATTTTTGTATTGAGGATTAATTTTGCAATAAAATCAAAGTTAAAAACTAAACATGCCATACCACAAGTTAAAAACTAAATTGATCAAAATTATCAAATTTTAGGGGCTATAAATGCTATTTTCTCATAATAATTTTGGTATATTTATTATATTTTTCGCATAATAATTTTGAGTTTTGATATATATTTTATTCGAATCTGGATGTCAAACTTGTAAAAAATTAAATTTCAATCGAACAAATCTCGAATATCTACCAAAAGTGATGGATTATGGATTCTCGAGCAGATCCCTAGATCTTTAGATACAAACTTTTGTAAGTTTTAAATCACAAGTATGTCCAGATCTATGCTAATGAATGTATGAATATTTCTAGCTTAAGTTAACAAACATATTCTCAGTCCTGATTTTAACTTAAGTTAATGTTAATAAATGAACAATGAAGTTTTACGTGGAATTCGAGTGCCGGGAGAAAACCACGATCAAACACTGCTCGATCAATCCACTAAAACTCAGAAATCAGTTCTGAAAAATAGCAACAATGAGGAAAACAGAAGAAGAGCTAGACTGAAAACAAGAACTTCATAAACACGGGAAAGTCTCCCACTGTTGATGTGCTTACTCAAAGCAATCAGTTCCTTCTTTGTTCGTCAATCCTTGTTCTTGGTTGTATTCAACAACTCTCTATTTTTCCCATGAAAAGCTCTCTCACTTTTTTCTTTGGCAGCAACAACTATTGCATCAATACTTAATCTACATCAATCAATCCTTGGGTCTATTTCATCCACTCGACCCATCCTCCCAACCTTGATCATGGACTAGAACGGGCCCAATGGCCATCAACCTTTTCTAGTATTACATAATTTAACATTTAAAAATCATGGTAATAGATATTCATAGTTGTAGTGAAAACGGAGAAAATTAACGGAAAATGCAATATGATTTTTCTTTTCTTTGGAAAAATCATGTTATTAAAAAATGTGCGGTGAATCCACTTTCTCCTACCACTGAATCAAACAGACTCAATACCTCATATGTCTCAACTTACCCAATGAATTTATATATTAATATATTTATTATAAAAAAACTGAATACTTAGTGTGGGTTTCATTTTATAATTTAATTAAATTACAAGCTTGTGTTGAGCATAATAATTATCTCCCTATTAATTAATATGATATCTACTTTACTTAAAACATTATATTTTGGAAATTAGGCTTTCATATGTTATTGCTAAATAATGTGCTTTTTTAAACCTAAAAGTGTGACATGATTACATGTATTTAATATAATTTGAAATTCATTTTAAAAGAAGTTATATGTATTTGATATCCTTCGTAATGATATTATATATAATTTCAAAATTATCTCGACTTGATTTCAAAATGATATTAAATAGTTTATGATTTTGATAATTTTAATATCAAATTTAATAATTATGTAATTGTGATTTCCAAAATTTGCAAAATACAAAATATCCAATCGTATTTTTTTTATTTTTGACAAAATTAGTATATTCTATATAAGAAAATTATTTATTAAAGTTTTAATTTTGACAATTGACGTTCTTAGACAAAATAGATAATTTTTATTCTCAAAATTTCGTTTTATTATAAATTTAGTATTAGTAATCCACATACTTTACGATGATAATTACCCCATAAAGTTTGAATAATATTTTAAACCTCGTGTTAAAAAAATATTTCGATATATATTATTATAATTAATGAAATCGATTGCCGTGTTAAAATCGAAGACTACCTAAGGTCGAGTATGATTTTTTATAAAATAATGTTAAAGACTATTTATGCACACTCACAAATTGAAGCACCAAAATATTATACAAGTAAAATTAAGTCTCAAATATTCATAAAAACTATAGTTGAGACAAGATTTAATCACAACCGTCAATTGGTTACATCTTGACCATACATCATAATTCTATAAATTTATTCTATGCCCCAAGCTCGGGAATTGTATGTAATGTAGGTCTCCAATGTACTCTACCGGCATGTCGTCCTATGACGATAACCTCATCTTCGGCTTCATCCTCGGACTGAGAAAACAAATCGTATCACGATACTTATTTTGTACTGCAATTATAGAAGAACCCCAAAAATATTACTGGTTTTAATTCGATTTGATTTTTTACTACCATTCACAATTGCCATAATCGATTGAAAATGTTAGAATTATAGAGTCTTATCAAAATTATAACGGGAGTGTGTACGGAATGACGTATAAAGAGATGAGACCAAACCGTAAAAAATTTGAATTCATTTACTATAATATTCATTTTTTCTTATAAACCAATTCAAACCATATTCAATATCATATGTGGGACATCACATTTCAAAGAAAATGCCACTCGCGATTCCCAATCACGAATTGTAGTAAAAAGCAAAATCGAATAAATCAGTAATATTTTTGGGGTTTTTTCAATTAGAATAACTTAATGTAGAAAATTACCGAATTCGAACCCGAACCTTTGGTCGGGTCGGTCATAGCTCGAGTTTCTTTCAAGAGTTTCCCAAGCTTTGAGCTTTTCCTTGATCCAAATTCTTTCAAAACATCTATATATAAATAAAAATAAATAATGAATTAAAATAATTAATTTAAATTTCAAAGTTTTTTTTCAGATCAAACCCTCGAAGCTGATAAGACGATAAGTATTTCCAAGTAAAAGAGAATCTTCCGGCCGGAGAAGCTTCAGTTGACGGCCGGCCGTTGCTCCAGTTTCCGACGCGGCGATAACAAACGCCACGTAGTGGCCAGGGTTCGCGTTCATCACTTCTTTCGCTTTAACTGACCATGAAATCCGATCAACTTTACCGTCGCCGCCGTGCTGAATAATTACAGTCTCCGAATCGTCCGATTGACAATTCCCCATTCTCGACGGATTTTCCACCGGAAAAATGGAAACTTAAACTTATAAATATGGGTAATCTGATTCTGTGACTGAAATCTCGAGATTTGATACTGTAAAATTTATAGAATTTGAACGGGAAATCTGGGGAATTATTGATATGAAATTTGGAAAAATGGGAGGTAATAGAAAAGGGAAGAAGTCACGTAGCATGGAAATACTTAAAAATATCTCAATTTATTTATTTAATTAATTTTATTGATTAAAGAAGTAGTAGCCCATTTGGATTTCGTTTTAGTGTAGGGGCCTATTTTTCAAACAAAATATATAATAATAAATGTACATAAATTATGTTTTACCCACAAACATTTTAATATCACAATTTTGATGCACAAATACATTTTAAATCGTAAAATAGTCCGAATTCTTGTGTAACTATGATGCATGGAAATATACGCTCGAACCGATGAAATAATATGTTGTAGTATTATGAATGATCGACGGGGATTAAAACTTAGCAGTATAGTTATTTGTGACTTGATCATTATACACGTTTCAATGTTATATTGATTATTTGTGTTATATTGAGTTTATTAGGCTTACTTTTTAAAATTGAGGTGCGATGAATTATAGTGAGATGTGATAATACGTGGTAAAATATAATAATCGTAAATTTATAGTTATGTTTGGTAAATTATAGTATTATTATCGCAATTTATGTAAAATACTAATATACTCTTATATATATATAAAATAATAATATATATAATTACATTTTTTTTATCACGAAAATTTTTTTGTTTTTTTTTTATTTTGAAGACATATAAGGTTACATCAAAGAAACTAATCTAAACATTATATTTTGAGTAAAATATTTTCCGTTAGTACCCGTAGATTGAGTTGCATAGTGCTTCTTCCGGATTATAAAGTCATTTATTACATTATATATAATTATAATATAATTATTAGAATTAAGGGTAAATTAGTCAATTCTTAAATTACGATGATAAAAATATGATTTTAGCAGTTGTGATGAAATTGTGACTTTTTAGCGATGAACGTATTGTAAATTTGCTTTTGTTTTATGCAAGTTCAAAAAATCATGATTTGAGAATCTTATCGAACTTTTAGTTGAAGAACCAAAGAAACTCAATATATCTTTTACAAGTGATGCAAAGCCATTCATTTCAAAATAAACGTGATTTAATATACTTGAGATGAACAATAAATATTTTTTAAATATATTTTACCAAATATTTAAGAGAATTATTTAATAGATACTACTCTTTAATATTTGTTCTTTTTAAAGATTGAAATGTAATTGTTGTATAAAGTCACCAAGTTGAGGTCATCCGATTTGAAAATAGGAGGACCTAATTGTAATCA
>RWGZ01001014.1:538709-704946 GCA_009725065.1 Utricularia reniformis
AATATATTTTTATTGTTATGTTAGGACTCTAAAACATGATATCGGATGGTATCAAAAAAATACTATTATTATCATGGATTTCATTTATCGGTCAATATGAAAATATGGAAAAAAAATTGAAACATTTAGACTAATTTTGCAACATTTTAATAATATGGTTTTACAAAAATTTACAAAATATGAAAAATAATTTGCTTTAAAAAAATTTGAAAACTAAGTTACCAAATTTAGTAAAAATTATAAAATCATGCAAAATATTTAGTATCTCCATTTAAAAAGCAATATTTAATGTAATACAAATTACAAATAAGAGTATAATTAGGGTGGAAGGCAGTTTTGGTCCCCAAAGTTTGGATAATTTGGCAATTTTGATCCCCAAAGTTTTCAATTTTGGCAAACCCAACCCCCAAAGTTTCATGTACGCAAAACCGGTCCCCAAAGTTTGCGAATTTTGGCAAAACCAGTCCCCAAAGTTGCGTATTTTCGTAAAATACGTCCCCAAAGTTTGCGAACTGTGGCAAATTAGGTCCCCGGACGAAAATTAATTTGGGGACCAAATTGCCAAAATTCGCAAACTTTGGGGACGTATTTTGCGAAAATACGCAACTTTGGGGACCAAAATTGCCAAATCATTAAAACTTTGGGGACTGTTTTTGCCACTGAAACTTTGGGGACCAAAATTGACAAATTATCCAAACTTTGGGATCAATGTCGCCATTTTTCCGTATAATTAATTATAGATTTTATACTTTAATATGAACTTCTCATCCTTTATAAATGGATCAATATTTGGGCTGTAATCTGAAATCTATGGCCCAATAGTAAGATGGGAAGAATTGGAAATGGGCCTGGAAATTATCAACTCGTCAAAGGCGATATTTTGTTACTAGTACTCGAGGGAGCCGCCAAGGGCTCTTCACTCTGAATCATAATTTCTCTTTCACAAATCGTGTTGGTCGAGGTAAGATCCGTTTGTTTGATGAAATCACAAGATTTTATAGGGTTTTGTGTTGTGAGATTCCTGAAAGTGTTAAGTTGTTTTCAGTCTGTAAAAGAGAGAAATACGGCGAAGTTCGACGTCTTTTTCTTTTGCTGTTGTTTTTCAAATTTGGGTTAGTATCGATGGGTTCTCGATTTAGTGTAAAACCCTAGTTTTTTTAGAGATGATGCCGTTTTGGGTAGATGATGAGGTACTGGGATCTCATTTCTTACAATTCTATGATTTTTATTTAGGGAGAGGTTTTGGGGTAATGTGTTTTCCAGCTTCTTGTTTTTGTTATGTCTTCTTTTGGGTAGCATGTTTTCACTTATTTCTGGCCGCTGATGTTTTTTGGTTACTTGTACTAATCCACTTATTTAGTCACGATAGTTGTCACATTGTATTGTACTGTGATGCCTGTTTAATTCAGTTCTGAGCAGAAAATATGAAGAATGTGAAGAACCCATCGGTTTTCTTGGATGTCTCAATAGATAGTGTCGCTGCTGAAAGAATTGTCATCGAGGTACTTCTAGTTACCAAATCATTCTGTAAAGCAGCATTTTGTTGAACATCTAATTGTCCTCACTACATCTAATATGTTTGTAAGTTAGTGAGGAAAACCATACAATTTGATTTGGTGAAATCTTTTAAATCTGGTTTTTTTCTCTACAGTATATTTTCTTCTACGTACAATGTACTCAGTGTTTTGTATTTCAGTTGTTTGCTGATGCTGTCCCGAGGACAGCTGAAAATTTTAGGGCGCTCTGCACAGGTGAATGAAATTTAATCTGCAATTAAGGCATATAAATTTCTATTTTTACAGAACTAAAAAAATCATGAGGGATAGCTCGTGATGATTGTAAATCTATCATACAGTTTATAATATGCTTGCTACAGTATTTTTACATTCTTTAATTGTTTTCATTGATTCACATTTTTCTTGATAGGTGAAAAGGGTATGGGAGTCTCAACAGGGAAGCCTCTTCACTTCAAGGGCTCAATATTTCATCGAATAATTAAAGGATTTATGGCACAAGTATGCTGGTTCTGAATAATTTTCCTTTTTTGAATTTTGGAGTGATGTGTAAGCTTTTATATATTTGCGAAGCATTTTAGAACAATGTTGGCAAGTTTTGTAGGTTCATTTTCTATGTGCAACCGGCTTGTTTAGAATTTTAAAACTCCTCTGTAAAGGGGCTGCATGTCTTAGAATATCACGTTAACGATTTCAATAAATAAAAACTTGAATTTATTTTCCTACCTTTCAGCATTTGAGTACGGAGTAGTGGTAATCGTGTGGCAATAAGGTTGATGTTTATCTTCCTTTTTCTGTATCTAGGGTGGAGACTTCTCGAATGGAAATGGTATGACTTCCAAGATATTGTAATTTAAAGTCGTGAAGATGCTCAATATAGCTCCTATCTTCAGGGAATACTCGTAAGAACCAAAATTTTATGGTTTGCAGGAACTGGCGGAGAAAGTATATATGGAGCGAAATTTGCTGGTGGGTTTTGTTTATTTCAGCATTTTCGTATCTGAATATTAACTCATTCTAATGGCTAAGTAATATTTTCTTTTCTTTTGCACAGACGAAAACTTCAAATTTGACCATAATGAACCTGGTCTTCTGTCAATGGCCAATGGCGGTCCTAACACAAACGGGTCTCAATTCTTCATAATTTTTAAACGGCAACCTCATCTCGATGGGTAATTATGTTAAATGCTTTCACCCCTTACTACAAGTGTGAAGTTTCGAATGAGCCGAGCTGTTTTAGTACCGTATTGTAAAATGCTCAATTGTTTCGCAGAAAACATGTTGTTTTTGGGAAGGTTGTTAAAGGCATGGACGTAGTCAAGAAGTTAGAACAATTGGGAACAACCGATGGTCGACCAACTCTAAATGTAAAAATTGTGGATTGTGGTGAAATTCCTCAAGAAAAGTCGCAAAGTGCCGTAAAGGCTGAGAAAGGTTGTATAACTTGATTTCGAGAATGTTTTGTTTTACACCCCTTATAACTTGTTGTGAATTATTTCCAGGAAACAGCAAAAAAACAATGAGATCGGGTTCGTCTAATGGCGCTTCGAAGAGCCAAGAAAAAGGAAAGCTGAAAGCATCAGTGAAGGATCGAAGAAGAAAGAGGAGATACTCTTCGTCTGATTCAGATAGCTCTGATTCCTATTCCTCGGGAAGTGATTCCTCAGATGATTCTGACTCTGAATCTTCTCTTGATTCTTACACCTCTTCATCTAGTGATAAAAGACAAAGAAAGAAAAGGAGATCAGCAAATAAGGAAAAGCATCACCGCGGCAAAAAAAGCAACACTAAAAGGGGAAGTAAACGAACCAAACGCACTAGAAAATCAAGGAGGTCTAGGTAAGTTGCAGATCAATACGAGTAATGATCAATACGAGTAAATCATTTGTTATTCCTATGATTGTCGAACCATATGATATTGCAATACAAATTTTTTGTTGCCATTTTTCTATACATTTTCCCTGAGTATTTATAAATTGCAGATCAAACTGTTATTTAACTTATTATTTGTTTCCTTGTAATTCAACAACAGTGTGTCTGGAAGTTCGACCAGTACCGATGATAGTCGCAGCGAAAGTAGCAGAAGCATTAGCTCGAATGATGAAGACTCACGAAAGGCAAAGTCTTTATTGAAAGCTAAGAAGACAAAGGAGCAGGATGTTCAACCCGTAAAGAATATCGGTACTTTTTACGATTCCTTACATTTGCATCATCATTCTTGATTTCGCACGAACTTATTTTTATTACAATGTTTTGGTAATTGTGGAATAGTGTGCATATAATTTTACTGAATGGATGTTTAAAGGGAAAGACAAAGATTCAACGATCATCGATCGAGAATCCGAATTGATGAAAGAGGACATCAATGGAAACTCTGCGGGTATAGGCTCAAGTCACGAAGAGGGAGATTTCACTCGGATTAAAGATAAAGAGAAGATTCCGGATAATTTAAGGAGATCAAGGTTTCATCACTAGTTTCCTCTTTTTACGACTACGGTGATGCTATATAAAATCCCTCTTGATTATTGCATATTTCATTGATCGACAGGAGCCGTACACCAAGTTCCGATGAAAAGGCTAAGTCGATTTCTCATGAGCAACTTAACGTCACTGAAACCGATGCCATGAAAGTCGAGAAAAATCAACAAGAGGTTTCATTCGACAAAGATGCTCGTATTTCTCTTTCTCATCGTCGTCAACAACCATCTCCAAGCCGTTCTCCCGGTGGAACACCAAAAAGAGTTAGAAAAGGCCGTGGATTCACTGAACAATATGCATTCGTTCGAAAGTACCGTACACCATCACCAGAAAGATCTAATCGCTATGGTGAAAGAAACATTCGAAGAAATGATTACAGGTACTCTTAATTATTTCTTAGTGTGTTTTTGCAATGATTTATTCGCTTTCGTATATACGGTACATCGAATTAGTATAAGCTTGTATTATTCATTATGCCTACCCCTTTCCTTAAAACAATTTTTTCGACGAATTCGATATGATTACAGGTACTCTCAATTATTTCTTAGTGTGTTTTTCGCTTTCGTATATCGAATTAGTATAAACTTGCATCATTCTCATGCTTACCCTTTCCTTAAAACAATTTTTCCGACGAATTCGGTATGATTACAGTCGGTTTCAAAGCTACCGGAGCAAGTTTGAACGCTCGCCACAAAGACAAGTACATTCTTCGAGAAGGGGAAGGAGCCCTCCGAGGTTCCGAATTTTCTTCAATTTTTTCACTTTTTATCTCGTTACTTTCGCAGTAATACGAATANTTTTTTGCGTTGTTGTTGCCCCGAATCAAATGTAACTTACAATTATTCTTGTTTTGGGCATCATTCTTGTTCAATTTTGACGATTTATTTTTCAATTGCAGTGTTCCATTTCGATCTCCACCGAATTTTCGAACAAAAGTTTGTTCCTCTCTATTTTGCATTTTTCGTGTTTTCTTGCCTCCAATCCAAGGTAACTTACAATTATTTTGGTTTTGGTACTCATACTTGTTAAAAATTGGCGATTTTTGTGGGTATTTTGGCACCGAAATTGCCCATTAGAGTTTATTTACGAAGTTTGAAAAGTGAGTTTTTCCGCTTTCGATTTCGGCATAGTTCAACATATCTAGGTTTACGATTTTGAAGTTATGATTATGATCCAATTGCTATCAAAAGTTTGGAATAAATTGATTCTAAATAGCAATTTATTAGGATACTGATAAGAATGTTTTAAATTTTTCGGTAGCGAATTAGGTGTAATTGCTATTCATTTTTTAATTAATGTTTTCCTAAATTTAAGGATAATTTGTTACTTATTTGCAAAAATTTAGGTACATACTTAATTTTCCTAAAATTACCGAATTCAAATTTGAGGAGATAATTCTAATTTTAATTTCCTTATAAGTTTTATTTCCTTATTCAATCCTATAATTTTTAATTTGAATAATTTTTAAAATGTATTATTTAGTTTTGTTCTCCATGTGCACATTAAAACTTCAATATTTGTTAGATTATCTTCGATTTAAGATGAATATATGGGTTATCATTAATTTAATTTAGAAAATAAAATTTTTTTCATGAGTATTTGTATTTTTATTAGTGTATTTTTATATGCTAACTAGTTCATAACAATATGCTTATTAAATTCGGTTGTTAATTTTTTCAGGTAAATGACAGATTATTTTCATCATCTTAGGATAAAATATAGTGTTCCCGATGAATAGATCATTACAAACGCAGTCGAGTGAGAAATGATATCTGACTTTCCACCGCCACGAGTTGGAGCTAACTCGATCAGCGTTGCGGTGGAATATTTTCACTGTGGTTTTTGTTTTCCGATTCACGGCTTTATTGAAGATTTACTACAGTGTGTGAATCTACCACTCAGTGCTGTAGCCCCGCAAAGCATTGCCATGATTCATGGATATTTGAAGTTTTGCGAAGAAGACAATCACGTTCCGACGCTATATGACTTTTTTGCAGTTTGTAGTTGCAAAAAAGTCGGTAGTCATGCTGATATGTATTACTTCACCGGTAAGGTGAAGTTCATGACCAAGTTCCGAGACACTCTCGGAAAATGGTACGAAAATTTGTTTGGGTGACGCCGCCACCGAATGAGGTTTGGGGGTTCCCGGCACTACTGCAGTGCGTTTCAGGGGTCGGGAAACCTGAAGGAGTTCATCCCCTCTCCAAAACTGATAAATTAGCACTTCAAGTGCAGATCGGGATGAAGAGTTATAGAGTTGAAGATGCAACTATGCATCCGATTTTGCAAAGAGGTAATACTATTTTATATTTTGGTTAATTTTTAATTAAATGTTTATTGTTTCAATTTTTTAAAGGTACTCGCCGATTGTATAATGCACCCGCACATTTCTGGCATGCAAATCCACGTGAAAATCGATGGGAGGCCAGACAATTTGAAGCTGCAGTTGTGGGTCAGGATGTTGGCCAATCACATCAGCCTGATACAGATACTTCGACATCGCTACCTGATTGGTCAGAAGGAGAATTCTCCATGCCTGATGATTCTGATTCACGTGGTGCTGAGATCCACCGACTAGTACAAAAACTCGGAAATGCTGATGCAATGATAGTTGCTATGCGAGTGGATATTGATGAGTTAAAGGAAGACAATCAGAAGTTGGAAAGTCAGTTAGCAGAAAGTGTAGTTTGCAATGCTGAGTTAACTACACAGTTGGAATTGCTACGGAACGAAAATGAATTGTTGAAGGTAACTTTTAAGTATTTTATTAATAAAGTGTTTATAATAAACTTTTGATATTGTACGTTGTAGGCTCAATTCAACAGATCTCAGGGTATTGACGATGAAAGGATTGGCAAGGAAATCGTTTGGATGCAAAAAAGGATCGAGGATCTTGAAAAACTCGTTGCTGATTTGCATATTGAATTGGGCAAGTCGAAGACTTCGACCTCGACGGCAAGGCGACGCCACACTTCCACCCCACGTGTTCGTGGGGGACGGGAGTCGACATCTACGTCTAATGTCGTCTCAATGCCAAGCAACGATGTTGAAATTTTGCGTCAAGTGAAAGAAGAAACAGGGGAATTATCATATAACTATATATCACATCCCACTTATTTATAACTATAAGTGAAAGAAGAAACACTTATTTATAAGTGTTTGAATTTTATTTATTTAATGTTTGAATTTTGTCATCCCACTTATATATAAATGTTTGAAATTTTATTTATTTAATGTTTAAATTTTTATTTAGTTAATGTTCAAAAGAATAAACAATAGAATTTGTATTATACTAAGTCACGAATGAGAGTTTCTGTGTAGAACAAAGTTTTATATCATTCTTTTCCAGACAGATCGACGAGGTTGTTGCGATTGTTCGATTTATGTTCCATGGTAAGCGACTCTAGTTTTATTAACATGCCTAGAAGGACTATGTCGTCGTTGTTCACTTGTAGAGGCTCTCTGGGATGATGCTAGGGGTTGTCATTGTCCTCGATCCATTTGACTCGGAAAACGAGTTGTTCGATGTCGCCCAAGTCAACGACGTCATCGCTGACCTTCATCTACATATAACGGGAATGGAGCTGGCGCCCAGTAAACTGGGTCACGTGTCGGATTAAATTACGACATGTATGTATTTTCAATGCTGTCAACTCTATATGTTTGATCCACGTAGTCCCTTGAGTCTCTGTTAAAAATGATACACGCCTACAAAAATACTAAATTAGTTTGATATGATAATTTAATCCAAATATAAGTGTAACTTTAGAAAATATACCACTTGTGCATGAGAACAAGGGATCCGTAATATTGTCCACGTCCCATATGAACATTCCATTGCAGAGATGTTCACAATGTGAGTGGTGACATCATCAATGCTACGTCCACGTGACGTAATCGAAGCTATCATTCTACATTTATAGTACTTCTCGGCGTTGAAGCCAACTCAATCTTTTTTAGCGTCGTTGAAAATTGTTGTTGCTTTCTCGAACCAAGTGAATCGTGCACGAAGGTCTATAGCCTCATGGGAGTACCTTTCGAAATATGATTTGCATTTTTCGAAAATGACCTGAAATAGTTGAAAAGTAAAATTAGAATAACACGAATAGTAATGTGCGACATGTGTTAAAATTAAATACCTTCGCAATGCATATTACTGTGAGATTACGTGCATCTTTGAATACGACATTTATATACTCAGAAACATTTGTTGTCATCATACCGTACCTATGACAAAAATTAACAGTATGAAGAAAATTTAATTAAAAAATATTTCAAACTACGACTACAAGAACTTTTTTCCCCGTCATGAGTTAGTGTTCATTTTTCCTTTGGAATCGCGTTCAAATAATTGAACGCACCGACGTTATGCCTTTTAATTGTCTCCATCATCCTATCGAACTCGATGATGGAGTGCGCACTACCTGCTGCCCAACACATGGTCTTAAGACCTCTGCCTTTGAATTTCTCGAGCATGTTGCTGCGAACATGTCGGAGGCAAAATCGATGAAACACAAAAGACGGTTGAATTCCTGGAAGACGTTGCATAGCCGCAAGAAATCCAGCCCCCCGATCAGTTAATAAACAAATGTCTTGTCTCCCACGTATCACATGCTCTTGAACTAATTTCAAGAACCAACTTATAGTCTCACCACTTTCTTCATCGACAATCCCAAATGCAAGTGGCAGTACATGTCTCATTCCATTTACTGTCACAGCAATTAGTAGTTTGTAGTTGTACCTCCCTTATAAGTGTGTCCCGTCAACAGATATAACAGAGCGGCAATACCGGAAACCATCGATACATGGACCAAAATACAAAATGCAAAAGTCGTTGCTCGTTACAGTTAAACGTATGTCGCCACTCAACAGTTATATCAGGGTTCTGATCTCGAACTTCCTGTAAGTAACATGGAAGATCCATGGTCGATAAATCCCATGAACCATAAGCTTTCTCAATAGCCCTTTTGACACTTGACCATACTTTCGGATAAGGTATTTGGAAGCCCCACTGTGCATTGATGTTTGATTGGGCATCAGTTGGCTTGAATTTAGGGTTGGCTGACACCGCTGGAACGAGTTGTCTTGCAATCCAATCTTTTATCATGTTTATGTGATAAAACACCCTCCATCTTCTATCGATGCAAGTGTGGTTGTTTATGAACGAGGTTATTGCCCATTCACGATCATGAGAACGATATCCAGCACGGATTCTCCAAGGACATTGATCTGGAGCAAAACGACAACGAACATCGTAGTCTGTAAGGCTACTCCGATGTACCACAAACTCTCGTTTCGCTATCTTCACAGAAAACTTCGTCACAGTATCCTTCAGTTCAGCTTTAGTCTTAAAACAAAAACGAACAGTTAGGGTGAGAGTGTCGGGATCATAATAAGTAGGCATTGATGGTATGTTATACGAGTCCACCCATATTGGTTCCGCCTCCGCCGTAAAAATAGAAGCACTCAACGAATGAAGAATATGAAATTGCCTCGATGCCCCATGTTGGTGTTCCGTACCACCAAAAAATCTAGTTTCGTATACATTATTTGGTGGTGCTTCATAGAGACCCGATACAGTAAGTTGGACTCCAACCCACAGGAAATCCGAATGATAACAAATCTCGTGATGAAATACCAACGTCCACGGCATTAGTCCCTTCAACTCACATACTACCACTCACATGCCGTGTCACTTGTACTTCCTCATCGTCAATTTCAACATCACCATCATCATACTCAGACGTCGAATAGTCATTTGGTATGAGTTCCACATCAGAATCTGAGTCATCATCGTCTTCGGTCGAACCCATGGGGATATAACACCTAAATAATATGAATAAATATTTAACAAAAAACAATTCAAATAATCAATATTTAAAATTTAACTAGTTATTTTATCCAATACACTAATTTTGAAATGTGTATTTAAAACATCATTAACATAAATAATCCAAAAAATATAAATAAAATAAATATTTTAAAATAACAAAAAATAATTCAAATAATATGTACTAAAAAATTAAGTAATTATTGTATCAAATACACCAATTTTGAAATTTATATTTTAAAATATTATTAACCTAAATAACTCTATATATTTCAAAATTAAATAATTATTATATCAAATGCACAAATTTTCAAAATTGGATNCTACACCGTAAAAAACTTGAATAAATCATTTACTATGGTATCCCTTCCATCTTATAAACCATTCCAAAAATAATCTCAAATCCAATGTGGGACATTTGATATTTCAGCAAGAAACAACATACAATCAAATTCATTGTAAAAGTGTATAAAATGTTGGTCCTCAAGCAAAATAAAGGAGAAAGGCATATGCTCTGAATTTCTTACTTAACCATGAGGTGAAGAAGAAATTCAACGATAATGACTCATGAAATGGTATTACAATAAATATGAAGCCAAGAATACAATCACCGCAAAAAACAAGCAATACAATACATTCAATGAAGCCAAGAATACACAAACAATAAACTCCAATTTATGTTCGTTAACCTCTGTGCTTCCAAACGGATGCGTGAATTATTACCGGTCACAGCAATATAATACATTCACAAATCAGAAACCAAACATAAACAATCCAAATGAATGAATACAGTCTACATATGAAACCAGATTCAGTTCACAAACCTCACGTATCAGGCGCCGTAAGAAAACGATCAACCAATTCACGCCGTCAGGAAAAATAATACTTCGTCGATCTATTTCATATACTAAAAGAAAAAGCGCCGCACAATTTTCCGGCGAAATTACCACATCCTCTTCAGTTTCACTTACCAAGAACAACGAATCTCGCTTAGGTGACACGGAATTCAATTTTGTTACACGTCACATTGGGCCTTTTTTATGGGCCGACTTTCATATAGGGAGCTTAATTTGCGTTCAAAGCCCAATCTGTAGAGTTTTGTTTAAGAATACAAGAAAATTGCATAAGTAGTTCTCAACTTACGAGTTGTGTAAATGTCATGCCCCTAACATAGGTAATTATAAGAATGACACCTAAAGTTATCACTATCGTTTATTTCTTACATATGATATTGTAGTACTCGGTTTTTCGTTAAATTGGCAAACGGTTTTCCGTTAGCATAATTGCCTTCAAAGTTCAAAAAGGAAACAAAATTTTATAGTTTGAAAAATTATATAAATTTGATAATCGATATTCGAGAATTGTACATAAAATATAAAATATTAACGGGATCGTTAAAGTATAGATAATAAACGATATTGGTAATTTGAGTGTTTTATGTGTATTTAACTGAAGGTTGAAAACTACAAATGCATATTTTTATTCAAAAAATATATCAAATTTGCAATTTCATAACTTGAAAGACATGTTATTTACACAAATGTAAGTCGGAAGACCGTAGGCAAACGTCACAATTGAGAATACATTAGGCATGTATTTCATAATGTTTTTATATCGGTCGATAAATTAAAAATCAGACGGTATTGATATTTTGATCAATATCATATGGTATCGGATTTTAAAATCAGATTCTGAATATTTTAGAATAAACCAATATACCAAAAATTCTTATTTGTAGTTTGTATGAATAATTATTAATATGTAAGTAAGTGTAATGACTTATACACCAGTTATATTGATCGATAATGTATGATACTCTAGTATGACTTGGTAGCGCTTAAGAACAATGGGGCTTTAATTTAATTATTTTCCCGAGAAAATTGCATAATTACCCCCAACTTACGAGCTGTATAAAGAGCATGCCCCACAACTTCCGAAACTGTAAGAATGACATCTAAAGTTATCAATACCGTTGATTTTTTACCCTTGATATTCTAGCACCCGGATTTACGTAAGTTGAAAATCGTTTGAAAATCCATCACAAAGTACGCAAATAAGACACATTTAAAAAATTATACAAAATTTACCATTGATATTTGAGAATTGTGTATAAAATATTAAAATTTTACGAGTTCATTCAAGTACAATGATAAACGGTATTGGAATTAATATGTCTTATTTACATTTAATTTAAATTGGAAGACTATAAATGTATATTTTTGTTCAAAAAATGTATTATATTTGTAATTTTGTAATTTTGTAATTTGAATGACATGTCTTTACACAGTCTGTAAGTTTGTGAGCCGTGGGTAAACATCACCCTTTTTTTCCCTGAAGAAGGTTTTAAAACGCAATCTAGATTGTTTGAACTAGATCGACGATCTATCAACTAATCAATTTAACGGGGCGAGTTGATAGAGTCGATTTTAGCACTTTTCTAGTTTATATTATTTTGAATAAATTTATCGGGTTAGGTTTTATTAGGTGACAATGGATAGAGTTTGGGTGAGATTAATCAATTTCACATCCGCTCCCTCACTAATATCTTTAAAGTCATATTCACTCCAAATCTACAATGAGTTCCGATGTTTATATTAATGTTCTACCCTTACAAGTACTCACCCAAGGTGGCTAATCAAACTAAGTGATATTTTAAATAATAAAAAACATAATTATTTTAAAATTTTCTAGCAATAATTTTTTTAAAACATCTAAAATATTCACAATAAAATGTAATGAATATTTTTGAAATACAATATAGGGTTACTATAATTTATAAATGATGTAACTTAAAATTAGAAATGAGAAAATAGTGACTTGGGTCCCCAAAGTTTGAATAATTTGGCAATTTTGGTCCCCAAAGTTTCGAGTGGCAAAAACAGTCCCCAAAGTTTTGATGATTTGGTAATTTTGGTCCCCAAAGTTGCGTATTTTGGCAAAATACGTCCCCAAAGTTTGCGAATTTTGGCAAAATCGGCCCCCAAATTAATTTTCGTCCGGGGACCTAATTTGCCACAAATTACAACTTTGGGGACCAATTAGACCACACGCACATAACTTTGGGGTCTGGTTTTGCCAAAATTCGCAAACTTTGGGGACCAAAATTGCCAAAAATTTCAAACTTTGGGAATCAAAATTGCCTTCCGCCCAATTAGAAATGTCATAACCCAAATTTTGAAAATAAAAAAATAGCATCGTAAATTGTTCATATTGACCATTAAAATTCAAAAAGTTGAAAAAAAATTCTATTAAGTTTTATAATTGCATATTAACCCAAAAATATTCAAAATCATTCAGGTTATGTCGTAACGTCTGTTAAAGTTTTAAACACGAAGGATATTTGTTTTTACAGTTAACCCTAAAAATGTGTAAATATTACGTCTCTGTACATTGAAAATTGCAACAATAACACTTCAAATTGCCAAGAACACTTACAGAAAATCGTTATTGTTCGCTCGATGATCATTCTGAAGCAATTGTTAAATATGCGATTTCTAAACTTTGAATGTATCGCTTTTATAGTAGTTTAAATTTGATGTGTCAAATATATATTTTTCTCTTTAAGTTATACATTTTAACGAAAATCTTACATTAACACTGAAGTTCATACATTCAAACCAACCTAATTTTACATAATTGATTATTTATTAAATTAATTATTTCTCTATTTGTAATTATTTATTTATTACTATACATAATATTACAATAGACAAAAAGATACGGATGTTCATGGGCTGAGTTTCGTTCTATTATGGTCGAATCCACGACCCGATCCATCTATATATATATACTATCCAAAACCTGACTAAAGCCCAATTAAGAATCCACGGGGTTGGATCATTTGGATCCAAGGAAGTCATACCGTTCAGTACCGCTAGTATCGATCTTGATCGGAACGAGTGATTTTTACGATATACCGGTGATATATCCGAATACCGGTGTGCCGATCACGATCGAAATCGATATACCAGGTGGTATACTACTTGTATGACTTCCATGTTTGGATCTTCATTGGGTATGCTTTTTTAAACGGTCATGAATATCTTACTTTCGCAGCTATTAGGTAAATCACGGTATCAACAAATCACGTCTCTTGGCTAGCAAAAATATAAATATGATAATTAATTATTTTAATTGAGAAAATATGGAATTTTATATGATTAATGAGTTTAAATACAGACTCATTAATAATAAATAATCACGTCACTTGGTCTGTATTATTCGTAAATACAGACCAACCCCAAATAATATTAGGTTTAAAATAATAAACGATAAGACAATAACTTGATGACTCGGTAAAAATTCCGAGTAAATAGACGATCCATATTTGAGAACATTGCCCCAAAGTCACCTGTAGCTATTTAATTCAAAATATTTATAATTCATATTTTTGAATATTAGATGTTAATTTAGGTAAGATAAATCTAAATACAGTAATAAAAATATGAATATTATAAACAAAGTAACAAAATACAATATATAATTAATTACTTACCCTCTAATTATTACCATATAGCTACTATTCCTAAGTATGAAATAAAATATTTAAATTTTACCAATTTTTGGTATATTTGGTGTCATCCAATAATACTCACCTCAAATTTGAACTCACCCGAACTTGAATTTGAACCCGAGCAAACATTGAATCTCTAATTCCTTGAATCTTCGATTTTGATCAAAATTTTGTACATTTTGAACTGAACTCGAACTTTAAAAAAATACCCATGTTAAGTTTGGTTTGGTCTTTTGCAATTATAATTCCTAACATGTTATGTGATTCGAGTGATTTGTGCTCGACATGTATTCCACTGGTGCATGATTGTATTCGCTCGTTTTATGGATGAATCCAAACGTAATGAAATCTACTTATTATAATTTTCAAATAAGTCAATAAAATTAGACTTTAAACAAAAATACTAAAATAGTTATGAATGGAGAATCAATCAATATTAAATTATTACAATTAAATTTATAAAACCAAAATATTATAAAATACAATTTATACATTTTTACAAATCAATTCAACAAGCTTGCGTATTTGCAAAATACACAAATTTAAGGAATCAAATTATTATTTCCATAAATAAAATACGAGAAAAGATTACATTATATATTTTGTATGAGAAATGTCACATTCAATCTTAAAATTTTCCAAGTTTTGACAAATTTGTCCTCATAATTTGTAACTACATATTTTAACAAATATAATTATCTAAGTTTACAACATTTGACAAATCAAAAGTGAAATATTTGATCCTCATATTTGATTTTAACTGAGAATCTCAATTACTAAAATTGAAAACTTTAGGATCAATTATATCGTATAAAATAAATTTTTAGTATTAATTTTACAAAAAAAATACAAAATATGGGAAAGTTTTAACATATCACAATTGCTACCATCATAAAATTTTAAAAAGGAAACTAAATTTAAAGAGATTCTCATATTTCTAATATGGTAAATAATATTAAATTATTTATTCTCTATAAAACCCCAACTCCTCCTCTAACAAAAACCCATGAACAAAATGATGAAACCCTCAATTCTTCTTCTATCGCTCATTCTTCTCGCCACCGTTCACGACGGAGTTGACGCCGCCAGAGTATGCTTTTCCGATTACGAGCAAACAGTAATAATAAGTAACGATATGGCGAACAGTGACCCGATTCTGAGAATTCACTGCCAATCAAAAGAGACAGATTTTGGGTTTCATAACCTGAATAAAGGTGGAATATTTAGATGGAGTTTTTGTCCTAATTTAATTAAGAGTACTTTGTTTTACTGCCATTTTTGGTGTGGGAAAGAAGAAGTAAGCTTTGAAGCTTATAATCAAAACAATTTTCACGATGAAGATGTGATTCATCATTGGATTGCGAAACCAGATGGTATTTATTATTTAACTGATAAGACTAAAACCTTCCCTGAGAGAATGTATGCGTGGGATGTAACTTCATAGATTTTTATTGCTTTTGTTTCGTTTATTATTGCAATGACTATGAAATTGCAAGGTTTTGTCGTTTTATTTAGGGTATCTCGAGTTTGTTTGGTATAACACCGTAAAATAAACTGTTGTGAGTTGAACGTAATTTAATATTTAAAAATCATGTTATGATAACTGGCGAAAACTCAGAAATTTAAAGGTGAATACAACGTGATTTTACGTTTGTTTCGAAAAAATTCACGTTTTTAAAAATGTACAGTGAACACACTTTATCCTACCGCTGGACCAAATAGACCCATCGTTTTTAAAAATTGAAACCATAAAATAGTAAATGAAAAACAACTAAGACTCCAGTTATATCCGATGGTTTTATATTGATTCGGAATTTCATTCTTATTCGGATTGGTATATCAGACGATATAACTTAAAAATCTTATTCGGAATTTCATTCTTATATCATTCGTTACCAAAATTATTATTCTTTTATAATATTTTTTTAGGATCGGATTCGAAAAAACTTGAGATGCAACCCTAAAATCGATACTGAGCGGTGTGGACAAAATATGAGTAATGCTCGGTATTTCACTTACCAATTTGTAGAAAACAATGCTTCTATTATTAATGATTTGTTATTCTATTTGCAAAAATAAAACATTGCAAATATAAAAATAATTATTTCGTTTCACAAATTAGTAGTAGCCAGTTGTGCCATCAATGTATCCTAATACAATAATTATATATATAATTATACGGGTCGATTACCCGATATTTGACCCGCACTGGCCAATATTTTAAGCTAGGCTAAAATTGCCAAAATTGTGAAAGATGAAAACGTTGCACAAAGTTGCATTTTTTGTGGAATTTCGACACAACAAAACTTTTACGGGTTCAACAGGTTTGACCTATAACCCGTTGGCCTGGACCCGTGCCGACTCTTAGTCCTAACATAACAAAGCAAAGAAGACACATTTCTCTTCAGCGATGATCAAAGACCAAGGAAACGGGGAAGAAAGCCGGGAAATGGGAAGACGAGCCTATGAATCACGTCGAAGCGGAAAGGCAAAGACGTGAAAAGCTTAATCAAGGGTTTTACGTATTGAGAGCTGTTGTCCCTAACATCTCAAAAATGGATAAATCTTCTCTTCTTGGTGATGCCATTACATATATAACGGATCTTCAAACGAAGATACGGATATTAGAAGCCGAGAAAGGGATATCTAACACTTTTTATCGTTATCTTTTACCATTAGATATTGATTTCGAAGAAACGAATGAAGATTCAATTGTAAGAATAAGTTGCCCTCTTGATTCTCACCTTGTATCTAGAGTTAGGTTACGGCTCAAGAATCGAAAATGTCGATTACGAATAATGGCGAAGTTGTGCATATATTTTCGATTAAAACCGAACGAGGTGGTGTGGAAGAGTTGAAGGATAAGTTATGTGTTGCTCTTCTTAAAGGATTCATTATAGGATCCTTGTATTATGTGTTAATCTCTACAAATTTTTGCATTGATTTATCATGATATAACATCTTTGTAACTTCAACGGTTCGATGTTCGGGTTAAATTCTGGGTCAATGAACGACTCGGATTTGAAAATATTGGTGGTTATATGTACACCACGAATCTCAATATGGAAAGTCAAATGTGTTCACCTTATAGTAGAATCAAGATATGATGATCTACTAAGAAGTTTATGGTTACGAAAAAATTAAAATTATAAGGGTTATGTGTGAATAGGGATGTTATTTGATTTAAATTCTATATGTTCATGTCTGTTCATATTTTATTCGGACGATACTTTATGCTCGAATATCAAATATTTATATAGATGTTCATGTTCGTTTGAATAAATTGTTTGAACTTCAAATGATCCATTCAATTTTTTTGAATATCATATTGCAATTCAACATATCAAAATTGATTTTTTTAGATTAAAAATTGAAAAATTAAAAGAAAATAATTTATATTTAGAAAAAATAAGATAAAAACATTATAATACCTATAATTCAATAATAAAAATATAAAATGTGAAAGATATGTGAAATATGATATATTAGAGTTTTTTTAATTATTATATTTAATAATAGAAAAAATTGTGTAATTGACCTCTAATATTTAAAATAGTAAAGACTATACCCCAAAGTTTGTAAATTGTGTGAGAAGCCCCCGAAGTTTTAAAACCGTTCAAAAATTGACCCTCGGGTGAATAATAGCGGTTTTCGTCTTTTTTCGTATAAATTGTTTTGATAATTTATGCGTTATTTTTAAAATTTTCAAAGTTTAAAGAATAGTCATAACATTTTTCAAGATTAATAAGTCAAATATAAACTTTGGGGACGTTTAAAATATCAACGAGTATAAGGGTCAAATATAAACGGTTTTGGAAGTTCGGGGCCCAACTACGCAATTCTTAAACTTTGAGGACACGGTGTTTACAACATTTAAAAGATTAGGGGTAAACCGCGCACATTTTATCAACTTCGCGGGTTTGTATGCAATTTACAAACGTTAGGGGTATCGCATTTATACTATTATAAAGTTTAAAAGTTAATTACAAACACCACTCTTTAATAATATATTTATATTGAATATAAATAAAATAAAATATATGTTCATGAACATTCATATTTTTTTACACAAATGTTCATATTCAAACAATATTCATATTTATATTTGAACGAACGAACACGATCAATACAAGACAAATACATTTCGAATACGAATTGTTCGGATCGTATAATAGTCTCATATGTGAGTTATTATGACTAGCATTATTTCAACCGTATAATGGAAAGTGGGTTGATATATGGGTCAAACCTGTCTAAAATACATAAATTTACACAAAATTAACAAAAGACCAAATGCAAATGCAAATGCAAATGCAAATGCAAATGCAAATGCAAATGCAAATGCAAATGCAAATGCAAATAATATGACCAAGAATTAACTCTTCAGCATATCATATAATTATAATATACAACTCAAATCACAAAGATAATGTTATCTCAAAGTTCTGTTCTATAGCCTTCAGGTTTAAACCACTGTGAAAAATCTATCCCTTTTTCCTTCAAATTCTCTGTAGCTGCTCCAATTCTCTCAAGAAGCTGCATTCACTCAAATTTCAAGCTCTCAAGACCCGAAAAATATCGATTCGTAACCAAGAAAAGTACATTCAACTTAATTTTCGACGTATTTTACTTATCCACTGACCTTTGCATGAACCAGTCCATTAGATACCAGTACAGATCTGTCGAACACGCAAAACTTTTCACCGTCCATTCGAGAAACTTCTCCCCCAGCCTCCTCGACAATCTACATTAAGCATGAAAGTGATACAAAACCTCATCGACAATCTAAATTACTCATAAAATTGATACAAAACCTCCTCGACAATCTACATTAAGCATAAAAGTATACAAAACCACCTCGACAATATAAAATAAGCATAAAAGTGATAGAAAACCTCCTCGACAATTTACATTACGCATAAAAGTTATACAAAGCCTCATCGACAATCTACATTACACATAAAAGTGATAAAAAACCTCCTCGACAATCTACATTACACATAAAGTGATACAAAACCTTCTCGACTATCTACATTAAGCATAAAAGTGGTACAAAAACTCCTCGACAATTTACATTAAGCATTAAAATGAAACAAAACCTCCTCGATGTTAAAATTATAAAGTCTGACTGAAATTACGATGGGAGAGCGTGAACGAATGGATTTAAGGAGAGAGATCACAAATTTAAAAGACTTGATCAAACCATTATGTGATGACATTATTCACCCTTATAAACCTAATGAATCTCACTTTTCTAATCAATATGATATTGAAATATATCCCACATCGGTTATGGAAATACAAAAATTCTAGTTTATAAGGGAAGTGATATCACAAATAATTGGCTTGACCTAGCATTTTCAACGTGATTCACTTCTCTTATTCTCTTATGGACTGTGCTACATAGACACTCTATCGGCCCATTGAATCTTGAATTTCTACATGTGGGACAAATTCAATACTCAGCAATCTACATTAAGCATAAAAATAACACAAAACTGCACATCGAAACCAGTAATCGACACTTTCTTACCGTGAAATGTTAAAAAAAAGGATCAATTTATAATGAGATATACCAAAACACCAGCAGCCATATCCCATGGTTTAAGCCGATATTCCCAGTACGCTTCTACGATTCCCAGGGCTACGTGACACATGTCGACAGATGCTGCACCGAGTCTCCTTACACCCTGCGAGATACGAAAAATCCCGATTTCACAATGCACTCATAAATATAGAGAACAAAGTGATTTATATTTGATTACGGGATAATGTATTTTTACCCGACTAATGTGAGTGAACTCTTTGAATAACTCAATATTTGCTGCCCAAGCATCATCATGTTCATATCCAAATCCAGTAACCAAAAGGGATCTCTCAACCTTATATTTTTTCAAAGCAATGGATATCCGAAGTTAAAGGAAAGTTTCATAAAACCAATGTTTTCATATCGGTCCGGAATTCCATACCGATTCAAACCTATATGAGCAGTACGATAGGTATACTGGCGGATACCAAATTTTATTTTATTTTTTAAAAAATTAATATTTAATTAGTTTTTTAGGTTCGGACCCGGAAAAATCCAGAAATCGACCCTAATACCCGATACCGGGCGGTACAAAAAAAAATACCAATACTACCCGAAATTTGACGTCCTACCATCCGCTATGAAAACATTGCATAAAACATAAAATCTCGATTAGAAGGCTTCGATATGAAACCAATAACCAAAAGGGATCTCTAAACCATATATTTTTTCAAAGCAATGATATCCGAAGTTAAAGGGAAATTTCATATAACAGATAATCCCGAATAGAAGGCTTCGAGATGAAGTGTAAACAACAAGCCATGAATGCTATTAAATAAGATGAAAAGATCACATTACTTCCATCAAGTATTTGAAGTCAATAGCACAATATAGATACGTACGAATGCGAATACCAAATTCTATACGACGGTAGAAAATAAATCGAAACAACTTAAATTAACTAAAAATATGACCAAATATTGATGAATCACAGTGTTAAAGTACCTTATCTGTCTGACTAACGTGAATTTTCTCACCATTGCAGAAGCTACCTTTACCTGGAGGGAAACACTTATTAATCCGAAAAACTGCTACGAAAGATAAACATGAGTAGTACTATAAAAAAACGTTATACCGGAAGCAGCAGTAAAAGTTCTCGTATTCCAGCATTTAGGTCCTCCTACAAACTCAACCTATAAAAAAAAGCTCTTGTCAATATAATTTCAACAATCAAAAACTAAAATATCCGAACGGTAAGCTCGTTTTTAAATAAATTTTAACAGGAATAATAAACTCAGATACCACAGAGGCAGCAGCTGGTTTTCCCTTGTATAGAACACCAATGGAAACAGCAAAGCTCGGATATCCGTGAGCGAAATTTGTAGTCCCGTCTATATGAACAAAAACATTAATAACACGGAATTAAGGAATATGACCAAACATAGACTCAAATGTCATTGAAAATTCTATACAACTAAACTTTTCTTGAAGAGAAATTTTTTTCAGGGGCATTCAAATTTAAGCATTAAAAATCAAGCTTTCAGTGACAATTCGGTTCACGGAGACATCTTAGTGAACTCGGGGGGTCGTAAAAATGGCATCAACTAAGTATTTTTAAGGGTTCAGTTACAAATACCTAAAGGATCAATACACCAAAGATAATCAGAAGAAGAGTTGCCAATGAGACCTCCTTCCTCCCCAAGAATAAGATGATCTGGAAAGTTTTTTCGTACGACATCTAAAATAGCAGCCTCGCTATTTTTATCTGTGCTGCATGACGAAAAAAAAGTGAATATTAACACAGCTCTACAATGCAATGATAAACAAAAGAAACAGCACTGGATTCATAGGTGGAAAACAATGACCAAATGATAAAACGCATTGAACAATGACAATGAATACCATAATTTTTTCAAATATGAAGGAATCACCAAGACAGAATAACTACATGGAAAATTCACCCGATACAATATCAAGGGCCGAATCGAATTTAATAAAATGAGAACCAAACGTAAATGAAGAAACACTAAACCGGGAAAAAACCACATGACTGATCAAGGCGATCGACATCATTTCTTCATGTTAGGTCAAACACTAAACCGGGAAAAAACCACACGACTGATCAAGGCTATCGACGCCATTTCTTCATGTTAGGTCAAACACTAAACCGAGAAAAAACCACATGACTGATCAAGGCTATCGACGCCATTTCTTCATGTTAGGTCTTCCCCGATCAGTATTCCACGATCGGTACCCTTGTTCGATCATGTCAACCGACCAAACCGTGTCTTTCAAACTAAGTATAGATTCTTTGCCCAATCGGTCACGCATGCCGATCGATATTAGCCACTCGGTACCCCTAGTCAATCATGTTGACCGACCAAACCAAGTCTTACGGACTAAGTGTAGATGCTCACCCTGATTGGACCCTTAAACTACCACTCGACTTTCATTCCTAACACTACACCTAACGAAAAGTCTAATAATTCAAATGAAGAAGTAAATTTTACGAAAACATCGACTGGAATTATCCCACAGTAACCATTAGAACAAAAAATGCAATGTATCGTATCAAATGCAAAAGTATTGTCTGATTCACAAGTCAGCAAAATCAGATATAAAATCACCAAGAGTAGTACAAACTCAGGACAAGACAGCAACGAAGAACTCACTCAGTCACCAGATCACTAAAGCCCTTGTAAGTAATATTCCGGGGCTTATTCACTGCCTCCATAATAACCTGCATAAATGTGAGATTATTTCACTCAAAGCACATTGTTTAATACAGAAAATACTCCAAAATAATCGATAGAATAGTAACAGCAACAAGACAAGCTAAATTAGCTTCTTATGTTTTTTCAACCGATTTCCCTTGAAAGTTTATTCTGAATGTTGATCAAGAAGAATAGTTGGCCAAACCCAAAACCCGCAAAAACGGAATTCTGGAGGCATAATTCAATCAAGAATACATGTTTATCATCTAAAAAAACACTGGAAAACAATTATTTGCGTTTCACTTATGGTACTAAACCATTGAAAATCTTTGATAATGAAATGAGTGTTAAATTTCTAGAGTCGGGTCAATTTCATGTGGGGAGTGTGCTCAGATATAACGTATAAGAGAGAGGAGATCACCCGTAAAAGACTTGAACAAGTCATTTAGTATGGTCCGCATTCCCTCTTATAAACTAATCCAATCCATTCCACATCTAAATTCCGATGTGGGACAATTGCTCTCATATTTCAACACACATCCCTCAAGTCCAACCACCTGACAAGTTGGACTTAACAATTCAAATCGATGGATTACCAACCGATCAATTCCATTAAACCGGACTAACCCCAGGTAAGGTCACTCATGATTTTCCAAACCAGCTCCGATACCATGTTAAATTTCTAGAATCGGGTCAATTTACGTGGGAATGTGCTCGGATATAACGTATACGAGAGAGGAGATCACACCGTAAAAAACTTGAACAAGTCATTTACTATTATCCACATTACCTCTTATAAACCAATCCAATCTACATCTAAATTCGGATGTGGGACAATTGCTCTCAAATTTCAACAATGAGTTCAAAAAAATCAAAAGATTACTGCACAAAAAGTAAATACCTGAGCACCAGTTTTAGCGGCATTTTCAACCAAATTAATAAGATCAATAGAGGTAATTGGACCCGTTGATTCAGCACCCACTTTAAAAAGACTATTTTTAGAGGGTACTTCAGATAAAACAGCTCTAGTATTAAATGATAATCGAGGACCAGAATCAAATAGCAGTGTCCCATGATAAAAGCGATACTTTAAAGGCATCGACAAAGATGATCTTGGGCGTCCAACGGCGTGATAGGAAGAGGGTTTCTTCAGGAATAGCCCAGAATTCATCACGGATGACCGAAGGCCAGGAGAAGCCACAAAACTACGATCCATTCAGAAATTAAGATGAAGCCAGGCCAAGAACTAGCCACTGGTTTGCGATTTTCTACCTTGCAAAAATTTTCTCAAATCCTCGTCTGATTGCTTTTAAATTTTAAGTTTTGAGTAAATTCAGATTCTCAACAGTAAAATTAAAATGTAAAAAGGGTTATTTTAAAGAAAAGTAACTTACATGTATCAGTCAATGGTTTTAAAAATCGATCGAACCGACGGATCGGATCATAAATACCTTCTATTGGTCTGATCGGATGATCGAATCTATTTAAACTGGTTTAATATAAAAATAAGGGAGATTTGACCAAATAGCACACTGCAAAAAATTGTTTTGCAAAATAATCCACTTTACTCAAACATTAACTAAATAACATGCTTTTGTCTAAAATTTGCTAAATAGCTTGGTTCCAGCTTTTTAGTGTTGCAAACTTTTAATTTGGTCAGCTTTAAGTGTAATATACAGTATGTATTTGTTTTAAATTTTTAAAAATAATTCATAGAAAAGAAAATATAAATGCTCATTGTACAGTTTTAGGAGATGACATGGTAATTATTCTTTTTTACTTTACTTATTATAGATTTATATTTCTAGTGTTATAATATAAATTACTTTTAAAAATTTAAAATAAGTACGTACGTCAATAAGGACTAAGTTTGACAACACTGACAAAACTGGAATGGAGCTATTTAGCAAATATTTAATAAAGGTTAGCTATTTGGCCAAGGAAAGTTTTGCAATGTGCAATTTAACCAAATAACCCTATCTAATTTAACCATCAAGTTCACCACATCTCACCAATTTCAATGTACTACATTATTTTAAACGCCGATTTGAACAAACCCTATAACGATGGAGTTTTTTAAAGGATTTAGCAGTGTTAGATCAAAACTTGTATAAGAATGACAGTACTTTTATTACTTTTTCAATTTAAGCACTGATATCGAATTGTTTTGTAATTCTAGCACTGAATCGTCAGATTGTGTAGCAGTATTAAATTATAGTTTATTAATTTATAGTACTGAATTGTTTTATTACTTTTAACATTATAGTTTATTAATTATTATTTACTAAAATATATATATTTATGTACTAAAATCGAATTTTAATAATTTCATACATTTAGATTCTAGTACTAATATTTTAATTTTATCAATCTCATGAGATATATGCAACTTTTAACATCATTTAGTAAGTGATTCTAATTGTGATCAAGTTAATTGTTTATACATTATATATATTCAATTAGGAAGTTAAAATTCTTTGGTTAATGTTATAATATGTATTATAAAGGAATAAAACAGACATAATATAAGTATTTTTAAAATTCGATTACACTCAAAATAGAAAAATATTAAGTTCGTGTTTCAGCTCGTAAAATAAAAACTCTATGATTTGAATTTCGATTTGATTGAGCATTCATGTTCGAATCTCAATCAAAATAGAAAATTTTTTATTTACATTTCAAAAATAGAAAACATTGCCAAAAATAAAAAAATTTAATACAAACAAAAATTTACACTTGATGTTTGTAATTCAAGAGCTACAATTATAGATATCGAAAGTTCGAGTTCAACGATTAAATAACAATATAAAATAAAATAATAAAAATTCATCTAATTATCTTCATAATTAATGTATTTATCAAGAAAGTGAGAGGTATGATCAACTCTCAATAAATTATTTGTTAGTTTAACTTTAACCATAATTGCCAAATAAAACCGGTTTTGTAACCGTTTTTAGGAGAGCCACACCGGTTTTTAAAATAATATGTGAACTTGTTTGAATCGGATAGGGAGGAAGAGCGATTCCGTGTTGAACCGGTCCAACTGGTCAGTTCGACCGATTTTTTAAAACCATGCTCCATATATTATGTAGGTCAAATAATGAAATAATATTTTCCCTTCTATATTTTCAATTTAAATGGAAGTTTAATTCAATTGATCAAACCAATATCTATTCAATATACTCATCATAATCATTCAATCAGTATCTTCGATCGGTTTTATCGACCAATCAAACCGATCGACATCACCACTTCATGGTTCTTCGACTGATCAAACCGATCGACATCAATACATCATGTTTGTTTTCCTCCCGTCAATCTTCCATGCGAATCATTACATAGCTTCTCGATTCCTTAATAAGTCATATCAACCGATCAAATTAAGCCTCCATGACTTACGTATACTTGCACTCATCTGTCTGTCAAACAATCAACCAACCCCTATCACCCGACATTCTTTCTTACAAAATATAATCGATCACCCTTTATTAAGCCGATAGTTTGACCGTATAACTTGAAACGTCATCAAATAATGTATTTTAAAATAATAGTTATATAAAATTAGTTAAAATTTTAGATTCAAAAAAATATCATAGTTTAGAATTCCATTTAAGTTTGATATTGTATAAAGAGAATAGAATAAGTTAATTTGACTCTAATCTTTTAAACAACTAAAATGTGATATTTTCATTTATACTCCCAACCATGTATAGAGATAACAATATAGTTTATCTAGGAATATAAGGAAATTAAAATATTTAAATTTATAAATTTATATTAATATTTATTAAAAAGTAATATATATATATATATATATATAAATCTATTTAATAACTATTCAAAATAAGTATTTGTCTTAAAAACTAAATGGGTTATAATGAATATTAAAGAATAATTACATTATATTTATTTAAAAAATCAAATCAATGCTATTTTGATCATGGGTGTGATCAAATATGATAATCATTTATTTTTAAATATGTGATAAAATTATGTTATTATCATCGTTATTTATGTAAAAATATTAATATACTCTTATATATAAAAATATTATAATTCTTACGAATAAGGGTAAATTAATATTTTCTTAAATTGTATTTGATTTTAACAGTTGTGATGAAATGATGATTTTGTAACGAATGCACAGCAAATTTGTATTTTTTATATATATTAAAAAAATTACGATTTGAGGTTATTATTTATGTTTTTGTGAGATTGAAACGTTTGGAAGGTTGTGACACGTCATTCATCAATTTAACCCCACAAGGTAGCTGGCTAGTCTGAAGTCAAAAATGTATTCAACCCAGACCAGGCCAACCTGATATCGCCACGTGTTTTTGCCGGAACTACAACGTCACAATTTTGAAAAGAAAAAAAAGTTTGTTTCAAAATGTGATATTCCTGAAATACCCTTCCTTTCATTGTAGCCGTTGTGCGTTTTTGTTCCCTAAAACCTCTTCTCCACTGTTTCTAAGGCATGGTAATTTCGTGTGAATGTGGACAGCATTTTGGTCAGTTTTTCTCCTCGTTCAGGTTTCAGAATTCAGATATACATCCATTTCCATCCAGCCCAGCCTCTTGGTTCTCTGGAGTGAAAGTAATGGCGCCGTCGTCGTCGGAGAAGGCAGTGGTAACCGAAGAATCCGGCGGTGGTGTTAGTTACTCGCCTGCGCCGTCTCTGTGGAGCGATCAGCATCTTCTCTATCGCGGTATCAAGAAATCAAGGAAAGAGAGAGGATGCACTGCTAAAGATCGGATAAGCAGAATGCCTCCTTGTACCGCTGGTAAACGCAGCTCCATTTATCGCGGCGTAACAAGGTATTTCTCAATTGTTGATATATTCGGTGAAACGAATCCTAATTTTGGATTCTTCTTTAAACAAGAGCAGGCACCGATGGACTGGCCGATACGAAGCTCATCTTTGGGATAAAAGTGCTTGGAACGAAATCCAAAACAAGAAAGGAAAACAAGGTAATTTCCTAAGCTATAAGCTGGTGCTTTTATTCTATACATTAGTGTTGGCTGTATAATCCTTCTCNAATAAATCACTAATAATTTAACTTGACGAGTGAATTACTCTTAAATTTTGATTAATAGTTTATGCCATTTGTTAATTTTTTCTACACTAAGAAATACATTCGATTGAGAAAATTGAATAATCGATTTATTGAAAGCACTAAATCGATCGATTTTATATTTGTATTTTGTAATTCAGAAATTACGTATTTGATTAGATTATGGTTCCGTTATAGATAATGCATTATAATCGTTTTATTAAACAATAAATCAATTAAAAATTTAATTTGACGAGTGAATAACTCTTAAATTTTGATTAATACTTAATGACATTTGTTATTCTATTTTCTAAATTAAAAAATACGATATATCGAAAAAATGAATAATCGATAGGTTGAAACAATTAAACGAGGGGATCTTATAATTTTATTTTATTATAAATAAATTAAAAATTTAATTTGTTATTTAAAACTATTATTTGTTAAATTGTATTTAATTTTTAATAAAATTATAAAAATAATGATTTCTCTATCCTACGTGGGTGTGCTATTTACCAAATTCTTTTACAAAACAGGTTAGTTAACAAATGTTTTAAAAAGTAGTGCTATTTCTCAAATGAAATTTTGAAGAAAGGCTATTTAGCAAAATTGGACGGTATTCATTATTTATGTTTTTGTGAGATTGAAACGTTTGGAAGGTTGTGACACGTCATTCATCAATTTAACCCCACAAGGTAGCTGGCTAGTCTGAAGTCAAAAATGTATTCAACCCAGACCAGGCCAACCTGATATCGCCACGTGTTTTTGCCGGAACTACAACGTCACAATTTTGAAAAGAAAAAAAAGTTTGTTTCAAAATGTGATATTCCTGAAATACCCTTCCTTTCATTGTAGCCGTTGTGCGTTTTTGCTCCCTAAAACCTCTTCTCCACTGTTTCTAAGGCATGGTAATTTCGTGTGAATGTGGACAGCATTTTGGTCAGTTTTTCTCCTCGTTCAGGTTTCAGAATTCAGATATACATCCATTTCCATCCAGCCCAGCCTCTTGGTTCTCTGGAGTGAAAGTAATGGCGCCGTCGTCGTCGGAGAAGGCAGTGGTAACCGAAGAATCCGGCGGTGGTGTTAGTTACTCGCCTGCGCCGTCTCTGTGGAGCGATCAACATCTTCTCTATCGCGGTATCAAGAAATCAAGGAAAGAGAGAGGATGCACTGCTAAAGATCGGATAAGCAGAATGCCTCCTTGTACCGCTGGTAAACGCAGCTCCATTTATCGCGGCGTAACAAGGTATTTCTCAATTGTTGATATATTCGGTGAAACGAATCCTAATTTTGGATTCTTCTTTAAACAAGAGCAGGCACCGATGGACTGGCAGATACGAAGCTCATCTTTGGGATAAAAGTGCTTGGAACGAAATCCAAAACAAGAAAGGAAAACAAGGTAATTTCCTAAGCTATAAGCTGGTGCTTTTATTCTATACATTAGTGTTGGCTGTATAATCCTTCTCTTGTTTCCCTTTTCGGCTTCTTCACTGAGAAATTGGACTTTCATTTTGACAGTTTACTTAGGTAAGTATTTGTCGTTTTTGTGGCTTCAAATTTTTGAAAAATATGTCACTTGTTAAGATCTTGCGAACTTGGTTTTAAGGTGCCTATGACGATGAGGAAGCTGCAGCAAGAGCATATGATCTAGCTGCCTTGAAATACTGGGGTCCTGGAACACTAATCAACTTTCAAGTAAGATTATTTGCCATAGAATCTTTTATTTCAGTCAATGCTCCCTCGTCTGCAGTTTGGGTACAAATTATAGAAAATTGTAGGAGACTGTCGATGAATGAAACACTAAATTGTAGTATCTAGGATTTCTTAAGGTTTTTTTGATAATGTGGGATAATTGCTTCATTAATCTTCTTTATTTCAACACTCTCACGCAAGTCGTAGAGGATTTGTTTATGTTATGACTTATTTTTATAAAACCATGTGGAAGATTAAAATCAATTTTTTTTGTTTCAATCCTCCATCGGCTCCGATACCATATAAAAAATCATAAGTGTTGTATAAGAGTGATGACATTAAAAGACTTAACCCATCCATCTTATATATTGGATTTCTTAAGGGTGTTTTTCGATGTGGAAGAATTCTCCCTTCATCTTCTTTATTTCAACACCGAATATCTCTTTATTCGTTTTTGTTTCGTAGCTAGTTGTCCCTTTTATGACTTTTAGACTCATGCAGGTAAAAGACTATGTCAGGGACCTTGAAGAAATGCAAAATGTTCCAAGAGGGGAGTATTTAGCATCACTCAGAAAGTAACTTCAATTTTGCTCTCAAAAATTGTATTATGGAAGTTTTTTTGTTACTAGTCCCTCATTTTCTGCAGGAAGAGCAGTGGCTTCTCTAAGGGAATGTCCAAATACAAGTCTATTTCTAGGTACATTCCTTTGAACTAGACATTTTCTAGTTGAGTTCATTTGCCATCATTGCTGAACTTTTGGCTGTGTTTCGTATTTCTTAGCAGTCGTTGGGATTCACCTTTTGGTCATACGCAGAGTAAAGAAACAAACAATGGACTTTATGGTAAGATGTACTTGGTTGGTTGATTTTTGTGTGTAAGTTATGTTTTTCTTGTTGAAATTCAAGATTCATTGTGTCCGTCTAGCCCAATCCTTGGGTGGTTGATTGTTGTGTATGTTTTCATTTGTTTTTGTTGAGTTCAGGATCGGTAGAGTATCCATGTAGCCCAGTATCTTGTGTGTATATTATGTCTGTTTTTGTTGAAATTTATGATCGAATGACTTCGTGAGAGTGTTCGTATAGCGTGTTTGATTGTTGTTTGTATGTTATGTTTGTTTTTGTTGACTTAAGGATTCCATGGGTCGGTAGAATATCCATGTAACGGAGTACCCTGTTATGTTATATTTGTTCTTGTTGACTTCAAGAACCCATGGGTGGGTAGAGTATCTGTATAGACCAGTACCCTATTATGTTATTTTTGTTCTTGTTGACTTCAGGATCCCATTAGTCGGTAGAGTATCCGTGTAGCCCAGTACCCTATTATGTTATGTTTGTTCTTGGTAACTTCAGAATCCTATGGGTCGGTAGAGTATCCATGTAGCCCAATACACCATGTGTATATGTTATGTTTGTTTTTGTTGAAATTCATGATCCAATTGATTGCGAGTGTCCGCATAGCCTAGTCTTTGGGTGGTTAATTGTTGTGTGTATTGCTCTTGTTGAAATTCATGATCCAGTGCACCGGGATAATATTCATGTACTGAGAAGTTGTAAAAGACTAGGTCAAATCAATTACTTATAGTAAACTAAAATATTTCTAGCTTCATATACGATGTTACAATACACCATTTATTTGCAAATGCAGGTGAGGACATGAGCACAATTGGCTTAATAAATGGCAGGAAGATTGATCTATCAAATTGCATAAAATGGTGGATACCAAACAAATGTTATAATTCGGATCCCGGATATCCCGATGATATTGCAAGTGAATGTAAAAGCCTTGAACTTATGATCAAGCCAACCGAGCCCTTTCAAATGCCGATTCTAAGCGTATCATCGGAGAATACAAAGCATCCGAAGATATCAGCTATGAAGATTCTGATGCAATCACAAGCATACATTAAACTTAAAGAGAAAGTCTCAAATGCTAAACAAAAAGATGATGATAATGAGAAGGGTAAAGTTGAAAATACTAAACAAAACGATGTGTATTCATTGGGTTCTTTCGTCTCAGCTCGGCTTATTTCGGATTACAATACTATTGACACTTTGATTGATGATCCTGCTGTTTGGAACTCTCTTGTTACCGGATCATCTCGCTTTAACGAGGTCTCGTACTCTTCGATGAGATTGTGTTTAAGCATGATTTTTGTACTAGTTTTCATTTGGTTACATGTTTTGTGTTTGAGCAGGGTATGAAGAATGAATCAAGATCAGATTACACTTTCTTCCAGCCAGGTGAGTGAATTATCCTCTTAACTGAATCATGTACTTTTTGAGTTGGAAGCTGTTTTTATTTGTTTCCATCATAGTTTTAAACCGACCTGAATTGGTGAACCGAAAATCTCTTATATTGGTTGTCATTATTCTAAAAATATAAATATTTAGAGTGTTAATAAAAGGGTAAATTTCAATATTAATCTCTCAAATGATCTATTTTATCAATTTACATCCCTCAATTCAAAAAATATCAATTTATATCCCTCAAACATTTGATATTATCACTAATAGTCCTTATTGACGAAAATAACCTTAATTGTTGCATGTGATGTGCACGTGATTATCGAATCTTGACCATGGTTAACCAACAAATAAATTTCAATAATCGTCTCTCAATTATTTGTATTATCAATTTTCATCTCACCTACATAAATATTTTTCTTTCAAATGTTTTTCTCTACTTTAGAACTCTAAATAAAAAATATGATTACGTTATGAACTCAATTAAATATTTTCGTAATTAAGTGTTTTATTGATTTTTTACTTTCAAAACAAACACATAAAGTGATTGACAAACTACTTAACATTTATATCAATAATTATAGTCACAAAACAGATAAATATCAAATGATATATCTCTAACATTAACATAAAATGAACTAAACAAAGTGTGAAAATTAATTTAAAAAAATAAATTATTTGGTTGGTCACATCAAAACTAATTTAAAAAGATTGCAAAGTGAGCTTACAAAATATTTGGTTGATCACATAAGTACGTGAAGGATGAAGTTGCGGTTGGACATTTACTTTTGTTGTGTCCAGTTTCTCTGCAAATCTTGTATTGTATAATCTTTTTTTCTTTTTCCACATATTTGATTACCTTTTTGAAGGTTCATTAGATTGTATATTTTGAGCTCTCTTATGACAACTTTTTTTCATCTGATTCTTTATTTCGAGTTGTTTTGGGACGACTAATCTCTCTTTTTTTTTCTTGGTGGTAATGGTACTGGCAAGTCATGCGCCAAAGGCCAAATATATAGTAAGGGTATATTTGTAGAAATTAAACTCATATATGTAGTAATGGTATATTTGTCTATAAATTTAAAAACCTTCTAATGAGAACTACAATTGATATGACATACTTACTTGAGGTGCATAAATTGATATTTTATGACACGAGGGATGTAAATTGATAAAAATGATAATTTGAGGGACGAAGGTTGACATTTACTTGTTAATAAAATATCTAATAACTAATCAACGGTAAGACCTTCATATTTTGTTAATTTAATTGGAAATGAGTCAATATTATGAATCTTTCAAATTTTATTGTATATAGACCAAAATGTAGGCTAAATATGGGGTAAATATCAGTTTTCGTACCTCAAATTTTCTTCAAAATAAATTTTAGTCCATCAATTCAAAAAATATCAAATTAAATCATTCAAATTTGATATATTATCAATTTTAGTCTGAAATTACTAAAATACCCTTAATTTCAAATAAGTATAATAATTATATTTAACTTAAGTTTCAACATTTATAAATCGATGTTTTACCTACCGAAATTTTTGGCTCTATGCTAAAAATAATTTTTCGATAAAACAAATGAAATTATATCGAAATTTTGGACTAAAATTCAAAAAGAAAATGATATAAATTCCACTACACTGTATTAAAAATAATCAAATTAATATATAATTCAAATATTGTAATCACTTTAATGGTTTAACAATTCTTAAAATGGTGACTAATACATGATCTGCATCGACCAAGATTTATGACAAGCCGAAAAAAGATAAAAGACCAATGGTGCATAATACACGATTATCTCGTACACCGATATTTATGAAAAGCCGAAAAAGATGAAAACAACAATTCTTAAAATGGTGAATAATACATGATCTGCATCTACCAAGATTTATGACAAGCCGAAAAAAGATAAAGACCAATGGTGCATAATACACGAGTATCTGGTACACCGATATTTATGAAAAACCGAAAAAGATGAAAACAACAATTCTTAAAATGGTGAATAATACATGATCAGCATCTACCAAGATTTATGACAAGCCGAAAAAAGATAAAGACCAATGGTGCATAATACACGATTATCTCGTAGACCGATATTTATGAAAAGCCGAAAAAGTGAAAACCAATGGTGCGTAATACACGGCAATGATTGATTATGTATAAGTACACAACAGAGCAAGAAGCAAGAGTTTCAATTACCAAACAAAATCTCCAAAACTACATAAAGAAACCAAGTTACCTTCCTCTTCTCATGTCATTGACACAACATACTTAGTATTTCTGAGGTGGTTTTTGCGTCGGTAGTAAACCAAAGCGTTTCTTCAAGAGAAATCTCTGCCTTGAGTACTTATCATCAGGAGAAAAGCGAGCTGAATCATACAACAATGTTAAACAATAAGTGAGGATAAGTATCAAACAACACAAAAATGTAATGTCTTAAAAAAGGTAAAACTAAAACTAGTACACCGATATACCGGATTTATATCATATATATCAGATATGTGCTATAATAATCAAATAAATTAAGCTATTAATCTAGAGAAAATACATAATTCTTTAACTTATTCTCAATTTATATTGTTCTTACTTCGAAAAAATAAGAACAACAAAATTATACAAACTTCATCTTCTCTTTTTTTCCTAAATCAAACAAGCTACATCTGATCCAAACCGATTAAACTCCGTACCAACCGGTATTTGTTTAAATACCGGCCAAAACCGGTGCACCCGGTATACAAGAAATTAAAAACCTTGCAAAAATGCACTCAAAACAAACATATAAGATTGATGAATTATGATGCAAATGAATTGTCAAGTTTTAAAGTGTGATTCATCACTCATATATGCAATTAAATGCCACTCTTACGAATTTATACACATTTGGTCTTGGCACCTTACTTTGAAATTTCCTTTTAGAACGACAGAAAATCGTAAAGAATCCAAACTAAAATCTATTTATATAAGATGGGTGAAACATTCTACAATTAAATTTCAAATCTTTTAAACATTACTCTACGAGTTTCTACCGTGTTTCATCTTAGCATCTTACGTTGTATTTCCCAAAATTGTAAGAATACACAAACTAGAATCTCTTTTTATATGTAAAAATGCCAAGCAAATCATAACTAGGCAACATGATTCATTCAACAAGTGCACGAAAGCCACTGTCTTTAATAATTAATGAGAATGCAATTTACCAGGATGAGCAGACTGAGTAGCCAATCCTAATGGCGATTCCTTCTGCAAGAGAACATGAATTTGCAGATTAATTCAACGCATTCATAATAGTTATCAAAATCAAGAACAAGACTGAATTTTATCGCCTTCACTCGCTAGTTACATTTTTCAAGACATGAAACTGCAGGTACAAGCCATGACAGACTTTATAACCAAACGTATATAGTAAAAATTGAAATAAACCTTTGTGGTGTAAACTTTGTCGCCATTTTCATTGATGTAGAACTGGAGCAGCATCTTGAGCAATCTATAGGCCTGAAAATCTGAATCAATTTGCGATGAAAGCCGTAAATCTTCGAACTATCGGCAAGATGGAAAGTCGAAAGGAGAATTAGGGCAGGCGAGAAACAACGTGATTTATTTTACCACACGATTTAACAAAATAAAGCCCAATAATAAATTCTAAGCCCAGGCCCATTTAACCTTTAAAAACATTAGGCGAATACTTGTTATTACATTCACAATAAAATGCTGACAATTTTCTACAATTTATAATAATTCTCTCTCAAATATTATTTATCCACATTAATACATCAATGTTTTCATGATGCCTTAACTGTATAAAATTTATCGGTGTTATACTCGTCTTTAACTGTTTACTATAGGCCACATATGTTGGAGATGTTGAAAATATCACACATCGATTGTGAAAATATATAAATTCTATTTATCCACAAATTCTCGGCCCATTTTTATACCGACTGATATACCGGCTGGGCGGCATCGATATTTTGACCCATACCGTCCGGTACCAGGTATCCGGGTCGACCTGAAAATCTTTTTTTTACCGGTCGGTATACCAGATCGGTACGAAAACATTGATTAGAGCTAGGACTCTTCAATTTTGTATATTGGGACGCAGATTCAATTTAAAAACCTACATTTTTAAATTATTGTATATATTTTTATAGTTTAAATATGTTATTGGTAATATAAGAAGTTATTGATTAAAATTATAAAAATAAAACATTAAAATTATAATCTACTAATGTTAAAATTGATATTTCATATGTGCGTTCTGTTGGTCACTGAGTTAAAGTAACTGTGAATTTATTGTTATTTTCTATGACCGTACGAACACACTTATTATTAATGTTTGGTTAATGTGGAATAAGACCACGACCGAGTGACCACACCGGATATTGCATCATGGTTCCAAACAATAATAATGAACAATATTCAAATAAAAACATTAATATAAGATTCCAACAATACTTAAATATGAATTTTCGTTCAAAAAAATAGAAATAAACATAAATAATATTTAAATTGAATATAGAAAATTCACGGGCGAATGGCAACTGTGGTCCCCGTAGTTTATATAATTTGATAAATTCATTTCCCATAGTTTCATATTTTTGGCAAAACTAGTCATATTATCTTCATTTGGGCAAAACTAATCCTCAAAATTTAGGAAATTTGACAAAATTGATCTTCATAGTTTAGTGTATTTGGTATAATTGACCCTCAAAATTTATAACTCTAGCAATTGAAGTTCTCATGTTAAGTTTGTAAGGCAAATTTGGTCGTCACTTTGGATTTAAGGGTGCTAGTAGTCCAACTTTGCCAATTTAAGAACGGTGCTAAATAAATGGGGACCAACTTTGCAAATTTAAGAAAATTGAGGAATTATAATTGTTACTATACGTAAAGTTTGAGGTCCGATTTTGCCAAAGTGAAATTTGAGGATTAAATTTGTTCGATTTTGTAAATATTGAGAATCAATTTTGTCAAAATGCCTAAACTGCGGAAACTAAATATGCTAAATAAAAATTTATGGATTAAATTTGTCAAAATAACTAAATTACGGGACTAAACATGTCATTTTCTCCAAATTTCACTTAATTCGAATTAAATAATGTGCATAATAATAATATAATATTATGTAATTTGGATCACTACACCGAGCTCAGCGCTACCCATGCTCATTATTCCCTGCATAAAGTCGCACATATTCCCGGCATCAACTCCACTTTTACTGAAAAACGGAATTTGAAGTCCAAGAGTCACTTTTTCGTTGTTTGATCTACAATAGAAGAAGCGTCTCCTCCAAATCTACAATTTCGCTAGATCCTCCTCGCACGTTAGTCCGGACCTGTATCTAGATTCCTTTATACTCCTGATCACGAATAAGCTATTCATTTTCCGCATTTCTTAACGATGTATACCGTTTATTTAGTAATTTATGGAATTCTGGTCTGCGTAGTTGATTCATGAATAGTTATTTATTTCTTGCATAAAGGATTTATGCAGTTGTGGTTTTGCAAAATAACCTGCAGGTCTTAATATCCACTATGTTTTTTGGGGATTTTTTAGGTCAATTTTAGTCTAGGTTAAAATCTGGAAATAATTCATTGTGGTTTTATGCATTTGTGTAGGTTTTCGCAAAATAACCTGCTGGGATTAATATATTGAGATTCCTCTGATTGGGATATTTTTTTTGCTTTTATGGATTGATGTCATGAGCATACTGATTTGATTTTTGTATTGTATACTAGCAGATGAGCTGATCCGCTATGTTTTTTGGGTCAATTTGTTTAGTTTATGTAAAAAACTGGAAAAATGCAGCTTTTGAAGAGATTTAAGCTTGTTGACTTTGTGCAGTTAAGCACAAAATGGAAGGGACGGCTTTCACCCCTGCACTTGAAGGAGCAAAGTATGTTAAGTCTGAAGATGGGGTGATTTTGGCGAAGCCATTCTTGGATGTGTGTAGGCTCATACTCCCTGTTTTAGGTATGCTGAGGAATTCATGGTATTTTGTCTTTCATTTTTATTTGGGCGAGCAAATTTAGTCTACATATTTTCATGGTTTTGTCAATTTTGATCCCTAAAGTTTTACAATTATGACTATTGTGATTCCTAAAGTATGAAGATGGCAAAACCGATCCTCATACTTTGCAGCATTTGGCAAAACCAGCCCCAATGTTTAGTGTATATGTACATGGTATAATTGGTCCCCAAAGTTTTCAATTTTGACAATTGAGGTCTTCGATCAATATCAAAATTTGGGGACTAGTTTTGTCACTTTTGGAATATAATTTGCCAAATGTTGCAAACTTAGACGACCAAATTTGTCAAAACCTTAAACTTTGGGAACTAAATATGTCATTACAAACTAGAAGAACTAAATTTGTCAAAACTATGAAAGTTTTGGGACTGAAGGCATCATCTCTCTTTTTTTTACGTTTACATCTCTATCTTCCCACAGTAGAACCAAACGCAACACCATTTAGGATCTAAAACGAGTAAAAAATTTGTGCCACTTTTAAATGATTACTAGGTTTTGATCTTGAGGAGAGCTATTAGTTTAATAAACTCCTCGCTGCCATATTATTTGTGTAACTTTTTGTATGCTAATGTTTCTTGCTTGATGATCTTCATTATTAAGAGATTGTTGTAAAATTATGTTGAGCTCAAATTTGCAAATATGCAGACAAGTTTGGATCTGCAATGGCAATTGTGAAATCTGATATTGGGGGCAACATAACGGTATACATCTAAATTCTTCTGAATCTTGTCAAATATGTTATCAAAATTCATATGTGTTTTGAAATGTTATCTATAGTATTGTTGGGAAGTGTAACCTCGATAGGTTAATTAAAATCCGAAAATAAAGTAAAAGAAAATAAAGATATAAAAAGTTTAACGTGAAAAACCCAAGATGGATAAAAATCCATGTGTACATTGAGGAAGAATACAATGTACACATACGAAAAATAAATTCGAAATACAGAGTGTTCTAATAATAAACCTTAAGATCTCCTTATATGGATGAGGTGGTTGGAGATATTTAAGGAAATAAAATATTTTCACATATTTTATTTGTATCACCTAATACGATTTATGTGGATTAAATCGTATTTGACGTGATCTTGTTTTCTTGATTATCTTCTTTCCATATCTGACTCTTATCCTAGATCGATCGACCAATCGGTCCCCGCCATGTCTCAGTTCGGCCCTCGACTGATTGCCTCAATCTCATATTCGTGAATTGGTTCCTTGTCACCTTCGGTATTACATGTTCGATCGTCTTGATCGATCGACACCAATACCGATCGTCCTTTAAGTGTGTCCGATCGACAAAAATGTCAATCTCCACACTTAAAAAATACTTTTCATTGACATTGTTTTTGGCGAATCCTTTATATTTCATCACATATGATTCTACAGAGATTAGAGAACAAATATTCTTCCAACCCAACAAAATATAATCACTTATACACCATGGTGGAAGAAGAAGATGCTACAACTGCTAAGGGCTCTTCGAGTTGTACAACTGGTCTTTTATGGTTGACGAGGTAGAGAATGCTTATCAAAATCTATTTCTTGACTGATTATATCGAGAAAATGATATCTTTGGTCCTTAAACTTTCATAATTTTGGCAAATTTGATCCACATAATTTATAATAGTATATTTAGTTCTCAAACTTTAAGGTTTTGGCAAAATTGGTACTCCAAGTTTGCAATATTTGGCAAAACAGATCCCCAAATTGGCAAAATCAATCCTCAAAATTCTATTTTAACCAAGGATCACAATTGCTAAAAATTGAAAACTTTGTGAATCAATTATGTCATACATACTAAACTTTGAGTATTGGTTTTGTCATCTCGATACTTTGAGTATCATAATTGATACAATCATAAAACTTTTGTGACCAAAATTGCCAAAACGATAAAACTATAAGGACCAAATTTACGTATCTTAAACATAAATATGTAAAATGATAGGGCAATGGATTTCTTAGTGGAGTTGTTCAGGAATCTGTTTCTCCATCAGGACTGGACAGTGTCTCAAGCATGTACTGATTCTTACAATAAGACACTCAAAAAATGGCATGGTTGGCTTGCTAGTTCAAGCTTCACGGTGAACACTCTTAAACTAGAATTATTAGCCTTTTGATATATGTTTAACTATTAATTAGATGGAAATTGTAGATGTATATATCTATAATATATTTTGTGTATCGTATTTTTCTTGATTTTGTGGGATATGTTTTTTTATTTTGATGTTTTTTTTAGTAGATGGAACATCGTCGTCTTTCTACTATAGTTGATCTGAAGAATTTTCTGATGATGATGTTTTTATTGTTATGTTTTGTATTTGTATTGCAGTATATTATTGTTATCTATCTTTTAAAAAGTATATAATATATTTTTATTTGTAATGACGGTTTTGAGAAGATAAGTACATAACTCCCCTTTATAGTAAGATTAGTGAACATTTTTGAGTAAGATTGTTTTGTTAACTGGTCTGTAGGATGTTTATTTCTCTATTCTTTTGAATCTTATGTGTGAAGAATAATTTTGGTGAAATATGTTTCGTTCTTATCACATTTAATGTATCATTCTTTTAACGGTAATTATCCTCGTATAATATTATTGGGATCATATTTTCTTTGAATATGTAACAAATTTCAGCATGTTGGAAATGCAGATTGCAATGAAATTTGCTCCTGATCGAAAGAAACTCTTAGAAGTTGTTGGTGGATCTGGTGATATTAATGGTGATATTGAAAAATTCTGCAACACTTTCTCACCAATTTTTGAGGAGAATCACAAGTTCTTGGTAAGAATTTAATACTAATTTCATTTCATTTTTAAATCAATATTTATTTTGAGAAAATGACCGAATTTATTTCGGTATCGGTACCAAAAAATTATTGGATCGGGATCGGTATTCAATATTTAGTTTGGTATTCGGTATTTCAATATTTAGTTTGTTTGGTATTTGGTACCGAATGCTCACCCATAATATGTATTTTAAAATCACAAGTTGCCAAACTTTCGTAGTTTTGGCAAATTTAGTCCTCATAATTTATAATGACATATTTAGTCTTCAAACTTTAAGGTTTTAGCAGAGTCTGTTCTACAAGTTTGTAACATTTAGTAACACAGATCCCCAAGGCCCAAAGTGGCAAATTCGGTCCCCAAAATTTGATTTTGATCGATGATCACAATTGTTGAAATTGAAAGTTTTGGGGATCAGTTATACCATACAAACTAAATTTTGAAGATTGATTTTGTCAAAACATACAAAATGTAGGGATCGATTTTATCTTTTTGATCATTTGAGGATCACAATTATCACAATCATAAAATTTTGAGAATCAAAAGCATGAAATTATGGAGGCTAAATTTGCGTGTCACCCGTTTATTTTTCTTCTAAGTGTAGGCTAGCATTGGAATGGATGCTCTCAAGGCATAGTTCTCTGAGCGCCTTGAGTTGGTATTAGTATTATTTGTTGGTGCTATTCTATAAATGGATTTGAATCTTGTGGTCTTGTACTATGGCTTATTGTGTCTCATGATTGTTAGATAGATTTAGGATTTACATGTATAAGTTGGGTTGGATGTGCGTAAATTCAGTTATCTAATGACTTTTTAGTGCGTTGATGAGATTTAAAGTCCTCACAGTTTATATAATTTGCTAAATTTTGTTTTCAAAATTTCTTAATTTTGGTAAAACTAGTTCTCAAATATTTTTTAAGGTAAAACTAGTTCTCAAAGTTTAATGTGTATGATGAAATTTGTTCTCATATTTTGGGTATTAATTTTGCAACATGGGGACCAAAGTTTAATGTGTCATGATCAATGTTTTCATACCGGGTATCAAATTTTCCAAATTTCGGGTTGTATTGGTATTTTTTTATACCGCATGGTACCGGGTATGAGGGTCGATTTTCGTTTTTTTCTGGATCCGATCGTAAAAAATTAGTTAAATATTAATTTTTTAAAAAATAAAATAAAATTTGGTATCGTCCGGTATACGGCTCGTACCGCTCATACCTGTTCAGATAGGTATATAATTCTAAGCCGATATAAAAATATTGGTCATGATTAAAAATCTTATAAAAGATTTCTTAATTTTTGTCTGATTTTTTATTAGATATCTGAAAGATCTCCAATAAATATCTACGATATTCTCTAAATGAATCTCTAATTATTTCTATGTCTCCATGAAAATATCAACTTCCTCAAACGCATTTATTGAATATGCATCGGTCAAACATATTTATGATTTTCTCAAGTTTCTCAGCATGTAGCGATTGGTTCTCCTGACCGACTAGTTATGTCCTATTAATTATTAACCAATGAATTAATGTATATTTCAAAAAAATTTAAATAAAATAATAAATCAACTAGTTATATTATATTAATTATTAGCCAATCATATACATCGACTTTTTCGCACATTTAATGCTATTTAAAAGATTGGTTATTAGTTTAATGCGATTAGCGTTCTCAGAACGCTAACTCGTTTTATATTGAACGCTAAAGCTTTCTCAAAACGCTTAAACGGATTCAACCAAAAACTCTTATGAGAAGAAATAAGAATGCAAATGGTGTAGAAAATTATGAGAATATATGATGTATATATAGAAAAAAATTTAATACGATTAGCGTTTTGAGATATATAACAAATAAATAAATAAAACAACAAAAGTATATCTACAAAAAATAAATTATACCTTAATTGAGATTACCTATTGTAGACAAGATGCAAATGGTGTAAAAAATTATGAGAAGAAATGAGGTATATATAAAAAATATTTTAATACGATTAGCGTTAGATATATAACAAATAAATAAATAAATAAAACTACAAAAACATATCTACCAAAAATAAATTATACCTTAATTGAGATTAGCTAATGTCAAATAATTTATGTTGCACGATTCGTGGGGGTGCATACCTTTCAACGCACCGGGGCGCAGGGTGCACGAATCTTTATTGGGTGTGTTATTATGAAACTTCATTCTCTAAACCCGAAATTCAAATATCACCCACATTCGTTCACTTGTAGACACAGTAGCATCAAAGAGATATATATAATTATATATTCTAAATGACACATATAATCAATATTATATATGATTTTTTTTCATTAATAAAAAATAATCAAATTAAATAAAAACTGTATCTCAAATGTCAATATGTTAAATATATTTATTTTAAACAATTAAAATTTGAAAAACAAATAAAGTAGTGTTCTATAAAGGCTTTAACATTATGTGATCGTTTTAACTTTATATATAAAACGAGTTAACGTTTCCAAAACGTTAATCACATTAAAATAATAATCAATCTTTTAAATAGTATATACATCACATCTCTTTAATTAAATGAAACATATTAGAAAGTCAGGGCCGCCGGGGATAGGGCAGTTTCGTCACTAATTCGTACAACACCAGCTAACTACAATAATTAATGCCAGCTGTAATTTTGCAAGTCCAAATCAGGAAAAAGGCTCAAGAGTTTGGTTTTTTTATTATTATTTTGAATGAGAAATTCATCAATACGAGAATGTAATTTTTTTTGTTGATTTTTTATTAAATCGACGTGTTTTAAGACACAACCCAATTAGTTTGGACAGGGAAGTCGATTGGGCGTAGGGGTTTTCAATACCGAATCTTTTTAATCGATATAGAATTTTGAAAATCAATTCATCATTTGGTTTTTAAATTTCGTTTATTTCGATGTTTTGGTTTCGATTCGGTGAAAAAAATTGGTATTTGTTAATTTATCGAATATTGAATTTAATATTTTATTTAATGTTTAAAAAATAATTATGTATTTTAATATATAATTAATTATATTATTGTGGTTATTTTTTTATTTAATTTGATCTTCAAAATTTGATATTTCAGTATATACCGAAACAAAATATGGTATTTACATAACTGAATTGTCAAAATTTGATTTGCTATTATGTGGTTAAAGTTTTTATTTGCTCGATATCCCGTGTTTGAAATTCGGTTAGTATTTATTGAATAACACTCCTAATTCTGTGGGTGAATTATTGGATCTATATATTTATTAAAAAATCTTTAATTTTAATATTTTTTTAAATAAATAATAGTTTTAAATTATATTTAAAAAAATTATAATAACAGTTCGATAATAATTCGATGACATGATAAAAATTTCGATTCAACGAAAGAACGAAGATTGTACTACACGAATGATTCAATTATACATTCATTAATATTTGAGAGTTATATATTAATAAACTATCATTCGATTAGATTGTGTTTCATGTGTATAATTCGTTTATTAATTATTCTAGGTTTTAAAATGGTTGGTCGTACGAGCCCGACCCGAGAATTACAAAAAATGCAACCAACACTAAAAATGTTGGATTGGTAAATAGCTAGTTGTCAAAGACTGAAAAGTCAAAAATATATATTTTAATTTTTCTGTTATTTATGTGACAGGTAGATTTGGTCTCTATAGTTTTATAATTTTGATCGGGTGATGTTTGCCCACGGCCTCCCAACTTACGGATTGTGTAAAAGACATACATTTCAAGTTACAAAATTACAAATATGGTATACTTTTTAAGCAATAATTTATCATTGGTACTTTAATAAACTCGGAAATTTTTAATATTTTATGCATAATTCTCGAACATTAAAGGTAAATTTTGTATAATTTTCCAAATTGATCTTATTTGCATACTTTGTAAGGGGTTTTCAAATGAGTTTCAACTTACGGAAAACCGGGTGCTATAATATCAAGGGTAAAAAACAAATAATATAGATAACTTTAGGTATCATTCTTGGAATTTTGTAAGTTGGAGGACATGCCCTTTACACAGCTCGTAAGTTGGATGGACTAATTATGCAATTTTCTCAATTTTGATCCCTAAAGTTTTATGAGTGTGGAAATTGTGATATCTATGTATAAAGATGACAAAATTAGTGCACATAATTTGTAAATTTTGACAAAATAAGTTCTCAAAATTTAGTTTGTACGTGATAAGTCTCAAAAGTTTTTCAATTTTTGTAATTAAAATTCTCGACAAAATCAAATTTCGAATATTAATTTTACCACTTTTGATTTGAATTTGTCAAATATTGTAAATTTGAAGAACCTTAAAGTTTGGTGTCAAATAAAAATGATGATAATGATAAAGAATGTATTATGTATCACACAATAATATTTTATTGAAAAATCAAGTTTTCAACTGATCGATCTCCGCCCGACTACATAAATAATGTCTGCAAATTACGAAATTGCAAATATAATACACTATTTGACAAAAATATTTATTTGTAATCCTCTAATTTCAAATAAATGCATGTAAAACATTTTTTTATGCGCAATGTTTTATTATTGTGCATAAATAATATGACATGAACATTTGTTATTAACCCTAACAACCCGTCAATATTTTTATATTTATATGCACAATCTTTGAATTTCAATAGTCAATTTTGTATAATAATTTAAACTATAAATATCTTATTGTTATTAAAGATCAAATTACTAATGATATTATTGCAGCTCGATTAATTAGACATCAACGATATACTTGATATTTGTAATGATGCATTTTGTGGAAGTNCCCAAAACAGCGACTGTACGGGGCGCACTCATCACGCCTCTTGAACTGTCGAATGTGTAGAGGCGCGTGTCGAGATATTAATATTTAAAGAATTGCAAAGATAAAAATATAACTTAAATATATGATAATTAAGTTTTAAACGTAATTGGCTCATACACTAAGGGAAAGATCGGTCCCCAGGACTCTCACTGTCTACAGGTACGGTCCATTGTTCTCATGAATGTGCAAACATCATGTGATCGGCCTTGTATCACCTCTGCGATTGGCAATCAAGCCCGAGGAGCTAGTGATGAGAACTTTAGGATCGGGTACCTTGTGATGGGTAAGACCAAGCAACCGTTGGGCCGATTCAAATAGTGAGAACGAACTCCTATAGCCCATTTACACAAGTAAGAAAGAGCGGCCCGATGTTCAGCGAGAGGACCAAAGATAACCTTAACGAAATAAAGCATTTTCTGCCAGCTGGCTCCTGGGTTCGGTTCGAACGGTTACAGAACGGTTACAACTCACGTTTACCACACTTCGGGCCCGATCACGCAGATCACGCCTCGATAACAACCTCTAACAGACCTGTCAGAGGCGGTTACAGAGCGTGATTTACACACGCTATGAACTCTATAAATACAGGGCGAGACGACGGAAATAGCAGGACCCTTTGGACGCGGAAGAACAGGCCGTTACCCTGCCGAAATTCTTACCGTTTTCTTTTCCTTGTCATTTTCTTTAGTCTCTGTTGTATTGATTATGAATTATTCGATTAGTGAACAGGCTAAGAGCATAATCTGCTCTTAGTCAAGTGGTTTTCACCCCAATTCCTGGGGTTTCCACTATACATCGCTGTGCATTTACTTATTTCCAGCTTTTAATCGTCTTCCACATCTAAAACAAATCAGAACCGAGTTCGTTTGCTAAACGAACCGGACGACTGTTGGTACCCTCTAAAAATGGACCATAACAGTTTGGCGCCATCCGTGGGGACGATTCTCTAATCCCATTTGAGTTTTCTACCAGGGATAGGATAATCAAAGGCATGGCGACTGGAACTTCGACCAATGATAGTGACGTGCTTCCCGATAGTCTCCCAGCACCAACATTCACTTTACAGGATCTGGAAGCTGTCGTCAGGAAGGTGGTACTGGAAATTACGTCGGAGAAAAGTGGAACAGAACCACCTGCTGTTTCAAGCCCTGTTCCCAAAAGCAGAGGATACGAGAGTGATCCTGACGAGCGCAGTACTGATGAAGTAGAAATCATCAGGCGTGGCGTAACAATGAGGAGGCCTAGATATCGGTCTACTCCTCCTCCCCCAGCCAGAGCTCTAACTCCCGTTCCTGGAAATGATCAGAATCAGATGCATCGACGAATTGATGAGCTCACGAGGGAGTTGGAGAGCATGTGTGCGCTGAAGGATTGCGAACCTAATATGGGACGCAATCCTGGTTTATTTAACAGGGCCATGGAGGCCCCTATCAGGAGAAATAAGGATGATGACTGGTGGCATAATTTGCATGCGGTCCAGGCATCGTCTCATCAATCTGAAAGCGTATAAGCCACCTTGGGAGATTTGATGCTCCCCTTTTCTGAAGAGATCTGGGCAGCAGTCCCAGATCGGCATTATCGCAACCCCGAGGGGTTGACGACATTTCGGGGTGATGGTGATCCAATCGATCACGTTGCCGATTTCGAATTGCGCATGGGAACGGTTTGGGCCTCGAATTCACTAAAGTGCCGCATCTTCGCGGCAGGATTACAAGGCGACGCCCGAACGTGGTTCAAGAATTTGCCGGCCCGATCCATACAGTCGTATGGTGGATTTATTTTGGTCTTCTCTGAGCAATTTGCTCCAAATGTAGGACCGCCCCGAAGCAAGCAGGAACTATATCAGTTGAAATATATCCCGGCAAAGATGAGTCTTCGGTCCTTCATGGATAAATTTAACAGGACCGCCCGGGGTATCAAGCTCGAGCTCCGGGATAAAATTGATATTCTACAGTAGGTCCTAGGACCGTGCGGCCTTTCGGCCAGCTTGGTAAAGAGCCCACCATCCAACTTGGGAAAGCTTCTTCAGAAAATCAACAAGTATATTAAGGTGGATGAAGCGCTGAGGCTTGGTTATCGGAAACCTAGCGGGAGTTCTGAGCCCGCAGGTGATCATAGGGTTTCCTACCCTAAGAAGCAGTCACGAGAATTAGCGGCTGTAAGAAAAAAAGACGTCCCCTCGAAGCAGGAGGACAATCGGGTGTATTGCGAGCTCCATCATAATCGCGATCACCCGACCCTGAAGTGCCCGCTGTTGAAAGAGACAGTAGAGGCAATGAGTAAGGAAAAGCCCGACCGGAATGGTCAGAAGGGCAAGCGAGCAGAATCCTCCCGAAGGGGCCACCAAGGTGATGATCGTCACAGGCCGCGGGGAAGAGTTAATCGGGGACAGCCCCGAAACTATTATGATCGGACGGAGGACCGACGGTCTCCTCCGCCAGAACAAGAAAAAGGCCAACACGGTCGTGAGAACCGTGGTCAGGGCCGAAGAAGAAGGTAGCGGGGCCGCGGCGGTAGAGCCCCGCAGAACGAGGGTGGAAGATAGGAGCAGGCTGCTCCTCCACCCGCGGTAACTGGTGCCCAACCTCCTCAGAATGAGGCGGCACCGAGAGAAGTGGCCGGAGATATTTATGTTATCTCCGGTGGTTTAAGAATAAATGAATCGGTCCGGGACCGAAAGAGAATTGCGTGCGGAGACTCCACTGAGAGCTTCCCAGTCTGTGGCGCTGGTGAATTATGATCCCATGGAACGGTCCTCCTTCTTCAGATAGGACATTACTTTCACCCTGGCTGATTGGGAAGGGATCATCGACCCGTGTGACGATCCCCTCACCATCACTGGGATCATCGGGAATGGTCGTGTCCACAGAATTTTAGTGGATACTGGGGCTTCGTTCAATCTAATGAAGCGCGAAGTTGCCGAAATGTTGGGAGCTGCTGCTCACGATCTCCTGATCGTAAACATAACTCTTTGGTCGTTCGACCAACGGAGCGTTATTCCTTGCGGGTAGATGTTATTCCAGTTACCCTTGGAGAGCCCTCGTAGGACCGGTCGGAAGACCTGGAATTCATTATCGTTGAAGTCGACCTGGCTTACAACGCTATCATCGGACGGACCGGCCTCAGTAAGTTCGAGGCGGTCCCTTCTACTTATCACATGATGCTCAAATTCCCCTCCATTCATGAAGTTATTTCTGTTAAAGGGGATCAGAAAGTAGCTAGGCAATGCTACATAAGCTCGTGCCGAACTTTGGCACCGACTAAAAGGGCCCGGGTGGATCTGCTGGAAGAGTTGTCGCACCCGAGTCAAGCAATGGAACCCGTAGGGTTCAAATTGATCAACCTGGTTGAGGATGACTCAACCAAGACAACTCGCATCGGGGCACATCTAGCCCCTAACTTTGAAAAAGAGCTGATCCACCTGCTGAGAAGCCACGTGGATATATTCGCATGGACCCCGGACGATTGACCGATCCGATAGTGAACATCGGATCAACACTGAGCCAGGAACGAAGCCTGTTAGACAGAAAAGGAGACGCTATTCTCCTGAGAAGATCGAGATTTTCCGGGCTGAAGTGAATAAACTGCTACGGCCGGGATTCATCAGAGAAATCCACTATACTGAATGGGTTGCAAACCCAGTGGTGGTTTCCAAACCGGACGGGAAATAGCGAATGTGCATCGATTTTACCGATGTTAACAAAAGCTGTGAGTCAGACCCTTTCCCATTGCCGCACATTGACTGACTAGTAGATGTTGTTTCTGGTAGCACCATGATTAGTACCATGGATGCTTATTCTGGATATCACCAGATCTTCTTGGCTGCGGAAGATCAGAAGAAATCATCATTCATGACCGAAGATGGGGTTTTCTGTTATGTGGTTATGCCATTCGGTCTCAAAAATGCAGGAGCAACATACCAAAGGTTGGTCAACAAAATCTTTAGAGAATTGATTGCCCATATGATGGAAGTGTATGTTAACGATATGATTGTAAAATCTATGAATGATGAAGACCATCTATCTTATTTGTCTCGTTGTTTCGAAGTATGCCAAAAATATAAGCTCAAGCTAAATCCAAACAAATGCTGCTTAGGGATCCAAAGTGGAAAATTTTTAGGATATTATGTTTCAGAGAAAGGCATAGAGGTTAACCCTGAAAAGGTACAGGTTATCATTGATATGCAACCTCCGAGAAACAAAAAAGAGTTTCAAAGGCTTACTGGCCGACTAGCCGCACTGAGCAGGTTTATTTCGAAATCCACAGACCGGGTCTTACCTTTTTTCAGAGTGCTAAGAAAAGCAAGCCATCTAGATTGGACCGAAGAATGCGATCGGGCCTTCTCCGAGCTGAAGACTTATTTAAGCACTCCCCCGGTGATGGTAAGTCCGACTTGTGATGAACCTTTGGGGTTATATCTTGCGGTATCAGAAGTTGCCGTCAGCGCAGCTCTGGTAACCATACGAGACGACATTCATAGGCCTGTTTATTATGTCAGCTATTCTCTGAAATCTGCTAAAACTAGGTACTCCACCTTGGAGAAATTCATGTTAGCTGTGAAAAAAGCTGTATCCAAGCTGAAACATTATTTTGAAGGCCGAACGGTCTATGTTTATACGGATCAACCTCCGAAAGTGCTCCTTAAGCAGAAGGATTTGAACGAGAGATTGGCAAAATTGGCTATCAAACTCAGTGCTATGTATCTGGAATTCCTACCCCGAAGGGCGATCAAAGATCAGGTTCTAGCCTATTTCGTGGTTGAAATGACCCGATCGGCCATTTATATTAACCAAGAAGATGATCGATGGACGATCCATGTAGATGGGTCAACCTTCGGGGGAAGAGGAGCGGGCATAACCCTGACAACGGTACAAGGTGATCTTATTCATTCCGCAGTCGAATTTTCCTTTGCTGGAACAAATAATGTGATAGAATATGAGGCAGTATTATTAGGAATGACCTTGGCTCGAAAAATGGGAGTTAGCAGAGTACGAATGTTCTAAGACTCGAAGTTAGTAGTGGAACAGTTCGCAAGGAGATTTGAAACTCATGATCCAATGATGAGGTTATATTGCGCCAAAGTCCTGGAACTATCCAAAAAGTTCAGTGAGTTCTCTCTTGACCATGTGCCACGGGAGAAAAACAAGGTTGCCGACGCACTCGCCAGATTGGCCTCGGGCATACCTGACATATAGCCAAGCACTATTTCAGTCCATATTCAGGACCGACCTTCGGTCGAGATTCCAGTGACCGAACAGTCTATTGAAGAGATCGGGGCTCTATGCCATGAACTCCAGGGCTTGAATATTAACGCTACTGAATCTCCGGGAGAACCCAACTGGATGGACTCCTTTATTAAATACCTCTCAAACGGCTATCTCCCTGAAGATAAGTCTGAAGCCAGGAAAATAGTGGTCCGGGCTAAGAGATTTACCTTAGTCGATGGACGCTTGTTTTAAAGAGTTTTGAAGGCCCGCTTCTGCGCTGCTTATCTCCTATTGAGGCTGAAGCTGTCATGATTTATGTTCATGAAGGGATATGCGGCATTCATTCAGGGGCTCGATCTTTATACCACCGCATCATCAGAGCTGGATACTTTTTGCCAACATTGCTTGCTGATGCCAAGCAATATACTAAACGTTGTGCCATATGCCAATACCATGCTCTACTCCCGCAATTGCCTGGGGCTCCCTTATCGATTACCCCATTGCCTTGTCCGTTTGACAGATGGGGGATCGACATCCTCGGACCTTTTCCTCGGTCAATAGGGCATAGAAAATTCTGTATTGTAGCGGTGGAATATTACTCGAAATGGATTGAAACAGAAGCAGTAGCCATCATCTCAGAGAAAGTGGTCAAGCACTTTATATGGCGAAATATTGTGAGCCGCTTCGNCCTTTAGGAAAGCACTACTCTAGGAGGTCAATTTCCTCCCCTTACTAAACCTATCTAGCAGGCCTAAGGCAACACCCCAGTCGAAGTTGGTCTTAGGACCTGAGGCAGGCTCCTTCAAAACGATCTCCTTAGTGAGGACCGAAGCACGCCCCCCTTTCTTGAGCCTATTGGGATCCCTCGGGGCTTCTGCTTCGGTCGCCCTCTCTCCTTTTCCCAAGGGTATCGGCGGCAAAGAGACGTTCGCCTTTAGATGGGGACCAGGGAGAACTTTCTCCACGGGATCGGCTCCCTGCAGCAATAAAGCAACTGTATTAGCACTAATGAAGGAATTATTTCCGATTTGGTATAGGCTGGATAAGCTCAAAGAATGAATCCGAGCCATTATCACCACCTCTACCACTCCAAATACCCAAAACGCAGGACCCTCTCCCGTCGAGGGTTACCCTGTACAACGCAGGGTTAGTGTGCCCGCGCTGGTGGTTTGAATCCGGGGGTTCCCGGGCCCCGATGGAACCAGCATACCCCTCGTTGCTGATTCACTCTCCTCAGCACTTCCCGTTGCTTCGCGTTGTCCATCAGAAGGAAGGACCGAACCAGCAGCCATACGTTTGAACCGAGAGCTAGGCATTGTCTCAGTTGAGTTTGCAAAATAAATACATAAGGATCACGAAATGACGGAATAAAAATATTACTTCATACCCTATCCTTATGATGGATCTGAACTAGAAAACATCCCCTTCGGGGCTGGGGCTCCGGCCCTACCCGCAACACCTATTTCTATTAATCTTTTCTCCCGAAGCAGATCTATTCGCTTAAGGCGTGCTTCGGGAGGGGGGAACATCGCAAGCATATTTGCGGTGTCCGTACGGGAAGGGTTGAATCTACTTTGGTCCAACTGACCTATGCGTGGGTGAGTTAGGCGTGACCACACTTTCAACAGATCCTCTTTTGGGACTGTCATCCACACATAACAGGTCTCCCACGCATGGAGAGACTCTTCTTTATCTACAATAACGCACTCTTTGGTGCGCACCGCTATATAATATAATTTGCGGCAGCCTAACAGACCTTTCCCCTTTCGGGATCCTACCACGAACAGGTTAAAGAAATGTTCTAAGGTCGGGGCCCGATTCTGTTGGTGACAATAAAAAATGAACGCTAATATATACACATAACTGCTCGGGAATAACACAAAAGTGGGGCAGTGGATCTCTTTAAGCACAGCCGCTACAAAGGGATGTAGCGGAAAACGAAGCCCGCACTTTAAAGAGGCGTAACTAACCAGAATAGCAGATGCCGGCAGATTCATTTCCGCCGGAAGGAAACAGGGAATATCTTCCCGTCCCTTCCAGATAGAATAATGTGCCGAAATTGAAAATCTAGACCTAAACTCCTCAATATCCAACTCAGACATGGAAGGGTATCGCATTTTTTGAGGAGCCATAAGTGTATACCTTAAGGAAAGTGGATTGAAAGGGGTTGAACGTGAAATCGATTGAGGGCACAAAGGGCTTGCTGCAGTTTTTCCTTCGCGATAATGACGATGAGGAGAAACAGTGCTCAAAATCCCGATTTAAATATTAATCTTCCAACCAATGGTGAGCCGCCACGTAATACTGCCCAAGACAGTGACAGTACAAAGCNTCGCAGGGAGATTTGAGACTCATGATCCGATGATGAGGTTATATTGCGCCAAAGTCCTGGAACTATCCAAAAAATTCAGTGAGTTATCTCTTGACCATCTGGCACCAGAGCAAAATAAGGTTGCCGACGCACTTGCCAGATTGGCCTCAGGCATACCTGACATAGAGCCGAGCGCTATTTCGGTCCATATTCAGGACCGACCCTCGGTCGAGATTCCAGTGACCGAACAATCTATTGAAGAGATCGGGGCTCTATGCCATGAACTCCAGGACTTGAATATTGATACTACTGAATCCCCAAGAGAACCCAATTGGATGGACTCCTTTATTAAATACCTCTCGAACGGCTATCTCCCTAAAGATAAGTCTGAAGCCAGGAAAATAGAGGTCCGGGCTAAGAAATTTACCTTAGTCGATAGACGCTTGTTTAAAAAGAGTTTTGAAGGCCCGCTTCTGCGCTGCTTATCTACTATTGAGGCTGAAGCCGTCATGATTTATGTTCATGAAGGGATATGCGACATTCATTCAGGGGATCGATCTTTATACCACCGCATCATCAGAGCTGGATACTTTTGGCCAACATTGCTTGCTGATGCCAAGTCTGTATTGTAGCGGTGGAATATTACTCGAAATGGATTGAAGCAGAAGCAGTAGCCATAATCTCAGACAAAGTGGTCAAGCACTTTATATGGCGAAATATTGTGAGCCGCTTCTGGATTCCCCGAGCGCTCATATATGATAATGGGACTCAGTTCCGCGGGAAGAGCATACGGGATTTATTCTCCAAGTTGGGTATCGTCCAGCATTTTTCATCGGTGGCCCATCCCCAAACTAACGGACTTACGGAGGTATCTAACAAGGTTATCCTGAAGGGATTGAAAACCAAGTTAGAAGATTTTTGATGTAAATGGCCCGAACACATCTATGAGGTCCTATGGGCATACCGAACTACACCTCGCTCAACAACCCAGGAATCACCTTTCTCATTGGTGTATGGGACCGAAGCTGTTAGCCCGGTGGAGGTTGCCATCCGATCACCTCGGATCTCTCAATACGATGACCATATGAATGGTGAAAGGAGATTATTAGACCTCGAGATGATCGAAGAAAAGAGAGATGCAATTTATGCACGGATGCGTGCTTATCAGCGAACTATGGAACGGACTCACAACAAGCGAGTCCTCCCAAGAGAATTATTTGAAGGCGATCTCGTCCTCAGAAGCATTAAAGTACAGAGGAACGTTGGAAAGCTGGACAGAAATTAGGAGGGACCGTATCGAGTATCAAAGAAATTGGAATCAGGTGCGTATACACTTGAAACATTGGATGGTACAGAGGTCCCCCGAACTTGGAATGTCATGAATTTAAGGCGATATTTCTTGTAAATCCTCGATTAATGTGTTTGACTCAATGAAATACATTCTCTTAAACGTAAGTAGAAAACAAGTAAGTACAAATACAAACTATTTCTAATGGAATGATGGACCTATCTTGAAGTTGGGTGGCTTAGGACCAATCTGGACTGGTGACCGAAGCTTCTTGTCCACACGGCTCCCAAGTTGTAGTGACCGCTCTGACGAGTCAGATGCTCCTGCACTTGCCCAGCCCCATGGATGAGTTGTGATTCTCCCAGAACTCATTACGAACTAAAACACTCCTTTCAACGGCATTTAGTCTTTAGGAATAGCCCTTTGTACCTATGACATCTGCTACGATAAAAGGAATGATAGTCAGCATATCGAGACATAAGATCGGTCATAATATAAGACGTATTATGAGCAAAGCTTGGCCAGCAAAACCTAAGGGACTTTATTAGAACCGAGGTTCGGCCGAAGCTCGTAAAGACTCATATTAAACGTAGACTACGCTTATCCAATCAAGTATTGACTTCAAGGACGGAATAAGAGTAACCCACACACAATGTAAAACGACCGATCCAATCAGAATTGATACGAATAAACAAGGCATAATGTCTGGGACCGATGGTTAACTCCCTGTAAGTGTCCCCGATGGTTAACAAACCTGTCAGAGGCGATTACAGAGCGTGATCTACACACGCCGTAAACTCCATAAATACAAGGCGCGACGACGGAAATAGCAGGACCTTTTGGACGCGTAAGAACAGGCCGTTAACCTGCCGGAGTTCGAACTGCTTTCTTTTCATTGTCATTTTCATTAAGCCTCTGTTGTATTCATTACGGATTATTTGATTAGTAAACAGGCCAAGAGTATAATCTACTCTTAGTCAAGTGGTTTTCACCGTTCCTGGGGTTTCCACTATACATCGCTGTGCGATCGTTTATTTCCAGTTTTTAATCGTCATCCAAAACAAAAAAAAATCGAAACCGAGTTCGTTTGCTAAACGAACCGGACGACTGTTGGGACCCTCTAAAAATGGACCATAACAACGAGAATACCGAAAATATCATCTAGCCACGTCGGACGAGCTCCCGGGATGCCATAATAACGAAAATACCCCCGGGTAATATCAAAACTAAATTAAGACTAACATCACAAATACTTGTTGTATATCCAAAAAAGGTAAGTTCGAAAATGGAATGATCGTGTAAGTCATAACAACACGACTTCATGTCATAGTATATAAAATATAGTTTAATCACATAAATTATGGTATAACCAAGTTTTTCTTGGTTCTAACAACATGTATTCAAGTATTAACAACATCAATTCACGTATAATTTAAATCAAAATCATCACCCCTAGAACATGTGGAACTATGTGAAAAATGAGACGAATGATATTCATACAAATCAAATTGTAAATTTGGTAAAACCAAGTGTATTCAAACTAACTAAAGGCTAACATCACGAATACTTGTTGTATATACAATAAAAGTATGTTCGAAATCGGATTGATCGAGCAAGTTATAACAACACGACTTCATGTCATAGCGTTTAAACTATGATTTAATCACATAAATCATTGTATAACCAAGTTATTATTGGTTCTAACAACATGTATTCATGTTTTAAAAAAATCAATTTAAGTTTAATTGAAATCAAAATCATCACACCTAGAACATGTGGAATTATTTGAAAAATTTGCCGAATGATATTCATACAAATCATCTTGTAAATTTGGTAAAACCAAGTGTATTCAAACTAAATTAAGGCTAACACCACGAATACTTGTTCTATGTCCAAAAAAAGTAAGTTCAAAAACGGAATGATCGTGCAAATCATGACAACACGACTTCATGTTATAGCATATAAAAAATAGTTTAATCACATAAATTATGGTATAACCAAGTTATTCTTGGTTCTAACAACATGTATTCATGTTTTAACAACATCAATTCAAGTTTAATTGAAATCAAAATCATCACCCTTAGAACATGTGGAACTATGTGAAAAACGAGTCTAATGATATTCATACAAATGAAATTGCAAATTTGGTAAAACCAAGTGTATTCAAACTAACTAAAGCTAACATAACGAATACTTGTTGTATATACAAAAATAGTATGTTCGAAATCGGAATGATCGAGCAAGTTATAACAACACGACTTCATGTCATAGCATATAAACTATAGTTTTATCACAAAAATCATGGAATAACCAAGCTATTCTTGGTTCCAACAACATGTATTCATGTTTTAAGATCATCAATTCAAGTTTAATCGAAATCAAAATCATCACACATAGAACATGTGAAACTATGTGAAAAATGAGTCGAATGATATTCTTACAAATCAAATTTAAAATTTCTTAAAACCAAGTGTATTCAAACTAAATAAAGGCTCACGTCACGAATACTTGTTGTATATACAAAAAAACGATGTTCGAAAATGGAATGATCGTGCAAGTCATAACAACACGACTTCATGTCATAGCATTTAAACTGTAGTTTAATCACATAAAACATGGTATAACCAAGTTATTCTTGGTTCAAACAACATGTATTCATGTTTTAACATCACCACTTCAAGTTTAATTGAAATCAAAATCATCACACCTAGAACATGTGGAACTATGTGAAAAATTAGCCGAATGATATTCAAACAAATCAAATTGTAAATTTGGTAAAACCAAGTGTATTCAAACTAAATTAAGGCCAACATCAAGAATACTTGTTGTATATCCAAAAAAGTAAGTTTGAAAATGGAATGATCGTGCAAGTTATAACAACACGACATGTCATAGCATTTAAACTATAGTTCAATCACATAAATCATGGAATAAACAAGTTATTCTTGGTTCTAACAACATGTATTCATGTTTTAACAACATCAATTCAAGTTTAATTGAAATCAAAATCATCACACCTTGAACATGTGAACTATGTGAAAAATGAGTCGAATGATATTCATACAAATCAAATTGTAAATTCGTTAAAACGAAGTGTATTCAAACTAAATAAAGGCTAACATATCGAATACTTGTTGTAAATTCAAAAAAAGGATGTTCGAAAACGGAATGATCGTGCAAGTCATATTAACACGACATCATGTCATAGCATTTAAACTTTAGTTTATTCACATAAAACATGGTATAACCAAGTTATTATTGGGTCGAACAACATGTATTCATGTTTTAACCACATCAATACAAATTTAATTGAAATCAACATCATCACACCTAGAACATGTGGAACTATGTGAAAAATAAGCCGAAGAATATATAAACAAATCAAATTGTAAATTTGGTAAAACCAAGTGTATTCAAACTAGATTAAGGCTAGCTTCACGAATACTTGTTGTATATCCAAAAAAGTGAGTTTGAAAACGGAATGATCGTGAAGGTCATAACAACACGACTTCATGTCATAGCATATAAACTATAGTTTAGTCACATAAATCATGGAATAACCAAGCTATTCTTGGTTCTAACAACATGTATTCATGTTTAAACAACATACATCCAAGTTTAATTGAAATCAAAATCATCACACCTAGAACATGTGGAACTATGTGAAAAATAAGTTGAATGATATTCATTCAAATCAAATTGTAAATTTGGTAAAATCAAGTGTATTCAAACTAAATTAAGACTAAAATCACGAATACTTGTTGTATATCCAATAAAGGTAAGTTCGAAAACGGAATGATCGTGCAAGTCATAACAACACGACTTCATGTCATACCATATATTCTATAGTTTAATCACATAAATCACGGAATAACCAAGTTATTCTTGGTTCTAACAACATGTATTCATGATTTAACAACATCAATTCAAGTTTAATTGAAATCAAAATCATCACACCTAGAACATGTGGAACTATGTGAAGAACTAGCCGAATGATATTCATACAAATCAAATTGTAAATTTGGTAAAACAAGTGTATTCAAACTAAAGTAAGAGTAACATCACGAATACTTGTTGTATATCCAAAAAAAGTAAGTTTGAAAACGGAATGATCGTGCAAGTCATAACAATACTACTTCATGTCATAGCATATAAACTATAGTTTAATCACATAAATCATGGAATAACCAAGTTATTCTTGGTTCTAACAACATGTATTCATGTTTTAACAACATCAATTCAAGTTTAATTGAAATCAAAATCATCACACCTAGAACATGTGGAACTAAGTGAAAAATGAGTAGAATGATATTCATACAAATCAAATTGTAAATTTGTTAAAACCAAGTGTATTCAACTTAAATAAAGGCTAACATCACGAATACTTGATGCATATACAAAAAAAAGATGTTCGAAAACGGAATGATCGTGCAAGTCATATCAACACGACTTCATGTCATAACATTTAAACTGTAGTTTAATCACAAAAAACATGGTATAACAAAGTTATTCTTGGTTCGAACAACATGTATTCATGTTTTAACAACATCAATTCAAGTTTATTTGAATTCAAGATCATCACACCTCTAACATGTGGAACTATGTGATAAATTAGCCGTAGAATATTCAAACAAATCAAATTGTAAATTTGGTAAAACCAAGTGTATTAAAACTAATTTAAAGCTAACATCACAAATTTTTGTTGTATTTCCAAAAAAGTAAGTTTGAAAACGGAATGATCGTGCAAGTCATAGCAACACGACTTCATGTCATAGCATATAAACTATAGTTTAATCACATAAATCATGGAATAAACAAGTTATTCTTTTTTTTCTAAAAACATGTATTCATGTTTTAACAACATCAATTCAAATTTAATTGAAATCAAAATCATCACACCTAGAACGTGTGGAGCTATGTGAAAAAGGAGTCGAATGATATTCATACAAATCAAATTGTAAATTTGGTAAAACAAGTGTATTCAAACAAAAGTATGACTAACATCACGAATACTTGTTGTATATCCAAAAAGGGTAAGTTTGAAAACGGAATGATCGTGCAAGTCATAACAATACGACTTCATGTCATAGCATATAAACTATAGTTTAATCACATAAATCACGGAATAACCAAGTTATTATTGGTTCTAACAACATGTATTCATGTTTTAACAACATCAATTCAAGTTTAATTGAAATCAAAATCATCACACCTAGAACATGTGGAACTAAGTGAAAAATGAGTCGAATGATATTCATACAAATCAAATTGTAAATTTGTTAAAACCAAGTGTATTCAAATTAAATAAAGGCTAACATCACGAATACTTGTTGCATATACAAGAAAAGGATGTTCGAAAGCGGAATGATCGTGCAAGTCATAACAACACGACTTCATCTGATAGCATTTAAACTGCAGTTAAATCACATAAAACATGCTATAACCAATTTATTCTTGGTTCAAACAACATGTATTCATGTTTTAACAACATCAATTCAAGTTTAATTGAATCTAAATCATCACACCTAGAACATGTGGAACTAAGTGAAAAATGAGTCGAATGATATTCATACAAATCAAATTGTAAATTTGTTAAATCCAAGTGTATTCAAATTAAATAAAGGCTAACATCACGAATACTTGTTTCATATATAAAAAAAGGATGTTCGAGAACGGAATGATCGTGCAAGACATATCAATACGACTTCATGTCATAGCATTTAAACTGTAGTTTAATCACAAAAAACATTGTATAACAAAGTTATTCTTGGTTCGAACAACATGTATTCATGTTTTAACAACATCAATTCATGTTTAATTGAAATCAAAATCATCACACCTAGAACATGTGGAACTATGTGAAAAATTAGCCGAAGAATATTCAAACAAATCAAATTGTAAATTTGGTAAAACCAAGTGTATTCAAACTAAATTAAGGCTAACATTACGAATACATGTTGTATATCCAAAAAAGTAAGTTTGAAAACGAAATGATCGTGCAAGTCATAACAACACGACTTCATGTCATAGCATATAAACTATAGTTTAATCACATAAATCATGGAATAAACAAGTTATTCTTGGTTCTAACAACATGTATTCATGTTTTAACAACATCAATTCAAATTTAATTGAAATCAAAATCATCACACGTAGAACGTGTGGAACTATATGAAAAATGAGTCGAATGATATTCATACAAATCAAATTGTAAATTTGTTAAAACCAAGTGTATTCAAACTAAATAAAGTCTAACATCACGAATACTTGTTGTATATACATAAAAAGGATGTTTGAAAACGGAATGATCGTGAAAGTCATAACAACACGACTTCATGTTATAGCATTTAAACTGTAGTTTAATCAAATAAAACATGGTATAACCAAGTTTGATATTGCCCGAGGTTATTTATGTAATCATGTTAACCTCGGGGCTCGTACGACGTGGCTATGTGGTATTTTCGGTATTTTTATATGTCTATCGCGAGGCGTTCTCGAGGGTATTATCTTTATTCAGGCATGCTGGACCCCATATGAGGCTTCTGTAAGTGTTGTGAGATGTTTTGGGCTATTTCGGCCCCGGACATGGCCAGGGGTATTTTCGTAATTTGCCCCCAGGAGCACATCGGCGGGATGCAGTGATGATATGTGGCTGCGTATTCACTGTTTGGAGGCAAAGAACTGATATACGAGATTTTCCGGTATTTTCTCACCGCATTTCCGACTAAACTCTCGACCGGGATTAGTCCAGAAGTTTAGTGGCGCTGTGACACTTATTCCGGATTAATTGGATATTTTCTAAGTAAATTGGCTAATTTGACTAAGATTGGGCTTTTGGACCTTAAGTTCACTTATTGGGACGAGTTTTTCTATAAATACAAGACCCTAGGCCCCAGAAAAGTGTTCAGACCCTTGGCACGCTTCCCAGAGCTCCCGGTTTCGCCACTTTTTGCCAAACTCGCGACTTTTTGATCCAAAAGTCGCGAATCCCTCATCTCCAAGGCCACACTCGCAACTTTTTGCACCAAAAGTCGCGAGAGCATGTGTTCATTGTCGTATTTGTGAGATTTCGTCGCCTGGACCTCCGACTCGCGTGTTTCACCTCCCGGACACCTGGACTCGCGAGTTTTCGTCCCTTAGGCACCAAGACTCGCGACTTTTGGCACCATTCCCGAGTTTATGTCCAAAAGTCGCGAACATCACCTTAATTCGCAAGTTTTCGTCGCCTCGGGTTCGATGGAGTGGAAATGATCGTTTTTCGTACCGTTTTCATTCGGATTATCATTATCTCATGATTATACTTGTATCCTTTGATTATTATAGTGAAAACCAAGGTAGAGCTATGCTCTCCCGTGGACGTAAGCTCACGCATTGTGGCCCAACCTCGTATATCGCTCGTGTCCTCACAAAAATTATATTTCGAGTAATTAAAAATTGACTGATAATAAACAAACACTCTAAAATATTTTTAGACGAGATCAGTTTGGCGCCGTCTGTGGGGTCCCGAGACTTAATCCCATTGAGAGCTCTTGTCCTGAGCTTGGAGCTTGTTGTGAATTGTGAGGATACGGGATTTCTAACATAAGAGTGATATAGATGAAGAAAGTGTATTGGATTGCAACCTTTATGTAGTAGAAGACGAAAGGAATGATATTTTATCGAGGACTCAATCAGTGCCACAGAAGAGTCCTTAGTAGCAGCAATCTAACCAACGTCCGGAGAGGGATTTCATCCGGGGCGTCTATTTATGAGTGCATTGGAAAATTATCATATTGTATGAATATGTGCCGAAGACATGTCAAAGGGATGCAAGGGTTCCAAAAAAAAAAAGGAAAATTATCATATTGCATGAATATGTGCCGAAGACAAATCCACATACTCCGGATTTTTGGCGCTGCCAAAATTTTATGGGAGGATCCATTTTATGTATACAATCACACGGTGATATGATAGTGTGATATTTTCCGGGTAGGATTTCGGTGGCATTTTACTATTCCATCTCGGTCAATTTATCAAAAATTTGGCATATTTTGAATAATTCAAAGGATTTCGCTCTGTGATACGTATATATTGGGGATCAACATGATTCTCGGTTATAATGAATGAGGGTTATATGGTGAACGTATCCGATACATTTACACATCTCCGCTCGCTAGGGAGGTTATTCTTCATAAGGTTGGTGTATATTGAGATACCTAAGGATCTCCTCGATATCAAATCTCGAGATCCATGTTAATTTGATGGACTTCAATGATATGACCATGTACTTTGCCTGATATTTGGAATGGCTTACTCTACAATAATTAAATTACTTGCCGATGTTTTCTACTATTTCATATTGGGATTTAGGTATGAGTTTTANAGGAAATCGAGTCACATTTTGCTTGATTGTATATGCGTGCACAAAATGGTTGGGGAGAATGTTTGCTGCGAAAAGTTGGAGGTGCCAAGTCAATGGGATTTATTGATTACATAAGAGAGATAAGAGGTTACATGAGTACATGAGAATTGTCTTGTGGAAGCGTTCAAAGCTACGCTAGTGCATGCATGGTTGCAAAACAACATGAGGACATTATTTCCCAAGGAAACGATATGGTGGATATGTAATGGCGCCATCTTACGAGGTCATCATTGTCTCACCGGCCAATAGCAATAATATGATCATGATCCTATTTCCGATCCGAGTTCATCCATTGGATCCGATTTGTGAAGTTTTGAAAGATTATGACAAGTTTTATACTACGTTTCGACGGCAATAATGTAAGAAACAAAGTTCGTATAAAATAAGAGGTTATGGAGAACACGAGACGAGTTGATCGTCGTAATATCTAGAGGATCCATCGTAGAATATGGAAGAGATTGGCCTAACGAGTACATCGTATATTAAGGAAATGAAAGAATGTATACTTATGAGTCACTTGACATTGTCACAATCATGTGATCGATCAAATGTATTGCTGCAGAAGTTCAACGTGCAAAACCTTGTTGGTATTCAATTGCAAGTGTATTTCTCGCCATGATTGAAAAGAAGAAACGTGGATCCCTTATATACGCCCGCCCCTCTACTACAAGTGTAACGACCCTAATTTGGGCCTAGCTGTTTTGTTAAAACGTGCTAAATAAAACGGAAACATTCGAATGTAAACTTAAAACGTAGTTCGAAAACATCAAAGTTCGACAGCATGATTTAGAGTGTTCTCCAAAGGACCGGACTCTATCACCGGACAACCGACGACCTCCTTCCCATGCCCCTCTCATACCTCGTCCACGTCACCTACAAAATCTGTAAAGCGGTCACAATCTATTAAAGGAAACTTCACACAGGCTACACATTATCTTTTCATTTCTTAATTATATCGTACACGCACACGTGAATCATGCCTTTTAACCGTTTTCTTATTTCCCTCTTCTTTTACCCTTATCATTCTCATCATACTTTAACTTTACTGTTGCCGAGAATAACATGCTCGGTGCATGTCCCACCCAAGTCAACCGTTAGCTGTTGGATGACTCGACGGGCCATATGCTTCCCTTCCCCGGGTGGGTACTTAGGCGCTACCCCTTTTTCCACCCGGATCCGCTCTGCCCTTTTCGTACGTATCTTTTCCTCTTTGGAACTTATCATTCCCTTCATCAGGCATGCCCTTCTTTTGGCGAATCGTGTGCTAGGCACGATGCCGAGTTAGGTCGGACGGTCCATCCTTCCTCACCCCGAGTCTTATTACCATTTATCTTGTTCATTCATATCTATTCTTTCTTCTTTATTAACCCAATCCCGTTCCCTAAGCCTGAACCTTCCCTTACTATATTGTGTTCACTCCGCTTACCGTTCGCTTTCCCTTGCTATAATCTTTCCGTGCTTCCCTGCATTTCGTAACAGGTCTTAGTTACTCGAATTCTGACGTTGTTATCTTATTGTTAACTATGTGATTACCGTAGACCCTACGTGTCCTTTTCCTCCCACGATCCGACGTCGAGACGCAACGAAAACACTTAAACTTAGTATTTCCGCGATAATTTACTTCTTCCTCGAAATCCGCAACAATTCTATGTTGGAAATAAAAATCCACGACAATTCTACCTTTGAACCGAATTTCGCGATAATATTACACTTCAAGTTTTCGCGAAAATTTGTTCCTGCCACATTTCCGCGACAATTTGCTCAACACCTTAAATCCGCGACAATAATTACTCTTCGAAAAATCCGCGACAATAGATCATTACGCAAAATCCGCGATAATAAATGCTTGCAGGAAATCCGCGACAATTCGCTCAACACCTTAAATCCGCGACAATAATTACTCTTCGAAAAATCCGCGACAATAGTTCATTACGCAAATTCCGCGATAATAAATGCTTGCAGGAAATCCGCGACAATTTTCCTTCTTCACGGTAATTTTCGAATTTTCGTGTCTTAATGATAATTAACTCGTTTTTGGGCCTCCTCACCCCTATTTATAGATATCCTAACTTTTCTAATTCACACTTTAACCCCTCATTCTTTTCATTTTGCCCCTCCTTTATCTTTTGCTTTACTTTTCTATTTTTCGTTTCCTTTTTACGTTCTTTCATTCCCGTATCCCTCGTTATTCCTCGTCTAGACTAAACCGCTACTTTCCCTACTATTTGTTCCATCATACCTTTATCCTGGCTATTACAACAAGCACCGACACCGGGGACTCATGAGTCCCAAGTATTTTGTCATATTTTGATTACAGTTCCGATTGGTGTCATGTGATGATTGGTTTTTGGAGAACGATTAGCTTGATTAGTTGAGTTATACGGTGGAAGGAATGCCCAAGACCGAGGTCAACAAAGTTGGTTCGATTATCCAACCCGAGAATATAGTGACTGTCCCTAAGACCGATTTAACATTACCTGGGGAAAGATGCCATGAGTATTGAGGACCTCACTCAATATACATTCGGTTTGTTCGGGATTATAGAACGTGTGAAAGAGTAAAATTAATGATGTGGGTTTTTCTAGTTTTGATTTATCAACGGGGTTTTCTACTTATCCATTCGTGAAGTATTAATATTCTTTATGGACATCTAGTAAGAAGCTATATAGCTTTCAGATATGTTCTGTTCGTAATATCGATGACTTTGGTGGTTTAATGCTCGAGACTCTGAGATTAACAGGAAGTTTACAGCAACCTGGTGAATTATTTGGCGTTTAAAATATTGTACATGTCCAAGAATATGGAATTTAATATCTTGATATTCAAATTGAGGAGTTGAAGAGTACGCACTTGGGGAACTCATACGACATCGAGAGGTTATTATGGTAGGTAGGAGAAGAATCCAGTCTGCAACACGAAGCTTTGGTGAATGAACAAGTATTTATCGTAATAGATGGAGAAATTACAAATATGGATAGCGAACAAGTGGTTGAAATTACAAGATAGTCATTGACGAATAACTAGGACATCGTTAATTTATCATAAAATCATAAAATGAAACTCAAGCGTTGGGCTGTGATATTGAAAGATCTCTAAAGCGTATATTTATGTGTCGGCATGCTTATTCAGTATTCGAGGCTTCATAAATGGTTATACTAATTTTGCGGGTCATTTATCTACCATTCATGAATATTCGAGCATTTCATGAAGAAATTAAATCACCCTGGTTTTCATTTGCGATTAATTTTTGTTCGAAAAAATGGGTTATGTCTTTATCGACCGGTGTTCTCTATTTGGACCATGTGTGGGTCTGCATTAACGAAACCCCTTGAAGAGTCTCGCAACTCTTGGGATTATGCTTGAGGATTTGGAATTAAAGGAAACGATTGAACTTCAATGGTTGAAGTTAAATCTCTACTCGATGATCAAGTTATTAATAACATGAACCCTATGTTAAAGAGAACATCTAATTATTTTTCTTAATCATCCGAAATGGTATTCGTTCGGATTTTTCTTATTTTATCTTGAAGGCTTCATGTGTTCGAATTACTTCATTATCCAGAATGGATGTCGCTTAGAATGTATTCTTCAAGATGCTAAGTAGTTATTTAAAGATATTTGAGAATTATGGGTTTTGGGTTTTCATAAGTATCAACCGTTATAGAACTATGCCTATTGGAGTTCACGAAAGAGATATCAAAGTTGTGTTATTTTATTGATCGCCCGGAATGGTGTTCGTCTTGAAATATACGATTATTGAGCATAATTTCTTAATTAACCTGTGATATTATCAAGCCGACAAGTATCTTGACCATATGTGCATCCTAGCAAATGTCTTGGCATTAATTAATAAGCAACGTATTGAGTTAGTCTGGTTTAACAACTGTTTTGTTGCTTTTGAACGATTTGTTATTCTTCCAGTCATGTTGGGATAACAAGAAATTTCAAGGTCTTTATTAACGGAATTCGTAGTGGTGGATCTTCCTATCCTCTATTACAATTTTGCCATTGGAATAAGTGCTTTAAATCTAATCGGAGATATCATATCTCTACCCCACTCTGATAGCTCTATTATTATGTTACGAAGTAGAAGAGAAATCATGTGTCGGCAAGATATGTTCCTAGTGTTCCTAGAAAGAAGTGGATATCCTCCCGTTAAAATGAAAAGATAATTATTGACAATATGGAAATCGTATTGCAAGCAAGGCTCGTTGAATCTATGAAATGCACATAATCGGTCACTGACCTATTGATGGCTCCAAATACGAACAATGCCTACGAAATTTATATTGTTCTCACTTAGTTCGGTGAAGCATGGCCAGAGGATCTATATCTACTACAGCAATGGACATATTGCTTATTCGACCGGATTAAAGTTTCTCAATTATGCCTTTTTGTTTAAGGAAATCATGGTGCCACATGCGAGTAATCGACAGAATCAATATTTAAAGACGTGGTATGGAAATAATCACGTCCAACATTTCAACGAATGATTGAGTATACTGAGAAAGTATTCAATGAGATGGAATCCTTCTAGATGTGAGTTGTTGATGAAAGACGGAAATTTTTCTTGGTCTATGATGATATTTGTAAGAGAAATATAAGTACATAGTCGGGTCGCTTTTGAAGAATTAAAATGTTATATAAGTATCGATTCGTTTAAATCCCCACTCCTCCTCAGAAACCTTTGGGTTTATATTTTGCGCATCCAAGTAAGTCGTAAGTGCTGCTTAGTTGGGTTTGATGATGAGAAAGAAGCGTCATAATGATGTTAGTAAGAGACCACAAAAGTTCGAATCTCGATGAACCGACCTTAGACCATTTAAGAGAGAGGATTTAAGATATTATGAAAGTAAGTCTCATTAAAGTGATCATATATGCGGAGCCTTCTATTGACAAGAAGGGGTGAAGTAATTATTTCCTTCCAAGGAAACATTGAAAGGAATACTACGTGACATTGTCACATTTGCGATGTCCACTCCTAGTACTAGTTTTTTTTTATGGCCGGTGAAGTGAAGATCCATGCTATTTGACCCAGTAATGGGATATACACCAAAAGTTTCCAAGTAATAAAATGAGTATGATTAGTACGTTGTTATGAGCGGAGTTTCTTAATCTCAAATTAGAGATTGCGGACAATTGCGATATTCGAAAATCTAATCCATTCAACACTGGGGACTTGCGAATAAAAACGTTTGGTCAATATGGAAGAATATGTGGACATTATAATAGTTTTGAATTAATATGGATATGATATAATCGTGATCTTTGAACCAGCAACCAAGAGAGGACGAGTACAAAAAACCTATAGTTTATTTCACTCGAAAGAATGAGAGTTTGTTGACGGGAGTGAAACCCATTATTGTTCGAATTCTTGATACATATTATCGATTAACGGAAAGTCATGTCTCTCTGCTCAAGGGATTCTTTTATTTATTCGAACATGATAGTGCTAACGGATTTATCTTCAAGTCAGCAAATAAAAGTTTATCTTTCTCTGGATCGATAAACAAAGATGTTTAGTGACATGCATTCTATGCATTCGTGAGATATTCAGAATAATAGTCTTTCAAGATTTATATTTTATATAGTGCAGTGTATTGCGATGCAAGAGAATACTCGTGCCTATCATCATTATGGAGAAATCACTAGTGAGATTATCTCAAGACGAAGGTCAATCTTTGAAATCGTGTAATTGGCAACCGAGTTTACTTATAAGTATTAGAACTGGCAAGTAGAATCGGTTAGTAAACAATTTATATCTCCGCTAATCATCTTGTGCCAAGCTAAGTGCATTCAAGAAAGAAGTTTATGCCGGGGACTAAGTTGATTGTGAGAAGATGATGAGATAAACATTGCAAGTTAAGTTGAAAATTGGGTCAATGTTGCCCTAAGTATCTACAGTGAATATCGCAAGCGAAATTATAAGTTGAGTCATATTTGCTATGAGTATGTGCGGCGACAATTAAACAATTGTTCATGATTTCTCAGTCAACACATGGGGACTGACATTAGTATGAGTCTTCGCGATGGCTGTGGACATGAAGGAATTGCGCATTATGGTATTGAAATGAGCCATTGAACGTATATAAGTTGAATAAGTATCCCGAGTTTGTGAACATGAAATAGGAAGTTTCCCCGTGATCGTATTGTTTGCTACATTGGAATTCCCAAGTACTTGGTGTCATATAATGCAATGAAGCTCTTCATAAAGCAAACAAGTGAATTATGCAAGTATTATTATGTCTAGCAGAAACAGTTGGCACTCCCTCTAATGTTTCATTCTATTTTCGATGTTAGATACTTTACACAGTTTTTGGAGAAGATCACGAGTGAAGGGCGTGAAAATTATTATCGCATGTGGCGTCACACATATGGGCATTCATAGTCGTTATTTAATCTATTTAAATATGTGGGAATTCAAAGTATTGATGAATTGATAACGCCATAACGAGGGCAAATATTCATGTGGAGATATTTTAATCACAGTTCATTCATTATTATTGACTTTTTGGTAACTTGTGATTAAAGAAAGATGAAATTACAGTGGTTGAACATCGTTGCACGTTGTACGTTGTATGAGATTATGGTGGTGATGATTGAATGAGCGTATATGATTGTGAGCATGAGCGAAGAGGAGCTGCCACGAACTTGGCATATTTCCAATTTGCGCAAGTATTATGTATAGACACGACTCGTCGATCTTTTTATGATAAAAATCCCCCTCTATTTTACTATATTCTGATTTTTATGTATCTTTTCTGACGACATGAATTCAATCGACTAGGGGACTGGTAAGATATGAGTATGTTCATTGCATTTTAGTATGATTGAGGATGGAAATTAAATAATATGTTAGATTATAAATGCAATGCACCGCCTTTCGTATAGTCGATCATTTTCAAACTCATCAAATTAGATACTAGACAAAATACTTTAAACGTGATGAGTCTCTCTGTCTGCAGCAGGATCGTCTATACATATATATTGTTGGAATATGTCAAGGGGCCTGATTTATTATGAGATGGCCGGCTTAGTACCAAGGATGTTTCCGTGGCAAAACGGGGTGCAAGTTTATACCCGACTCCTCAATGACACGCCGGCGAGGGTCGCACCCTCGTCGGAGGCTGGTCCATTTCCGCAGTGGCCCCGGGTGCAAGTATATACTGGCGGCGAGAATGTGATGGCCCCGAGTGCAAGTATATACCGGTGGCAAGATTGTGATGGCCCAGGGTAAAAGTATATACCAGCGGCGAGATTGTGATGGCCCCGGGTGCAAGTATATACCGGCGGCAAGAGTGTGCTACCGCGGTGCAAGTTAATACCGTGATGACCACGGTGAAATGCCGATGGGACAGTGTGATGCCGCGGTGCAAGTTTATACCGTGATGACCACGGTGAAATGCCGATGGGACAGTGTGATGCCGCAGTGCAAGTTTAACTGTGATGACCACGGTGCAATGCCGATGGGACAGTGTGATGACCATGGTGCAATACCGATGGGACAGTGTGATGACCACGGTGCAATGTCGATGGGAAAGCGTGATAGTCACTATGCAAGTTTATGCCATAAGAGAACGTGCAAACAGATATGCAAATACTTCGTTTAACTGATCTCGAGTGCAAATTTACACTCAGCTACAATGCAAGTTCGTCGAGAACATATTACTATGAGAAATACTAAATGTCGTTTGTGCAATAGAGATATCATTGTTTACGAAATTCATGACAGATTACCCCGGGAGAAATTTTGTTATTTATTGTCGGAGAAAGAATTTATGAAAGTACATTGTTACATGATTGGATTACCTATCATCGCCGAGGGATACATTCTGCTAAAAAATCACATTTTCTATTTTGATTGGAATGACCGGTATGAGTTTTGTGATCGTATTCATGGTTTTCACTTAAGTAAACGATCAAAATGGCCAAATATTCGTCTTATGGTTTACATTCCACAAAATGATGTGATTACTGGGGGCTCGTACCCATGCTCGGAACTATCGTAAAATCTTTCTGTGATTANTCTTTCTGCTCAAGGGATTCTTTTATTTATTCGAACATGATAGTGCTAACGGATTTATCCTCAAGTCAGCATATAAAAGTTTATCTTTCTCCGGATCGATAAACAAAGATGTTTAGTGACATGTATTCTATGCATTCGTGAGATATTCAGAATAATGGTCTTTCAAGATTTATATTTTATACAGTGAAGTGTATTGCGATGCAAGAGAATACTCGTGTCTATCATCATTATGGAGAAATCACTAGTGAGACTATCTCAAGACTGATGTCAATCTTTGAAATCGTGTAATTGGCAACCAAGTTTGCTTATAAGTATTAGAACTGGCAAGTTGAATCGGTTAGTAAACAATTTATATCTCCGCTGATCATCTTGTGCCAAGCTAAGTGCATTCAAGAAAGAAGTTTATGCCGGGGAGTAGGTTAATTGTGAGAAGATGATGAGATAAACATTGCAAGTTAAGTTGGAAATTGGGTCAATGTTGCCCTAAGTATCTACGGTGAATATCGCAAGCGAAATTATAAGTTTAGTCATATTTGCTCTAAGTATATGTGTCGACAATTAAACAATTGTTCATGATTTCTCAGTCGACACATGGAGACTCACATTAGTATGGGCTTTCGAGATGGCTGTGGACATGAAGAAATTGCGCATTATGGTACTGAAATGAGCCATTGAACGTATATAAGTTGAATAAGTATCTCGAGTTTGTGAACATGAAATGGGAAGTTTCCTCGTGATCGTATTGTTTGCTAGTTTGGGATTCCCAAGTATTTGATGTCATATAATGCAATGAAGCTCTTCATAAAGCAAACAAGTGAATTATGCAAGTATTATTGTGTCTAGCAGAAACAGTGGGCACTCAGTCTAATGTTTCATTCTATTTTCGATGTTAGATACTTTACACAATTTTTGGAGAAGATCAAGAGTGAAGGGCGTGAAAATTATTATCACATGTGGCATCACACATATGGGCATTCATATTCGCTATTTAATCTACTTAAATATGTGGGAATTCAAAGTATTGATGAATTGATAACGCCATAACGAAGGCAAATATTAATGTGGAGATATTTTAATCACAAGTTTATTCATTATTATTGACTTTTTGGTAACTTGTGACTAAAGAAAGATGAGATTACGGTGGTTGAACATCGTTGCACGTTGTACGTTGTATGAGATTATGATGGTGATGATTGAATGAACGTATAAGATTGTGAGCATGAGTGGAGAGGAGCTGCCACGGACTTGACATATTTTCAATTTGTGCAAGTATTATGTATAGAAGCGATTTGTCGATATTTTTAAGATGAAAATCATCCTCTTTTTTACTATATTCTGATTTTTATGTATCTTTTCTGACGACATGAATTCAATCGACTAGGGGACTGGTAAGATAGGAGTTGGTTCATTGCATTTTAGTATGATAGAGGATGAAAATTAAATAATAGGTTAGATTAGAAATGCAATGCACCCCTGTCGTATAGTCGATCATTTTCAAACTCGTCAAATTAGATACTAGACAAAATACTTTAAACGTGATGAGTCTCTCTGTCTGCAGCAGAATCGTCTATACATATATACTGTTGGAATATGTCAAGGGCCCGATTTATTATGAGATAGTCGGCTTAGTACCGAGCATGTTTCCGTGGCAAAACGGGGTGCAAGTTTATACCCGACTCCTTCATGGAAAGGCGAGGGTCACGCCCTCGTCGGAGGCTGGTCCATTTCCGCAGTGGCCCCGGGTGCAAGTATATACCGGCGGCAAGAGTATGATGGCCCCGGGTGCAAGTATATACCTGCGGCGAGAGTGTGATGGCCCCGGGTGCAAGTATATACCGGCGACAAGAGTGTGATGGCCGCGGGTGCAAGTATAAACCGGCGGTGAGAATGTGATGGCCCCGGGTGCAAGTATATACCGGCGGAAAGAGTATGATGGCCCTGGGTGCAAGTATATACCGGCGGCGGTAATGTGATGGTCCCGTGTGCAAGTATATACCGGCGGCAAGAGTGTGATATCGCGGTGCAAGTTTATACCGTGATGACCACAGTGAAATGCCGATGGGACAGTGTGATGCCGCGGTGCAAGTTTATACCGTGATTAGCATGGTGCAATGCCAATGGGACAGTGTGATGCCGCGTTGCAAGTTTATACCGTGATGACCACGGTGCAATGCCGATGGGACAGTGTGATGCAGTGGTGCAAGTTTATACCGTGATGACCACGGTGCAATGCCGATGGGATAGTGTGATGCCGCGGTGCAAGTTTATACCGTGATGACCACGGTGCAATGCCGATGGGACAATGTGATGCCGCGGTGCAAGTTGGCACCGTGATGACCCCGGGTGCAAGTTTATACCGGTGGGACAATGTGATGACCACGGTGCAATGCTGATGGGAAAGCGTGACAATCACTATGCAAGTTTATGCCAGAATAGAACGTGCAAACATATATGCAAATTCTTCGTTTAGCTGATCTCGAGTGCAAAATTTACACTCAGCTACAATGCAAGTTCGTCGAGAACATATTACTATGAGAAATACTAAATGTCGTTTGTGCGACAGAGATATCCTTGTTCACGGAATTCATGGCCAATTACCCGGATGAAATCGTGTTATTTATTGTCCAAGAAAGAAAATATTAAACAACATGTTTGCATGGTTAGCTATCTGTCGTCCACTAGGAGCGAAACCTATTAAAAGATCACACATTCTCTATTTTGATTGGAATGGCCGATATGAGATTTGTGATCGTATTCATGGTTTTCACTTAAGTAAACGATCAAAATGGCCAAATATTCGCCTTGTGGTTTACATTCCACAAAATGATGTGATTACTAGGGGCTCGTTCCCATGCTCGGAACTATCGTAAAAGCTTTCTGTGATTATCTGGAATCCCTATCACATTTGTGAATATCTCTCGCTAAATCATGTCGAATGATTATTTATCCCTAATTGGCGAACTAATCATATGGAAAGCTGTTATTATTTTGGGGGATAACTTCTCGATTTAGATTCTTCGGAGTGAGATTTTTCTTCAAGCTATCAGGGAAATTGAAAAGAAATGAATGAAAGTTTCATTATATGACGAGGAATACTAAGTTATTTACAATCAACAGAAGAGTGTTTACTATCGGAGAAATTATGAAGTCACATTATAACATGGCCTCATTTGTTAGATTGGCCACGTGGCGGTCATGCATCATGGATTTGTTATTTTTGACCGCATATTTTCATTTACAATCAAACTGACCAAGTGATGGTCTTATGGTATCAATTCTCGTTAGTTATGACCAGACACTCTCAGATATTATCGAAATTGTAAAGTTATACCCCTATAAAAGGGGTCATTGTCTGAAAAATCCGTTATTTGGCTTAATCTTCTGCACGTGCATTTATTTGCCGATGGATCATATTCATGGATTCCATTAGGATAAACGGTTAGAACGGCCAAATATTTGCCCGATAATATTAATTCAACTAAATTCTATTACGACTTGAGACTCACATTTATGATCAAAGCAGTTATGATCAAAGCGATCGGAGAAGTGAACCACAACAAGGAATATTCTGAAGTGGATGAACCTCTATTTTAGAGCCTGTATTTCGTATGAATGGTGTATTCAGTAATTGTCTCATGACTGTCTCGTATTTTTTGTTATGGTTGAAAGAACAAAGAAGCTGGCCTGGATGTATTCAGATCACTCCCTTAGACGCAGTTGCGACAGTCAAGGGTCATTCCCTTATGTATGGCAATGAAACTTATGCTACAATCTCATTTACGATTAGAGCTGCCTACCCGGGATTCGTACGAAAGGTCTAGACTCTTTCAACATATGGCGAATGACTCTTAAGTATTTTATGGATGCCTCGTGTTCATTATCTATTAGAGTGAGAGATTAGCATGTTGTTGTATAACACGTGCGTCACTATTTATGGTCATACGGTCCAGAGAATTATTTCGTGCATGACACGGATTATCCTATTTACCATCGGAGATGTCATAAAGTCATTTTATGGACGGCATAGATTTTCTTACCCGAGATAATACGAATATAGGAACAACTATCAGGCTTACTCAAGTTGTGAGATTTTATTAGAGACGGAACAAAGCAAAGGCAAATCTTAAATTCACAAATAAAGAGAATCAATTTCAAACGGAACTGAGACTTATTTTATCAAATGAAACATATGGGAGATCAAAATTGGTGAGATAGAAATAAAATAGTCATTGGCTTTCTTATGAGGCAATTTTACGTTATTGCCATAACTTTATGTGGTTTCCTATATGATTCTCAGCCGGAGCCCTCGGTTTTCTTTTCTTATAACCCATAAAATTCGGCTAATATCTTCTGAGGCGAAGTTCTCCTAGCGATAAATACTTACTTAAGAAAGAATCTTAATTCTTAGATAATATATATGGAAAGTAGGAATAGAGGGAAGGTAACGAACTACCTCGATCAGTATGTCTACATAATATTCGATGACCGTCAAAGCTATTATTCTGTTGAGCCCTACCTTGTATACTTAGATGTCGGCTAGAGACACTTTGTTCTTTATGGGATCGTATCTAAAAGAGACTATAAGTCATCATTTCACCTCAAAGTTGGGAACTCGACCTCAAATTCAAATGTTAGCATTCATGTTTAAACACATGGCCTTGTTTATTTCAACGGCCCCGAAATAGTGAGAATGACAAAGGAGTAAGTACCGACCTCCTGGCGGAGGTGAGAAAGTGATGTTCTTGTTCGAACATGGGGATATCTTATGCAGGAAAAAGATATATGAGCTCAAGGTCGCAGAGTAACAATCACGACGGGAACAAAATTGAATTGCGAAGTTGAGGAGTGTGACAAGCCCCTTAAGTTGTGAAGAGCTGGATTTTGATGAAGCAAAAAGTGATAGCTCCACGCTGAAATTGAAGCCTCTTAATAGATAGTTTAAAAAATATTTTCTAAGTTTGATTGCGTAATATTTATGAATCGAAGCAGTGCATCAGAATTCTAATGTATAAGTCGGAGGGTCTAAGAGCAGACCCTCCGACTTGAAAAATCTGATACCATTAGTGACAACAAAATGATTTCCACCGTATTTATGGTGTTCTCAAAAAAGTGTATGAACGGGGTTTGGATTCCCCGTCGAGCTGATATAATGTAGTTTACGACTCAGAATCTGAATCTGCAAACCAGGGGACTATTGATATTGCCCGGGGTTATTTATGTAATTATGATAACCCCGGGGCTCGTCTGACGTGGCTAAATGATATTTTTGAATTTCTCTTGTATTTATTGAGTGATGTGATTTCGGGGATATTCTCGTAGTTTGGCCATGTTGGGCCCCCCGTATGAGGATTCTGATGGTGTTTTGAGCGGTTTTGGATTATTTCTGTCGGAAATGATGTCAGAGGTATTTTCGTTATTTGGTACTCAGAGAAACCGTTGGCGACCTAAGATGATATTTTTGGCTATCTCCTAAGCATTTGGAGACAATGAACTGGTAAAGAATATTCCCAGGTATTTTCTGAACATTACGTGTTATTCATGTTCGATCGGGGGTGCATTTTTGAAGTTCCGGACGCAATGAAACTTATTCCGGTTCTATTGTGTATTTTCTAAGTGAGTTGAGCTAATTTGGTTAGGACTGGGCTTTTGGACCCTAAGTTGACTTATTGGGCCGAGTTTTTCTATAAATACAACACTCTAGGCCCCATAAATGGTTCAAACTCTTGGCACGCTTCCCAAAGCTTCCGTTTTCGCGAGATAATGCCCCAGTCGTGAATTTTTGCCGAAAAGTCGCGAGAGCCCTTGTTGAAGCCCTCACTCGCGACATTGTGCAGGTAGCCGCGAGATTGTGATAGTAGTCGCGAGTTTGTGCATGTATTCGCGAGATTGTGATCGTAGTCGCAACCTTGTGAGTGTTGTCGCGAGATTTTGTAGTTTGTGACCGGAATTGCGCGGATTTGACCCTGGTCGCGAGGTTATGATATTAGTCGTGACTTTGTGATACTAGTCGCAACATTTTGTTTGTACTCACGAGTTTTCGTCGAAAACTCGCGACTGCCTTCAATCCGAGTGCGACGTAGTGAATTCGATCGTTTTTCATGCCGTTTTTGTTCGGATTATCATTACATCTTGATAGTACATGTAACCTCTAATTATTATAGTGGAAACCAATGTAGAGCTATGCTCTCCCGAGGACGTAAGCTTACACATTGTAGGTCCAACCTCGTACATCGCTCGTGTCCCCACAATAATTAAATTAAAAATTATTAAAGAAATTGACTGATCATAAACAAATGCTCTAAAACATTTTTAGACGAGATCACATATGTATAACTATATTCATAAGATAAGTAAATCACATTGAAAAAGTTTGATCAATCATATTACTACATAATTATCATATTTTTTATATTATGTGACATTTCATTTTAACATTGTTTAAATAATGAGCAATGTGTCGCAACAATTGCAATAAGAAATGTGGTTTGCAATTTTGCATCGGAGATGAAAACAAATTCATTCCACTTGAGCATGAAAATGATCTTTGTTGTTGGTTGAGTGTTGTATTTATCATTGAAACTTTCTTGGTTAGTGAACAGTAACCACGTGCTGCTCCTCCTTCATCCAACTTACAACACAAATAAATAATAAATAACAACCTAAATTCAAAGCCAAAATAATGTATTTTTCATTAAAATAATAAAAATGTCATATGTTGATTCTGTTAAATTTCTAGAGTCGGGTCAATTTACGTAGGGAGTGTACTCAAATATAATATATAAGAGGGAGGAAACCACACAAGTCAATTACAATGATCAACTTTCCATCTTATAAACCAATCCATTCAACTTTTATTTTCCGATGTGGGACAACACCCACTTATTTCAACACACCTCCTCAATTCCAACCACCTGACAATTAACGTAGGAAGTATACTCGGATATAACATATAAGAGGAATGAGACAACACCGTAAAAGACTTGAACAAATCAATTACAATGGTCAACTTTTCATCTTATAAACCAATCTATTCAACTTTTATTTTCCGATGTGGGACAACACCACTTATTTCAACAGATTCTACATTGGTGCAACAACATCAAATAAATAAAATTATAACTCATAGAAGAGTAATTCGTGTTGTCATTCAATATGTGTTGGTTTTTGTTGAAGAGAGAGTTGCGTTGCATATTCTGTTACACTAAACATGAACGAGACAATTTTATGACAACATTATTATTGGTTTTCAAAACTATTTTATGACTAAACATTAATATTGGTTTTCAAAACTAAATATCTTTTTTTTAAAAAAATTACAAACTAATCATCTTCGATTATTTTATCAATATCTTTTTTTATTATCCAATTCTTTAATTTAAGAATAAATAAAACATACTTCAAGGATTAAAATTCAATTTAACTATTCTTTATTTTTACTTTAAATTATTAATTTTATACTTTAAATATTAAACTCAAAAGGTTTGGATCACGAAGTTTTTGAGCTGAGGCGATTCACGAACCTTTCGATTCAATTTGGTCCATACTCGAGTTCATATTACTAACGAAAGAACCTAAAATTTCAAAATTTATGACGAATCGAATTGAGACAGTTCGCCACCCAATAATATTATATATATATTATAATTTATTTGTACTAATATTAATCATATTCAAATCCCAATCTAGACAGAAAATCGAATCAGAATTCTTTTAGTTTTCAAACCCGAACGTAAACTTGCATATTTTGAGGTGAACTAGAACCTTAAATTATCTATTTCATTCGGTTCTTTTACACCCCTACATGAGCACAACTCATGTTAAAACCTAAATGTATTATGTTTTCAGTTTTAGCGTTTAATATTTAATATTTTAGTTTTTCAAGTTTAATGCTTATAATTTATAATTAAAATAAAAATAGATAAATTGCATTTCAATATTTGAAATATTAAGTTGATTTATTTGTAAATTAAAGAATTGGATAATAAATACAGATATTAATAAAATAATAGAAGATGATTAGTTTTGTAATTATTTAAAAAAGATACTTAAGTTGTCTTCTGCACAAATTATTAAAACGAAATATGTATTATAGAATGCATAATTTGTTTTTGAAACAGAACAATATTCATTTTAAATTATAATTATAAATTCTGATAATAATGCATTCTTATTTTTCAACTATAATGCATAATCAAGTTCAAACTTGATTCTGAAAATACATTATGTATTATGCATTCTACTTATTATTTTCACGAGAAAATTAAGACATTGACCCCCAATGTTTAAAATAGTGTAAAGACGATACCCCCAAAGTTTGTAAATTATATGAGAAGCCCTCGAAGTTTCAAAGTCCTTCAAGAATGACTATCTATTTATAGTATCGGTTTTTCATCTTTTTCGTATAAGTGGTTTTGATAATTTATGCATTATTTTTAAAATTTTCAAAGATTAGAGATATATTCATTTCATCTTTTCAAGGTTAATTGATCAATACAAATTACAAACTATTGATTGGGGGTCAACTTAAAATATTAACGAGTATTAGAGTTCAATATAAAAGGTTCTGGAAGTTTGTGGGTCAACTACGCAATTCATAAACTTTAAGGGCATGATATTTACAACATTTAAAAGTTTGGGACTAACATAGCACATCATATCAACTTCGGGTGTTTTGTATGTCATTTACAAATTTTAGAGACTGTCTTTACACTATTATAATGTTTGAATCTAGTGACAAACACTATTGTATTTTTCATATAATTTTGTATTTGCAAATATTATTTTATTTTAAAATTATAATTTCATATTTATAGATATAATTATTTTTTATATTGTAACTCATTTGATTTCTATATTTATAGAGAACGATTTTACATTTTATAATTCAATATAATATACATAGAACATTATGTAGATTTTAATTATATATTCTGATTCTGCATTCTAATAATAAATTTTGATTATACATTTTATAATTTATGCAGAGTAGACACTTAGTTTTGAAACTCTTATGGTAATAATGCTTAATAATGAAATTCTCATACACCTCAACCTCACCAGAATTCCTTATATATTGCACGAATGAACTATTATGTGGCATTCAAGCTTCCATCCTTGTGGTCAGTCCGGTGTTCCATGAACGAGCCAAATATATCGAAGTTTATTGTCATTTCGCTCGTAATCATGTTACTGACAATGAAATAATTTTGAATAACATTAATGCACGAGTTCAACTAGCTGTATGAAACTCGGGCACTTGTGACCTCTATACGCTCAATTTATAGGTAACAAAACTCAAGTTCAACTAAAAGTATAGGTAACGCTCAATTTACACATATATTATGCAACTCGGGCACTTGTGACCTCTATACGCTGATTAAGGGGAAATATTGACCGAGAATCATTGAATATGGAAGTCTAAGAAAAATGGAAAGTTACGTACTTATCATATTTTTTCCTATCACAATCAGCTTTTTATTCTCTATAAATCATTAGCTTTTTCTTTGTATTTGAGATTATGAATGAATAAGATTTTTCTTTATTCTCTATCTACATTCTTATTATTATTTAAATTATCAAGGCATACACAACAATCATCTCCTTGATTGTTCGACTATCCGAGACCTGATCGTCTTCAGGGTTGACTACACCACAACAAGCCATAGGTATCTTTGTTACATTATACATTGAATCTTCGAACCAAACATTGACTTATAAATGCAGATAAATCGTGTGTTAGTGGGATTGTTATTCGATCCAATTGAACCGATCTCTTTGTGTTTATATTCTTTTGAATTAAAATTCATGTTGGAACATTGTCCAATTACTTATGTGGATTTCTATGTTCTTTATTTTAATTCAAATAATTTATTATAAAATGTTCGGACAATATATTCAAATTTATGTGAATATCATATTAAATTTATTATATTGAAAATTAATTTTTAAATAAAAAATTGAAAAATTAGAAAAATGTAATTTCATATTTAGTTCATTTTATAATTTATACTACAAATGTATGCCCCACATGTATATTTAAATTAAATATATTTTACACATAATATACTAAACTATTATTAAAAGAAAACAAGATATAAATAGTATAATACCTAAAATTCAATAAAAAATATGGAAAATACTGAAGGGATATACAAAATATTGGAATATTTAAGTTTTCTAAGTATTAGTATTTTAATATATTTTATATTAAATATGAATAAAATAATATATTTGTTCACAAAATATTATTATTCTTCAATTTATAAACAAAAATGAAAAAATGTTCTAACAATTTTCATAATTCAATTTCAAATGTACGAATACATCATATATGAACTGAATATATTTTGAACACGAACCGATTGGATTTAATAACATCCTATTTTCTGATTGAATATCCAATAGAATAATACCACATGTTTATAATATTTGTGGTTCACCAACTACAACTCCACATGGATCTACTCACTTCATCACAAAAATCATAAGTTTTTACCCTTTAAATATTTAATCTATGTACCACTCTATTGATCCCATAAGATCATCTTCAATCATAGTCACATGAAAACTTCATTATCTCTATCAGCTTTTTTCTATCTAAACATAATGATTCTCTTTTATTAATAAATTTTGTTTTTTATATCCTACAACTTTGTCTGTCACTTACAATATTTAATATTTATTTTATTCACATTACTATAAAAATAAATGTTTATTTTATATGTGAATACAAAATATGTATAACACAAGAAAATATTCTTTTATACCTACATTTAAGTTTCAGAAAAAGTTGTCCAAAGATCATCAACTATTTTAAATTGAGTAGTGTTTCACGGTAGTCTCGAACTTTAAAATTATATAAAAGCGATGTCCCAAAGTATGTAAGTTTCATACAAAACTCTCGAAGTTGATATTCTTCATACTGTTAACCCCCAAACTTTTAAGATTGTAAATATCATGCTCTCAAAGTTTAAGAACAATGCTGACTTCCCGAAGTTCCAAAACCGTTTATATTTATCTCTAACATTCATTAATATTTTAAATACATCCTTAGTTTTATTATCACTTAACTTTGAAAAGATGTAATAAATGCCTCTCTAAACTTTGAAAAATTTTAAAACTAAAACATAAATGATCAAAACCATTCACAAAAAAAGAGGAACACCGCTACTATTCACTAAAGGTTAATTTTTGAACGGTTTTGAAACTTCGGGAGCATTGCATGCAATTTACAAACTTTGGGAGCATCGTTTTTACATTATTTTAAACATAGAGTGTCACCGTCGCAATTTTCTTATTTAAAATAGAAAAATTTAAATAGTACGATCGCATCACATATATAGAAATTGAAAATATGCAAATGAATTTATGCCGGATAGTTTATGGGAGTAACTTTAAACATTGTATATTCATATTTGGGAAAGACGAAGAATGAAATTACATTAAAATATTAAAATACTAGAGAAAATGGAGTAGGAAATCATGTAATATCATTAAGCAATATAAGCGTAAAGACGGAATGACGTTGACGTTTACACCATTGTCCGAGTAAAAGTTATCGGAAACATGGGCGTCGAGTAAGATTGGACTCACAAGATTGGAGATGACCTGACAATAATCTCGGTCCCATGCCAATGTAGGGCAAACACAATGAAATCAAAGCTAACGTTTGTTTATTTTGTGCAGGCCCACAAGTTGCAACTCGTGCGTCAAGTGAAGACAATTGGGCTTTTTAATTACGGCCCAAAATCGAAATCCAATTCAGACGAACATAATGTCATTAAAAACTGAAAGAAGAGCAATTACAGAGTATGATCAATGAAGCAGAATCGTAATTCAAAACTGCAAGCAATCAGGAACATAGAGGGAGGAAAACTCACCGGCATTACACCTGATTCATCACACTGATTCAAGCCTGAGAAGAATTGTGTAAATTCGTGATAGTGCATTCTGTAAAACTCATTCTTTATTGGATTAAGGATCAAGGGAGCTCCCTGGTCCTCGTGGTTTTCTACGGAATCTCCGATTTCACGTAAATCTTGGTGTGCACAATCTACAAAGAAAGAATTGACAATTAAGAAAGGAAGGTTTTCGGAATAATCTGCAATTACCGTGAATCTTTAGAGGTTTTCAATCCAACAAAGTGGTGGCCCATGCAGGTCCCGGAACCTGCAGAAATCAAGTCTGAAGAATCAGACAAATCACAGGGGAGACAGATTATCAACAAACTAGTTCAAGAAACAAGTATTTTCTCTCAACAAGCAAGAAATATGGCTGGGGAGCCATATTCAATGATAAAGCTTACTTCGAAGAACTATCCCGAATGGAAAAACAGGATGTTGGATCTTCTCTATTGTAGATTTCTGTATGAACCTATAAAATTCGGGGACAAAAGACCAGAAAAATACACAGAAGAAGAGTGGGGAATGAAAAACATTCAAACCCTCGGTTTTATAAGGCAGTGGATAGATAGTTCAAATTATCATCACGCTGCAAGAGAGACCGATGCAAAGAAGATGTGGAAAAAGCTGGAAAATATATTTGAGCCAAAATCTACTCAATCTCAAGGTTTCTTGTTCAAAAGACTGATGAGATTGAGGTATAAAGAAGGAAGTCCCATGACAGATCATCTTGAAACTTTCCAAGAAATAATCAATAAACTTTCAGAGGCAGATTGTACAATAGAAGATAAAATCCAAGCACACATGTTGATTGGTACTCTCCTAGATTCCTGGGAAGCAACCATAATTTCTCTAAATTCTTCTGCACCTAAGGGAGGTCCCAAACTCGAAATTGTAAAGGAATGTTTGATAAACGAAGGGATGCGAAGAGAAGAGATAACTTATTCCTATGGGAAGGAAACGATTGCTGCTGTAAATTCTGGAAAGACTCAAACCAAGAAACCATGGAAGAATCCTAAGGCGACTCCACAACCTAAAGATCAAGCTAATCTTCAGAAGGAAACTAGATCATGCAATTAGTGTGGAAGAAAAGACCACTTGAAACAAGATTGTTGGTATTGGTTAAGAGTGAAAGATCTAGACTCGCTGAATACAACAAAGGAGGATGAAGAGGAAATTCTGATGTTGTTCTCTACCCAAGAATCATAAGAATCAGATTGTGACAAAGACCTACTCATGACATGGATAGTTGATTCAGCAGCATCTTATCATGCCACACCAAACAGGGAATGTCTAATTGATTTTATTTCAGGAAATTTCGGAAAAGTTAGGATGAGAAATCAGACTTGCTCAGAAATAAAAGGGATTGGTAGACTGGAAGTTGAGACATCACTTGGAAACAAATTAAATCTACAGAATGTAAGATGCATACCTGATCTGAGGATAAATCTCTTATCTGCTAATGCTCTAGATAAAGAAGGATATGCCAGCATCTTTGCAAACCTATCATGGAATCTAGTGAGAGGAGCAGAAAAAATAGCAAAGGGAAATTTAATTGATACTCTCTACAAGACATCCCTGAAACTGTGTAAGGAACATATAAATGCAATAGCAAAGACCGAATATGTAAATCTGTGGCATAAAAGGTTAGGACATATATATGAAGCAGGGTTACAGAAGTTGTGCAGTGATGGTTTGATAAAATTGAGCAAAGAAAAAACTGATAAAGTGTGTGAAGGTTGTATCTACGGCAAGCAAACAAAGGTAGCATTCAAAACAACTCTGAATCAGAAGAATGAACCATTAGAATTGGTTTACAGTGATGTTTGCTCGCTGGACACTGAATCTAGGGGAGGAAAGAAATATTTTCTATCCTTTATAGATGATGCTACTAGGAAACTGTGGACATTTCCAATGAGAACCAAGGATGAAACTTTCCAGATTTTCAAGGAGTGGCTAGCAACATTTGAAAGAGAGAAATGACTGAAACTCAAGGCACTAAGGACTGGCAATGGTGGAGAGTTTGTTTCTAATGAATTTCAATCGTTTACAAAATCCATAGGTTTGAGACATGAAACGATAGTACCGAGAACACCTCAGCATAATGGCACATCTGAAAGAGCGAATAGAACCTTGTTGAACAAGGTTAGATGTCTGTTAAGAACATCAAAGCTTAACAAGGAGTTCTGGACAGAAGCATTAAATGTGGCATGCTATTTGATAAATAGATCACCATCAAAGGCTTTGGATATGGAAACTCGAGAGACAAAATGGAGAGGAAAAGCTCCGAGTCTAAAGCATCTGAGGGTATTTGGCTATAGAGTTCTAGCACATATTCCTAAGGAAGAAATGGCAAAACTTGATGGCCATGTTGAAGAAAGTATATTTCTAGGCTATGGGGGAGATAAGTTTGGCTACAAGCTATGGAATCCATGTACAAATAAAAATTTCAGATCAATAAATGCTCTATTCCTAGAGGATCAGAATATACTCGACATAAAATTGCAGAACTCAGACTCAGAATTGAAGGAAATAACAGTCAAAGGAGAAGAATTGTTACATGAGGTTCCTCACTTAAACACATTAAAGAGCTGTGTACTAACTGAACCTTCTGTTTTGCAGGGAGCAGGATCAACCATTAGTGAAGACCTTCATCATGTCCCTGCAGAAGCATCAAAGTTAGAGCTTGAAGCTGATCCTAAAGAACAAAGGGCTGTAAAAGTAAGAAAACCATCACAGAAATATAGCACTAATGACTATATTCTCCTTACAGATGATGGTGAGCCAGAAACGCTCAAAGAAGCTCTTGAATCAATACAAAGACAGAAATGGCTTAGAGCTATGGAAGAAGAAATGGACTCTTTAGAGAAGAATTGCACCTATCAACTAGTCTCACTTCCCCACGGACAAAGGGTCCTAGAGAACAAGTGGGTATTTAAGATCAAACGAGAGGCCGATGGTTCCACAAGACATAAAGCTAGGCTAGTTGTGAAAGGATTTCGACAGAAAAAGGGAGTGGACTTTGATGAAATTTTCTCCCCGGTAGTCAAATTTACAACTATCAGAATACTTCTAGCACTAGTGGCACACTCAAATTTGGAACTGGAGCAAATGGATGTGAAAACAGCGTTCTTAAATGGAAACATTGAAGAAGACATCTATATGAAACAACCTAATGGTTTTGAGGTACCAGGGAAGGAGGAAATGGTGTGTAAACTCAAAAGAAGCCTATATGGACTCAAACAAGCACCTAGAATGTGGAATAAAAGGTTTGATAGCTTCATGCAACAAGAAAACTTCTATAGAACCGAAAGTGATCACTGTGCCTACTTAAAATCTATGAAGAGAGGTAACTTTATCATTCTTTTGCTATATGTAGATGACCTTCTTATTGCAGGAACAAACAAACAAATAATAAGAGAACTTAAGGAGCGGCTGTCAACATCTTTTGAAATGAAGGATCTAGGACATGCAACCAAAATACTTAGAATGTCTATAATCAGAAGCAGAGAAGATCGAACTCTACTTCTGTCACAGTCAAGTTATATAGATAGAATCCTAAAAGGTTCAGTATGGACGGATGCAAACCAGTCTCTACGCCTATGTCAAATCAGATGACACTAACTAAGGAACAAGGGCCGTCAACAGAAGAGGAAGCAGCAGAAATGGATAAGATACCCTATTCATCTGCTGTAGGATCAGTTATGTACCTGATGGTATGTACTAGACCCGATATCGCTTTTACAGTTGGAGTACTCAGCAGATTCTTAGCAAATCCGGGAAAGGCTCACTGGGAAGCTCTGAAGTGGCTCCTGAGGTACCTGAAATCAACAAAAGACATACGATTAACATTTAAAGGAATCAAGGAATCACTTACAATTAAAGCATATTCAGACTCAGACTTAGGAGGGGATGCAGATAGCAGAAGATCTACTACAGGTTTCATTACTTTGCTAGCAAGTGGATCTATATCATGGCAATCGAGACTACAAAAGACAATAGCTCTATCCTCTACAGAAGCCGAATACATGGCTCTAACAGAAACGGCTAAAGAACTCATATGGGTTAAGAGACTACTGCAAGAACTAAAAGTTGACTGCAAAGATGTAGAGCTTCTGTGCGACAACTCAAGCTCTATAGAACTTAGTAAGAACTCTACGTTTCACAGTAGAACGAATCACATAGATTTAAAAGCACACTAGATACGTGAAGTATTAAACCAGAAAGAGTTTAAGCTAGAGAAAGTGCATACCAACAGCAAATCTGGCGGATATGCTTACCAGAACGAGTGAAGCACCAGTACTGCTCTACGGGAGCAGGATTGAAGGCACATATATGAGAACAAGGGTTTCTTCACCGACAGCCGAATTGAGGGAGAGGTTTGTAGGGCAAACACAATGAAATCAAAGCTAACATTTGTTTATTTTGTGCAGGCCCACAAGCTGCAACTCGTGCGTCAGGTGAAGACAATTGGGCTTTTTAATTACGGCCCAAAATCAAAATCCAATTCATACGAACAGAATGTCATTAAAAACCGAAAGAAGAGCAGTTGCAGAGTATGATCAATGAAGCATAATCGTAATTCAAAACTGCAAGCAATCAGGAACATAGAGGGAGGAAAACTCACCGGCATTACACTTGATTCAAGCCTGAGAAGAATTGTGTAAATTTGTGTTAGTGCATTCTGTAAAACTCATTCTTTATTGGATTAAGGATCAAGGGAGCTCCCTGGTCCTCGTGGTTTTCTCCGGGATCTCCGGTTCCACGTAAATCTTGGTGTGCACAATCTATAAAGAAAGAATCGACAATTAAGAAAGGAAGGTTTTCGGAATAATCTGTAATTACCGTGAATCTTTGGAGGTTTTCAATCCAACAACCAATACTATAAATCTATTGGAAATTTGAAATATAAATTTTCAAAGTAAACGAAGTGTTGTTTGGTTTGATGTTTAAAATTGTAGAATGTTGACCAAAAATGTTTTTTGAAAATGTATACAAAACAAAAGTAAAATTCAGATTATCTACCGTTGTTAAGATCGGTTGTTGCACCACCACGATTTGATAAATTTTTAATTTACTTTTACTTTGAATGACTATTATATATATATATTATTTTTACATAAATAATTATTAGGATACCACATTTTATGGAATATATTCCAAATTCGTGATAATACCACCACATCTTACCTCACCACCTCACTATCAATTTTTTAGTAGCTATCCAAAAAAATTCATTAAATTATCTACTCCTAAACTAAACACACATGACTATTATTGAAATAAACCTATTTTGTTTACCCATCACATTGAATTTTATTTAAACCTATTCATTTGTCTATCCATTTGCTCACAAGTCACGACGGAACACTTAATTTTGTTGGTGGGTTAAATTGACATGTATTACTTTGTCTCGTTTGAACAAATATTTGTAGTGTATATTAATTTAACATGTGTGTCAAATAAAGATACGTAAATGACTAATAATAATTTAATTAGTACCACACCATGTAATTATTTAACCTCCGGTTCGATTTTAAAATAATATATTAATATATATTTTTTATTAACTTATTTTAATACATTTTAATGTAATTGACGATTGAAAAATGAGGTAGGGCTAAAAAAGGTGGAGTGTGTACGTGGAGGTGGAGGGGTCCACAATAAACCGATTGGTATAAATTCTTGTCCGTGGCTCGGCGTCTCGCATCCCAAATCTCAACCGTTTCTTCGGAACACAGTTTCACACATGCGCACGCAAAAATCACCAGTACTTGAAATTTGAAAACTCCGCGATCAATCTATTCTTCACCGATGAAACGAAAGCGCAGAGCGACTGTTGTCAAGGAAGTGCAAGCAGACAATGTCCTACAGCTAAGTTTCACCAGGAAACGGCTCCGATCGACCATCTGTCGTCGCAAGCGGCTATACATTTCGCCTATTGTTCGAAATTCAGGCACCGATTCACTTGCAACAGAATTTAGTGAAGTCTCTTGCGTATCCAGCATATCATCGCATCTTAGAGGTGATCGGAGTCCCAAAGTCATTAACAGATCCTATTTTAGGAGAAAGTGTAAAGAAAACAGGAGTTGTCATGAAGCGCCACAGGTATCGGAGAGTTCATGTGTCGAATCGTGCTCTAGATCAACTCAATTGAAGTCTAAGAGTGCAGATGTTAATGAATTTAATGCTCAATCAAGACAGCTTGCGAAATCTGATGTTTCTCGCGCCCCGTTCATATCTTCGACGAGTGACAGGGTGGAGACGGTGACGGAAAACGCGAGCTCTGGTAAATTTAATGAAAAGCGGTTCTTCCTTGGCGTTCCAGCCGATTCTCGTCGGGAATTTAATAATTTAGATGCTGAAAATGGTAATTCACTTGGTAGCGGTGCCGTTTCACTTCATTCCTTGGAAAGTACAATCGTGATCGGGGAAGCTTCGACGGACGATATTTCAATTCAAGATATCTTCGGATCCAACTTGGATTTGGCTTGCCCCGAAAGCTTGCTGAATGACGGATTCATCAATGCCGATGAAGTAGAAAATGAGAACACCACCATGTCTTCCAAGATATTAAGTTATTTATCGGAATCTGAATTCGATAGTTCAGATTATACGTCGTCTTCCTGGAGTTATGCTTCTGGAAGTCAGTTTTCTGAGAAGTCTACAGGAGATGAGAGTTCTTCGCCGACTTATGGACTTCTCATGCTGTTTAAGAGGCAATTCAGTAAATCGACGGTTGCTTTGAAAGCAAGTGACGGGAAGGACACTCAAATGAATGTAAGTTATTCTGAATTTCATAATTAGATTATCTTCCCCGATAATTTAATAAGAAACTATTTCTGTGGGGGATTTCTGAAATAAGGAATTGGGACTAGAAGATGCAGAAGAGGAAGAAAGCTTCAGAATGATTAGGAGAAGAGAGAGGAGACAAAAATATGTGCACAACTATGTCGAAGAGTACAGCAGTACGACTGAATTCGGTGAATTGATAGTCCAGCAACGCTGGCATATGGTCCATTGGATTGTTGAGGTCAGCTTTGATTTGATCATTGACATTTTTATTTTCTTATTGTACGTATATCTCAAATCAAAAGAAGGGGAAGTCGGTTTACTTACTGTGTCTGCTGTTTAATCATACAGCAATCTACAATCCAGGAGCTCCAAAAAGAAACCATGTTTTTAGGGGTTAATCTACTCGATAGATTTCTGAGCAAGGGATACTTCAAGAGCGTGCGAATTCTTCAGATTGCTGCCATTGCATGCCTGACTCTGGCCATCAGGATAGAAGAAAATCAGCCGTACAACTGGTAATACTTTTGTTTTTCTACTTAGCTGCGTAGTTTAATTTTCAAAATACATCTCAAGAACCTCCTGACGATATCACAAACGAGAAGATGTTTCTGTTCACTAGTTAACTTTCTCTGGGGCAACGAGCTAATATTGTTATTGTTTACTTTAGCATAAGGAAAAACACATTCCATGTGGGAAACACATGGTATAGTCGGTGTGAGGTGGTCGCTATGGAATGGTTGGTGCAAGAGGTCCTGGAGTTCGAATGCTTCGTACCCACGTTGTATAACTTCTTATGGTAACATTAAAACTTTGCACTCACGTTACTTTAGTAATTTACAAGCTGCCTAGTACACTATTTGGGGTGCCCATTTCTCATGTTACAGGTTCTATTTAAAAGCTGCTAAAGCAAATGAATCTGTTGAAAAAACGGCCAAATACCTTGCCGTACTTACATTGTTGGGCTACCAACAGCTTCGCTATTGGCCATCAACCGTTGCAGCCGGGCTTGTAATTCTCGCCTCAATTTCTGCAAATCAAGATGCTTCATGCAACCGGATAACAACGGTATGAATTGAACAGATGCATTCTCTTGTGCTTTTATTTCAATATCTAAAAGCACTTTCGGAATTAAAACTATAGTAAATATTATGTTAGTGCTAATGGTTCTACCATATTACACTTACAAGTTAACAATGCAGATACATGCCAGACAGAGGGATAACGATTTACCTGAATGCATAAAGGTAACGAGAATCCACATTTTACTTGTGAAAGATCACTTTTATTCCTCATGTTTGTACAATGTCACTCACATTGAAATTGTTTTAATACAGAGCATGGAGTGGCTGGTGAAATATCTCTGATTTATAGTGTTTTTCATATTTCCTCAACATTCATGAAACCGAGCTCTATCAAGTACCACAGTATCTTCATTCTTTTGATGTATAGGAAGTATATAGTAAATGTCTATAGAAGATTTGACTCAAAAGGCCATAAATTGAAATGCGACCTATAAGCACATCCAATGTAAGTACATTATTTTGCTAGCAAGGAACTAATGATAAACTATCTGATCAGTTATTACTCAAAACTCAGGGAGCTCTTTTTTTGGTTTGGATACGAATCCAATGAGCAAATCAAACAGGAGCCTGGTCATGTGTTGTGACAGGAATAGGTACCGGTTTATCACTTTTGTTCTCTGAAACTATTGCAACTGGCTCCTTTTGCTGAGTCTCTTTATTCTCTTCCTCATTTTTGTCTACGTTCTTTTGAGGATTCTCATTCTTCCCCTCGTCCTCAGCCTTATCAACCTTCTCCTTTGTCTTAGTGCTCACATCCTCTGCTGCCTTGGAAACTGCAGTTAACGCATTTGTAACCCATGAAGCCCCAGTTGAGACATAAGGGTTGCTCATGATAGCAGATCCTGCGGTGCTAGCCTTTTGCTCGGCAACTGCCAGGGCTGATTTGGTCATTCCTGAAACTTGATACCTCTCATCCATTTCTTTGACTTTCTCATTCACAATTGTTGTTCCTATGCTTAGCTTCTCACTCAAACCGATCCGACGATCAATTGAAACCACAGTTGAGGTAGCATTTGATATCAGTTGGTGCTTCTCATCAAATGACTTGGCTCTGTTTAGTGCATCCTTCCCTAAAGCGTACCCTTTAGCCAGCATGGTGCTCACTGTTTCTTCAGCTTTCTTTACCGTTAAACCTGAGCCTGAGCCTGAGCCTAAGCCAGTTGCTTCTGTATTCAGTTCCTCCTTTTAAGATTAGGACAATGAAATACAGTCATGATTTAGAGATGGTGTTGGGAATATTATGTATACACTCACTGGGTGTGCTGGAAGGGCATTAGGTGGAATTTGATAATCGGTAGCAGGAGTTATAGAAACTCGAAGACCAGATATCACAGCTCCCTGGAAATTCTCTGTTTTTAAGAATGTTATATAATTCAAAGTAGAAAAAGAGATGATACCTACCGTCAACAAGGCTGCTGTTTGTGCTCCCTGAGATTCCCTGAAAGTAACATAGGCAAGCTGAGTAGTTTCGGTTTCCCTGTAAATACCCAAAAATGAGAATTATAGAAGAGAGTAGTTAAAATAATGGAAATGCATTGAATTACAAGGATGATAACCTCTGCATCTCTATATATTGAATAGCTCCTGAGAAGGTAAAGAACTCGAAGACATCCCTCTCTGAAACTGCTTCTGATATATTACACACTTTTACAGTCCTAATCTGTCAAAAACGCATGAACAATAAGTTTTGTTGTTTTGATATTGCATGATACTGGGGATGAACAATTTATAGAATGGGCCGAAAGAATGTTGGTCTAGCCCAATTCATAAGAGAAGTGAATCACATTGTAAAGTTTTGACTAAAGTCAATTACTTAGATATCACTTCCATTATAAACTAGAATATTTATGTTTTCACAACCAATATGGGACAGTATTTCAACACTCCCCCTCAAGTTGAACTGGCCTTGGTCCGGTTCAAACTTATTTCAATATGCTCGAATCATAGGTCGATCTATTTTTATCGCCTAAGTTCGATGCGCTTTTCTACCAAAGTTTTTTTCCATCTAAACCAGTACGGACCATCCCGAAACCTACCATAGAACTCCGATACCATAAAGAAATTCAAGACAATTAACCTCGGAGATGTTGATTTTGGTAGGAGAAGGAGAAGTTGTAGGGAGATGGTTATTCTCCCCTTGTTGGCTTGTCACATTTTGATCCATTGATCTTGAGTCAAGTGTAGAAGGAGAAGTTGTTGGGTGATCATGATTCTCCCCTTGTTGGCTTTTCTCATTTTGATCCATTGATCTTGAGTCAGGTGTAGGAGAAGGGGAAGTTGTTGGGAGATCGTGATTCCCCCCTTGCTGGCTAGTCTCATTTTGATCCATTGGTCTTTGTCTGAGGGAAAATGTGGTTTCTTCAAATTAACAAGACATGTTGCATCTTTGTTATTTGGTTTATGGATCAGAAAACTTCACGGGGAAGTAGTGAATTAGTGATCCATCGCAATTAGCGGGAGTTATTGGTGGTACCATTCTATTTATGATTAAGTGTTATAAAATTATATTAATGTAATAAGATTAATTACAACTAAATTTAAGAATCGAAAACATATTTATGAATCATTTTAAAAATTTTGTAGTAATATTGCCAAAAGATATAGCAAAATGATTTATCAAGAAGTTAAAAAGAATTACAATATATAATACACCGATGATGTATAATTGTCATTTTCTAGATGCTATACTAAATACATTTCAAGATTAACTACTTGTGTAAATGTATTTGCAGAAATGCTGCATTTGTGTTTTCTTATACGAACTTACCTTAATGCTCTTCTCTGTTACCTTGATATGTCAAAAAATATTTTATTTTAACTTAATCATAATTGATATTGTCATGTGATATTGTTAAATATATACATTTATTACTACTTTCCTTATTTAACATCTTTATTGAAGGAAATATTTGATATATATGATTTGAGTCGAGTTTCACGTAAAATATCTTCAAATGATTTATTTTAGGGTTGAAAGAGAATAGATCATCCAGATTAACGACAGTTTAGGCGGTCTTAACGCGTGCATTCGACGGGAGTCACAACGTCGGCACCAATATCCAACACGTTCAAGCTGTGTGCTTTCTTCCTTTACATCCTTTTCTTATATCATGTATGTGTATTTCATAGTCATGTTTAGTGGTTATGTTCTTATTCTAGTGGATGGTTAAAGATAATTTGTGTGTTGCACCTATTGTTTTAAGTCATGGTTAAAGACTTTTGTTTTAAGCCATAAAACGTAATTTTTTTTAATTAAAGAGTAGTGATAGTTGTCGTATGTAAAATGTATTTCATGCAAAATTTAGATTATGCTTTTTGTAATTAGTGATTCTTCACGGTGTGTAGGATTATACGTAGTAATAAACCGAAACCGGTGAAGAGAAAAGTATAATTGTATTGCATTCGTCATGGATATTGTAGTGTTATGTCTTAAAAAGTGAAATTGTATCTATGTTAAATAATTTACTTTTGCTAACAATTGGTACCGATTCTTAAGTAGTTGTTTTTTATACGAGAAATCTATTCATGCTTAATTGTTATATTAATATTACATTTGCTAACTAATGATACGAGCTCTTAGTTAGTTATTTAGTTTTGAGAAAACATTCAAGTATGTTTTATTTCAATTCATAATATTAGATCTACTAACCGTATTAGGGACTATAATGAACCTAGATAATAAATAATTTATTTATTTTAAGTATGAACCATAGGTAGCATTACACAATTTATCGAATACTATTGATTATGTTTTCTTCATATTTGATTACTGTTATTTTGTTTGGTTGTTGATCAAACACTCTCACTTGCGTCAAACACTTTAACTACATTTCTTTGGGTGACGTTTGCCTATAGCCCCTCAATTTACGGTGTATGTAAATGACATGTCCTCCAAGTTTCGAATTGCAAATATGATAAACTTTTTGATAAAAAAATGTACATTTTTAGCTCCCCAACCTCAATTAAATGCACATAAGACACCTAGAGTTTTCAATATCGTTTATCATTGGCACTATAATGAATTCGTTAATATTTTATATTTTATGCGTAATTCTCAAACATCAAGGGTCAATTTTGTATAATTTTTCAAACGAATCTTATTTGCGTACTTTGAGGATCACTCATGCTAATGGAAAAATGTTTGTCAATTTAACGGAAACCGAGTGCTAGAATATCAAGGGTAAAAAACAAACGATATTGATAAATTTATATGTCATTTTTGTAATTTCATAAGTTGTGTGCATATCATTTACACAACTAAGTTTTAAGACTACTTATGCAATTTTCTCACTTTTCTTTACATTGTCAATTTTTGTAGATTAAAATAAACATCAAATTAAATCAATTTCGGTAGATTCGAGGTTAATTACTACTATATTATTAAGTTATTTATTATTGTTGTTTAATGACACAACATTTTTTGGCGTTGCTTTGGGGGATTGTTTTACAAATTTGATTTGTTTCTTTTGATGTCACTTGTTCTAAGGGTTGGAGTATCATCAAATATGACCCTAAAATTGAGAGACCATTTCACAAAAATTGAAAAATGTGGCACCAAGATCTACTATCACTCAACGAGAAAAATGCAAGATGCACTCTCAAGCAAGAGATTACGACCAATCACACCAACTATCCATTCTAAATCACTGTTGCATAATTTTAAATTAACACTGAATTGAAATCGTACATATTTCAAGCTTTATGAAAATTCTTTTAAACTTGAAAGGGAAGACTCCTATCAACATATTAAGCAATCAGAGATTACATACTCTGCATTGAAATTAAGTGGAGCTAGTAATGATTATGTTATGATAAAAGTTTTTCCTTTCACCCTCATGGACAAGGCACAAGGATGACTTTTTAGTCTACCTCGGGTACCATTACTCATGAGATAAGCTAGTGAAAGCTTTCATAAACAAATATTTTCCAACTACCAATGTAGTTGCATTCAATTCAACACTTCCAACACTCACACATCAAGACAATGAGACTCTTCATGGCTATTGAAAGGGATTTCAGAAATTATGTGTTTCATGCCCTATTCATTGACTTCTTGGCACTCAACTCCTTCACCACTTTTACGAAGGACTATCTAGCACGAACATAGGGAACTTAGATGCAACAAGTGGAAGATTTCTAATTGAATAGACTCTTTACTACTATGACACTTATGGAAAATCAAAGAAAGCGACATTCTCAAATTGAAAAGAATCATGAATACTTGAACGCGGTCACATTTAGGATTGTTTTAGAATCAATGAGACAATACATGTTGCACCGATTAAAAAGAAACTACCTAAGATTATCATCCAACGCTTCCCACAGAGATTTGATAAAGCAATAGAGAAACTAAAACAAATGAGATTCTGGACATTTTAAAAAAGGTACACATCAACATTCTTCTCATTGATGGAATCATACACCTACCACATTATACCAAATTTCATAATAAGGTTTTTAGGAACAAGCAGAAGTATCAAGACAATAAAATGTTGAACTTAAATTAAACTGTGTCCATTGTCATTCAAAGAAATCTCACTCAAAAGTAAGAAGATCTAGATATATTCTGTCTACCTTGTATTATAAGTGATTCAAAGATTGACAAAGTCATGTGCGATCTGGAAGTCTCTGTCAATGTCATGTCACTCGAAATATACAACTTACTCAAGTTTGGGGAACTAAAAAAATTGAAATTTGCATCGAGCTTGCCGATCGATCGCTTGTGCGATAAGATGAGATTCTAGAATATGTCTTTGTCTAGTTTAATGACCTTGTTTTCAAGGTAACTTTTATATCGTTTCCATGGAAATTTGGGGCAAATATGTCATCTCTACTACTTGGTCACACTTCACGAAAATGGCGAGGACTAGGATTGATGTCAATGAAAGCACCTTCTCTATTGAAATCGATGGTGATGTTAGGAAATTCAATATTCATGACATTCTGAAGTTTCAAGAATAGCCACCTACCTTATCAAGTGTTGATAGAATAGATTTGATTGCAAGTGAATTATAAATATTCATAACTATGATCCTTTGCAAGTTGTATTATTCAATATGTGTGATGATGATCACACCATATTATCTTATCATAGCTGTGCAAATTATTGAACTTCTAAGCAAAAATCCACCATTGATAGACAATGTTGCATTTCTAAAGTTGGAGGAAGAAATCACCAAACTGTCACTCTCATTAGTCGGGTCACATTACCTAAGATAAAACATTTGTTTGAACACCTAAAATATGTTTTTCTGCAGGAATCGAAGTCTCTTCCATAATTATTTCTTCCAAGTTATCTAATTAAGAGGAAGAGAGATTAATTACCACTCTCAAGATATACAAAGAAGCCGTTGATCGGATCATATGACATCAAGGGACTCAACCCCTCATTTGGTACTTATAGGATCCATTTGGAAGCTGATGCTAAACCACAAAGACAACCTCAAAGACAACTTAATACACCTATCTTGGAGGATGTTAATAGGGTGTCATATACCCCATCTCTAATAGTAATTGAGTAAATCCGGCACAAGTACTGCCAAAGAGAACATGAATTACAATCACTAAAAATGAAGAAGGTGACTGATTCCCATGAGAGCACATGAGGATAACGTGTATGTATCGATTATAAAGTTATGAACGTAGCCACCAGGAAAGACCATTTCACATTTTGGCATCAGTATTTTGGTACCGCTACCAAAATATCGAAATAATTTTAGTATTTCGGTATCGACACTGAAATTTTATTGTAATGTAATCGGTGTTAGATTTTGTAAAAAAATTGGTATTTTGGTAGTTGGTATGATACGGTATGTGGCACAGGATGCTCACCCATAAAAGGTAGTCCCCAAATCGTAGAAACATCCTAGAGGGGCATAGAAGTCTCACATGAAAGTATGATAAATGTGTCTGTCTTTGGTCTCCAATGATAAATCATGACGGTCAATAGATGAGTGTCCAACCAGGCGAATATTCTAACGCATAAAACCTCATGCAAATCGTCCCCAAGACTCCCAACTTGCACATGTAATAATCCTCGTGTTTGAACTACATTACTGAATTTGTTTCTTCTCTTGGAATCTATCTATTAAAGTGTTGAACGATACAATAACATTGTGTTAGTAGATACATGGGAACGACGGCCACGATCAATTTCTAAACTATAAAAAATACAAGTTTAATCAACTCATCGTACAATAACAAAACTTTATCAATTAATTTCATAAATAAAACAACATATATTATTAAGTAATATAAATTTAAACAATTAAATAAACATAAATAATATACAATTCTTTAAATTACACAACTCACTAATTACAAATTTAAAAATATAACCAAAATGTATAATGTAAACAACACTTAAAACCGCAAAAAAGTATTACAAAACATATCATTTATAAATTAGGATATGAGATTGAGTGAGACAATTTTGTAAAAAGATATGATATAAATAGATGATGGTTGGATCATCTATCACATTTCAAAATACATATTTTGAATACCAGTATTTGGTGAATGTAGAGCATGATTTTAAAAACCGGTTCTAACCGGTCGATCCGATCGGTCCGACCGGGAATCGTCACACTATCGGTCCAATCTGAATCGATTCATAATATATTTTAAAAATCGGCTTTATTACGTTAAAACCTAGTCCGATTGGTTTTTTTGCCAAAAAATTGGTTACCAAACCGATTTGTTTTTTAAAGTATGATAAAGATGAATTACTTAAGACTATGAACCCTACATTTCTACATCTTCAGTTTTTCTCTGCGAACACAAGATTGCACAAGAAAAGAAAAAATTTATATTACATTCTTAGTGTTAGTTTTGTGTCTACCAAGATAGTGATATTGATCACTCTAATTGCTTGTTGTTGTGGATTTTTACGAGGAACACAAACATTTACTTTGATTTTCGTTCATTCATTTCTTTGTTTAATAAAATGTTGTGTTCTAGATCTAGAATCTTTATTTGATGGAATATGGTTTACATTAGTATTATGATGTCTTCAATATTTCTTCTTTTGACTTATACTAATATGTATTCAATGTCATAGTAGTAGTTTGTATCAATCTATAAGTTAAATGAACCATATGAGAGAGAATTATGAAGTTCGGCTCTCGAATTAAGTTAGAAAGACTTTTCTAATTTTACTTCATATTATTAATTGATCATTAAAATTTTCATAGATAAAACTCTAGTTCTATAATTACAAAAATAAGTATAAATTTTTGTTTATATTAATTTTTTTTATATAATCTAATTACACATTTTATAAATTTATTTAGAGTTTTTGTAAGGAAAATATATTTTGAAATATATATATTTTTGTTTTTTAACATTATTTTTTAATTTTCTATTAAATCGGTTGAAACCAATCTGATCCATAAAAGGTATTTTCAATTCACCCGTTAAATCGATTTTTAAAATCATGATATAGAGTATCATATAAAAATAAATATTTTTCTTAATATGGTGAAATAACCTTTTAAAACTAATAAATAAATAACCTTTTAAAACTAATAAATAAGAGCGTCTTCTTAAAAGACGAATATACCCATGAAAATTTTGAAAGGAAATTGTTGTTGGACCCCGCCGCCATCAGCCGGAAGTGCAGAAAACAAACGACGCCAAAACCCTTCACGCAAATTCGTTCCCGTCCAAGTCAAGGGTGTTGTTCAACTCTCGTACACTTGGTGTATGACCATTGACCGGGATCAGAGTCTGGTCAGTAGTATAGAACAAGGAGTTTTCGTGCTTCCCCACAGCCATGGATGGCGAGCTTCTTCTCAAGGACGTCTCTAATGCGGGTTTGGTTGTGAGCGACCGCATTGGTCGGGAAATTGGTGGGCATGTAGACCTTGAAGAAGCCTTGGAAGCTTCCAGATATTCTAGTCATCCGTATTCCTCTCACCCACGAGAGGTAATATTTTATTAGCCCTAAGCGCGCAATTTTGCTCTCAGACTTGATACTACTTTTGAAAGTTGAGATTTTGAGAACAATCGACTGGAGGTGCTGAATCGCCTTTCAACTATTTTGCGTTGTTTGTCAGTAAATACTCTGAAATCTATGGAATGTCACGAGGTCGGCGTGAATTGAGTTCAGCTAATTTTGATTATACTGAATAAAAAATGTTCTATAGGGTGTAGTGTGTTATTCCAAGATTATGGATGTTGCATTATTTTATATTGAACATTTCTTATGGCTGCTTAATCGAATTGGCATTGTGATAACTTGTGCAAATACTTTTCATACCTGTGTTCTATGCACTGATACTATGTAATATTTGTCAAACCTTCCGAGGTCTTATATTATGCTGGATTTTAGCCAGTAAAGTTGAGATTTAGCCTCTTGAGAATATTGGTACACATTAGTTTACCGTGATTGCTTTTCTACAGATCACGATAGGGGATAGGGGTCCTCGTTCCACTGGGCCCATATTGTGACAGGGGTTAAAAATGTTCTTTTTTTAATTAAAGTAAGCAATTAATTTTTTATCAGAATATGACTCTTCTAAAAGTGCTGTGTCGACTTGTCTGAGTCGTCCAATAGCAGCATCAAATCAATGCTTTGTGAGCTTCTGCAAATATTTTTGGAAATTAAACTTTAAAAAAATAATAGCATATTGAGTACTATGGTTTGTGCTTGTTGCAGTGGCCTCCTCTTATTGAAGTTTTAAATACCTGGGAGCTACCATCAGTTCTGATCCAAAGATATAATGCAGCCGGAGGTGAAGGAACAGCTTTGTGTGGAATATTTCCTGAAATTAAAAGAGCTTGGGCCTCAGTGGACAACTCTTTATTTCTTTGGCGATTTGATAAATGGTAATTGTGTTATTGAATACCATGCAATATCATAATGATAGCTTAATGGAGACAATCTTGGTACATCCACAGTTGAATCTTCTGTGCTTTATTCAATGCAGGGATGGGGAATGCCCTGAGTTTAGTGTAGAAGAACAAGCAATTTGTGCTGTTGGCTTGGCAAAAGCTAAGCCTGGGGTTTTTGTTGAAGCCATTCAATATCTTCTAGTTCTGGCAACCCCTGTCGAGGTAATATATTCGGCTCAATTTTTGGGTTTTATGTATGCATACATATTTTATCACTTTTTATATTTGATTGTAAATATGGCAAGAATTTGTGGATTATGCCTAAACTTTCGTATGTATCTCTTCTACATTTTCCATTATATTGAAACAGCACTAGGATTGTTGATCATTTTTTCCTATGCCTTATCGATGTTGGCGCCTTAGTTTGTTCATGCTGACCACTTCCGTATGGTTTTTTTTTTCATATAAGTTTTATAGATCATCATGAAGATTGTGAAGGTGAATATTCCTTATTATGATAAAAATGACTGTTTATATTCTGCAGTTATTTGGTAGAGTATTTGTTTAGTAGGCTTAGCCTAAAAATTTCGAATATCTTTTCTGATTTTATTTAAGAATTTAGTTTTTAATCTTTTATTTATTGCAGCTTGTTCTTGTTGGAGTGTGTTGTTCTGGAAGAGGTGGAAAAACTGACCCTTATGCAGAGGTTTCATTACAACCATTGCAAGAGTATACTATTTCTTCTGATGGGGTGACCATGACATGTATTACTAGCACTGCCAATGGTCACATATTTCTAGCTGGCAGAGATGGTCACATCTACAATCTGCAATACACCAATGGTTTTGGTTGGCAAAACCGTTGTCGTAAACTGTGTGTAACCGGTGGTCTGGGAAGTCTTATTTCAAGGTATCTTTACTTCTGCAGAAGTCTTCTTTTTCAAGATGATGTCAGATTTTCAGCATTTGCAGTTTCTTACTCTTTGGTTGATTATCCCCTTGCATCTCGTCTTTCTACTTTCGTAGGTGGATTGTGCCAAATGTTTTCAAATTTGGAGCTGTAGATCCAATTATTGAAATGGTGGTCGATTCAGAGAGAAATATTATATATGCACGTTCTGAGGAGATGAAAATACACGTATTCTCGCTTGGGACAAATGGAGAAGGCCCTCTCAAGAAGGTGGCTGAAGAGAAAAACTTAATTGCTAATGGTGGCAGACAGGCAACTGGCTCGCGAATGCCTCGACCAACGAAGTCTTCTATTGTATCAATGTCCCCTGTCTCTACTTTAGAATCAAACTGGGCACATCTTGTTGCCATTTTGTCTGATGGCAGAAGAATGTATCTCTCAACATCACCATCGGGCGCAAATAATGGTGGGCTTGGCACGAATAACAAACAGCCCAGCTGCTTAAGGGTTGTATCTACTAGGCCTTCTCCTCCTATTGGGGGAGCTTTATCTCTTTCTGGTAGATCTCAAAGTGATGATTTTTCTTTGAAAATTGAATCTGCGCATTATTCAGCTGGTGTTTTGGTCCTTTCTGATTCTGCCCCATCCGCTCTTTCATCTCTTCTAATTGTTAACAGAGATTCTAGCACACAATCTTCGACTTCTGTTACTATGGGAACAGGGCCAAGGAGTTCACGTTCACTTAAAGAATCAGTATCAGCACTCCCGCTTGATGGTAGAATGCTTTTTGTGGCTGATGCGTTTCACCAGCCAGATATGGCATCCATGTTGCAGTCCCTGTATTCAGAAACAGGGCTCTGTGGATGTCAGTATCCACAGGAGTCCCCTGAAAAAGCTTCCTTAAAACTTTGGGCCAGAGGTTGCCTTTCTACTCAGCATATATTGCCTAGAAGGCAGATGATTATTTTCAGCACAATGTGCGTTATGGAAGTAGCTTTTAACAGGCCAATTGAAATTTTGAAAAGATTGGTTGAATCTAATTCACCTAGATCACTCATTGAGGATTTCTTCAATCGTTATGGTGCCTCTGAGGCAGCTTCAATGTGTTTGATGCTTGCTGCACGTATAGCATGTTCTGAAACATTCATAGCCAATGTAGTTGCTGAGAAGGCAGCTGAATATTTGGATGACCCCAGACTCGTTGGTATGCCGCAAGTAGAAGGAAATGGTGCATTGCCAAGCATCAGAAATGTTTCTGGGGGATTCAGCATGGGTGAGGTTGTTCAAGAATCTGAACCAGTCTTCTCAGGTGCCTACGAGGGATTATGTCTATGCACGTCAAGGTTACTTCTGCCATTGTGGGACTTCCACGTATTTGTCATTAGAAGTGGCTCTTCATCATCAGATGGTTTGGCTAAAGATGGAATTATAGGATGTCGACTTTCTCTTGTTGCAATGCGTGTCCTTGAAGATAAAGTTCGTTCTCTTGAGAAATTTCTAAGGTCTAGGTGGACTATGAGGCGAGGACTTCATGGGTATGTAGCAGGTATGGGAGATATTACTGGTTCCATTTTGGTTGGAACTGGATCAGATCTAGTCGCTCGAGACAGAAGTACAGTACAAAATCTTTTTGGATCGAGAGGTTTTCTTGATGGTGGATCATCAAACAAAAAGCAGCGATCTCCATATAGTGGGGCTGATTTGGCTGCCATGGAGGTTTGCTATATATGTTATTACTCGTGCAGTTTTGAATACAATGTTTCATATCTGAGGTTAAGTGATTGGTGTTGCAGGTTAGAGCCATGGAGTGTATTAGGCAGTTGCTTCTTAGATGTGCACAAGCTCTTTTTTTGCTTCAAATTCTCTCACAACATGTTGTTGTCCGCTTGATTCAAAGCTTTGATGAAAATGATCAGCAAGCTGTAGTTCAGTTAACATTCAACCAGTTAGTATGCTCCGAAGGCGGAGATCGATTTGCACGAAGGCTTATATATGCCCTGATGGAGGTACTTAGTCGTGCTGTCATTCACTTGGTTGTGTTTTATATTTATGATATTGTTGTATAATTTTATGATGATCCTTTATTTTTATCTCTTTCTTCATCTGGTCGGTTTTTTTGGTGTAGAAAACATATTTAGTTAGTTACGTCTCTCATCACCTGTTGTCCATGCATCCAGTATTATACAGGTTCTGATGGGAGAGGAACAGTGGAAGATATCAGTAATCGAATGCGTGATGGATGTCCAAGCTATTATTGGGAAACGGATCGCATGTTTTACGTAGCTATTGAGTGCCTTAAAAGAGCTGCTAATGCCTCTGGTTCAGAAGAAAGGGAAAGCCTAGCCAGGGAGGCGTTTAACCATCTAAGTAAAATCCCAGCGTTCGCTGATATCCGCTCTGTTTGCAAACTTTTTGAAGATTTAAGGTTTGTTTTTCAACTTTCAATGTATTGTAGTCGGAAATTTAATATTTACAATTTAAATTGCAGATTCTATGAAGCGGTTGTTCGGTTACCTTTGCTGAGGGCACAAGCTCTTGATCCAGATAGTGAAGCATCAAATGATCAATTAGAGGCAGCAGTTCGAGAGCATGCCCTTTCAACCCGTATCCAGTGTTACGAAATTGTAGCTAATGCTTTGCGTTCACTTAAAGGTGAGGGTTCAGGAAAGGATTCAAGATCTACTTTCCAGCCTCCCATTCAAGGGACTATTGATCATGCTTCCCGGAAGAAGTACATTTGCCAGATGATTCAACTTGGCGTTCAATCTCCAGATAAATTATTTCATGAGTATCTATATGATACGCTTATTGATCTAGGCCTTGATGACGAGTTATTGGAATATGGAGGGTCAGATTTGGTCCAATTTTTGCAAAATGCTGGACGTGAATCGACTAAAGAGGTTTCATTCCTTAATTACTTGTTTCATTTCAGATTTTCTAGTTATCTTTTTTTGTAGAAATACTTTCCATAAAATGCATGGGGATTCAATCTTTTTTCTCTTCTGGTACATCTCAGACAGGTCAATCTCTACGGCTTCCTCTTGGGCCTCACCAGATAAAATACATAGAACTTCTGGCAAGATATTATGTCTTGAAACGCCATCATTCCCTGGCTGCGCAGATATTGGTAAGGCTAGCAGAAAGGCGTGCAACGGATAGTGGAAATTCACCAACTCTTGAGCAAAGGTAATTTTATTCATTTTTTGCTCCTGTGTACCCACATAACCGAGTCAAAAACCGTAACTCTGTCCTTCCTTTACCATCATATATTTTTGAAGGAAATTTTTGTTTGCTCTTGACAGGCGTCATTATCTGAGTAATGCTGTTCTTCAGGCAAAGAGTGCCATTGGATCTGATAATTTTCAAGGGAGTGGTGTGGACTCAGGGCTTGTTGATCTACTTGAGGGGAAGCTTACTGTTGTTCAGTTTCAAATTAAGATTAGAGATGCACTTGACGCCGTAGCTTCAAATATAGAATCAGAATCCCCCGACAGTGCTGTCTCGCTCAGAGAAAAATCTCAGGAGCTTTCGAAAGACTTAAAAAACATCACTCAATTATATAACGAATATGCAGTGCCTTTTGAGCTCTGGGAGGTTGGTAAAAAATGTAATAAACTTTCATCTCATTTTTTGTCTAATTTTATTCGTTTTCAGGTATGCCTTGAAATGCTCTACTTTGCTAGTTACTCTAGTGATGCTGACAGCAGCATTGTAAGAGAGACATGGGCTAGACTCATTGATAAATCACTACTAAAAGGTGGTGTTAGTGAGGCATGCGAAGTGGTTAAGAGAGTCGGTTCTCAAGTTTTTCCAGGCGATGGAACGAATTTGCCGCTTGATTCACTGTGCCTTCATCTTGAGAAAGCAGCACAGGTATTGTAAGAATTATCAGTTTTCTTTCTTCATATACTAATTCATTCATTTTACGAATAGGAGCGAGCTGCTTCAGGGGTTGAATCAGTAGGAGATGAAGATGTTGCGAGGGCTATTCTTGGTGCTTGTAAGGGCGTGATCGAACCTGTACTGAATAACTACGATCAGTTACTGTCGAATGGTGCAATTATTCCATCTCCGATCCTACGGCTCCGAATTCTCCGATCGGTTCTTGTGATAATTCGTGAGTGGTCGATGACAATATTTGGTCAGAGAATGGGGACAAGTGCTGCTGGAGCTTCATTGATTGTTGGTGGACAGTTATCAGCAGTTGTGAATAAAGGGATTCGTGATAAGATAACAAGTGCAGCTAATAGGTAACACGAGAGCCCTTTCTTCGAGAATGCTTCGTTATTAGTATTAGTATTAGTATTTGTATTAGCTTACGGGTTTCGTAAAAACCAGGTATATGACGGAGGTGAAAAGGCTGCCACTTGCGCATCACCAAACGGAGCCGGTTTACGTAGGTTTTAGGGAGGTGGAAGAATCACTGCTCAGCTATTCTCATTTCCAGCGGTTGTAAGTTTTTTGTTTGTAAAATTGCATGTTGTACCATTTTTTAAACAGGTTAAATGGATGGGAGAGGGAATGCTGCTAATTATAGTGACAAAAAAACAAGGACTTTTCTGAGCAACTAGCTGTATTTTGATTATTAGAAAATAAACACAAAATCATATGGATAATTTGAGAAAATTGATTATGTAGATTATGTAAATGGCTGATGAAACTGATACTTTTCACCATGCTAATAATGAAGAAGATGCAAGTGTTTCTGATAATGAACACGAAATAATCGATTTTTTACAGTAAATGCTGGATTTGGCCCAAAACCATAGACACTTCTAACAAAAATAAAGCAAAACAACCTAAAATTGAAAGGGTCAACATCTAATAGAAATGGACAAGTACACGGGTTGGGATTTTGTGCTTTTTTGTAATTGAAATGTACATGTGCAAGAGATGTTGTATTTTTATAACCTAATTATTTCTATATTTTGAAAGCATTAAATTAACACAACGATTTTTAAGTGCTATCACATCTCAATTCTTATCTTAGAATCGATCGTCTCGGTAATTAACTAAGACACTGTCACGTTCTTAAGTCGCAACTGAAAGAAGGAATGGTAAAGGAAGTAGAAAGTTAAGGGAGAAAGGAACAGACAAGGAGGGAAGAGAATGAGACTAGGAAAGAAGATGAAAGTTTCCAATACAATATTCGATAAAATGTTTAATGTACAAACATTGAGTTGTATACTCAATACTTTAAAACCTAACAACTTAATAATGGGTTGAAGAAACAGATGTTGCACCTGGATCAAAATGGTGGCACCCTTGATTTGATAGACTGCACATATAGCATTTGGTTCATATATATCATTTTCATCATTCATGTCTTCCATGAAGGGGCTTGTAATAGTAATCCTCTTGTGTGTAGAAGGAGAAAAATCTGCGATTATTAGGTACATCATCATCCTCGACCAAACATCTCGTGGCTTAAATAGTTTAATGAAGTCAGAAAATACTTCAATGGTTTCAGTCTTTGTGAATGCTCCATTATGTATCATGTACATCGGAAGTTCAGTGTCCCAATATAAGTTGTTCCAAAGAGCTAATGGTACGGTAGTCTTGGCATTCTTAGAGGGTCTCGGCCAAAATGATAATAGAGAGTTTCGGCAGACTATTTCTATAGATGAAGTAGAATATACTACTACTTCTTTTCTTGATGAAGTAGAATATGCTTGATCTAAGAATATAGGGTAGAATCTTTCATCAAATAAAAAATTTCCTTTAACCTCACCACAAACAAATAATTCATTGTTGTCGAAGAGTAGAGAAATATGAGAGTTCTCACTTTTCATTTTAGGATACACAGAAGTAGGAATCCCTACAACATTGGCCTCACAAGAGTCACATAGTTGATTATCAACCAGGGGATTCAAGAGATGACAAGTTCCATCATCATTTACTACTTTGATTCTAACAATAGACTTCTGAATGTGAAAAGTATTGGATATTTTCTTGATAATCTTGAGAGTGACAAGATTTGCCAATATTTTGTCCCTTACTCTTATGCTCCCATTTTCACTGAATGATTCAATGTGATTAATTACAACCATCACTCGAGTAAATATGACATGTTGTACATGAACCATTGGAAGTTTATCTGAACTCCTTAGACTAGAGAAGGTGAACTCAATCAATACCCAAGCATCTAAAAGATCAGTCCTTAAAACACCCTCATGTTGGGGGCTCATGTTGAGAGATGGAGAAAAAACTGGGTCCAAAATCATACTTGTGAGTGCCAAATAATAGCGTGGACTACGAAGTCTTTTGAAGGATAAAACTATCCAACATGGGAGTTCCTTGGACATGCTGCCGTCTCCTAAAAGAAAGAAGATGATTTTGCAACATAATTTACGTATAACCATCTCATTACTCACACTTCCACCAACGTCATACATATCAAATCCTTCAACCACAATACTAACAGCTTTGTTTTCAAGTAGAAGGACTAAGTCAATCAATGAATCATTCTTTTTTGTCAATCCATCGTCAGATAAACCGAGTGAAATCAAATCATCAAATGGTAAAATTAAAACTTCTAGCTTGGATTTCATGTCGCGTATGTTGCAATAAGCACATGCATAGCAAAGAATAAAATCCAACAAGTCTTTAGTTTTAGTGACTTTCTTATTTTTCGACTCAAATTCCTTCTTATCAAGCGTGAAATTGTGCAGAACGTACACAACTAATGCAACTATAGCAATAATTTTCACAGGATAGTAAGAAGAGAAAGAATCAATAAATTGAAATAAGCTTTTGCTTATCAAAAAGAGTTTAAGTTCATTTGTTTCCTCAATATGTTTAGCTTCAAGCAACTCACTCACTATTTTGATTTCTTCCGGGGCCAGAGGTTGCTTTTGTGGCTCGAGTTTTCTGTCTCCAAGAGATCTCTCTCTGATGGGGAATTTAGAAGCAACACTCTTTCCTTTGCTTAATCAAATTTGACCCCAAGGCATCAAATCTCTACGAGCTAGCACGATGGTGATCACATTCTGCGGAACATGGGCCATATTTACGTGCTTGTGTCCCATGATATTCGAATTAACATCACCAAAATCCTTAACATCAAATTTGTGCATGGGAAATGGTACAACTCTCTCGGTTGTTTCCACATGAATATCACCATAAATGTCAAAGTTAAATCCTTCATCAGTATCATTAGCAAAAGCATTGACCTGTACTTCTTTAAAGCCCCTTCCATGTGGCTCATGTTCTCTGGATCTAGTATGCATCCATGTAATTCTATCTACATTAGAGCCATTCCCACTTTTGGTAATCCATTTTGCAGATGACTCCAGGGAAACATTTTTGACAGAAGAATGTAGTGTACCAATAGAACATTCTTTTGAATAATTTTTTTCTTCAGGTTCAGAAAATAACCGTTGATTCACTCCAGGAGAAACCAAAGATTCAGCCTTAATACTGCAAAAATCACTATCACCTTCAAAATCAAGAACAACTTTAGGCTTGAGAAGTTCCGAGCTATTTGTTGGAGAATAAATCTCACTCGAAGAATCTCTGATTCTTGATTTTCAGAATATAATCCCACAGATAAGTGCTTCACCTTCCTTTCTCTATTTGTTGTTGTTAGCAATATGAACACCGATAATTTTACGAGGAAACCGGAGTAAACCCGGAGAAAAACCTCGGGATCGTTATACGATCCAATTCACTAACCGTGTTCTTGATTTACAGATACAATTGAAGCTGAAAAACTACAGTCTAGCTATCATGAAATCATCACAACAAGCTTCGGGTTTCGGATGTCCAGAGCAGTCTTCTTGGGCGTCCTTCTCCCTCGTCTTCTAGAGATGATCAGCTTGTATATCTCTGTTAGTTTTTCCCGCTTCTGTTTTTCCTTGCCTTTTTGGAAAAAACTGCCGCAGGTCTTATGCAGTTGAATAACTGCCTTCTTGTTGTTTTAAAGCGTGTTTACGTCTCTTTAATTTCTTTCCAGCACTTCAACTCCACCGGATATGGGCCAGTGCTTGTGGCCCATTCCTAATTTCCTCATCAACGGCCCAGGCTGCAAAAGAAGTAAACCAGGAACCCAAAAACGTAAGTTATTACCTTCGTTTGTTTTCCAAACCCTACAATCCCCCCTCCAGCCTGCGTGCCGACGATGAAGTTCCTTAAGCTTTGTCGCTGTTTGCTCGGATTAGCCATGCTTCCTCCGAACAAAGCTTCTGCTTGTTTCCAGGTACGATTTTCGTTAACATATCTGCTAGATTCTTTGTTGTATGTACCTTTTCTAGTTTAAACTCTTTGTTTTTTAGAGCCTCTCGTATCCAATGTAGTCTTAGATCTATGTGCTTTGACCTGCTGTGGAATGTTGCATTTCTGCTTAGTTCGATTGCACTTAGGCTGTCACATAAGATCTTCGGTTTGGAGCACTCTATCCCTAACTCCTTAGTTATCCTGGTAATCCATATTGTTTCCTTTGCTGTCTCTGTTAGAGCCATGTATTCAGCTTCCGTGGATGATAGTGCTACTGACCTTTGTAGTCTAGACTGCCATGATACTGCTGCCTTTCCCATAAGCAATATATATCCAGTTGTTGATCTTCGTGTATCTATGTCCCCAGCCAAATCTGAATCTGAATAAGCTTCAATTTCCAACTGTTTGCTTCCACAGTATTTCAGTATCAAATCCTTAGTTCCGGCTAGATATCTTAGTAACCATTTAACGCCTTCCCAATGTTGTCTTCCTGGATTGTTCATGAATCTACTTAGCACTGTGATAGGGTAGGCAATATCCGGTCTTGTAAGCACCATAAGATACATAATGGAGCCAACAACCGATGAGTATGGAACTTTTCCCATCTCAGACTGTTCTTCTTCTGTAGAGGGTGCTTGATCTTTGTTAAGTATCAGCTGATTTGACATGGGAGTTGTGACACTCTTCACACCATCCATATTAAATCTCTTTAGGATTCTATCAATGTATGTGCTTTGGGATATAGTAAGCAACCGCATATCTCTGTTCGTGCTTATATTCATTCCCAAAATCCGCTTTACAGCCCCTAAGTCCTTCATTTCAAAGGCTGCTGCCAGATTGTCTTTTAGCCTTCTTATTGACTCCTTCGTAGTACCTGCAATTAAGAGATCATCTACATACAAAAGGAGTATTAGAAAGTTACCTTGTTTTTCATCCTTATAGTAGGCACAATGGTCGCTTTCAGTCCTTATGAATTTTTACTCTTTCATAAATGCATCAAACCTTTTATTCCACATTCTTGGAGCTTGTTTCAAACCATATAGACTCCGGTTCAACTTGCATACCTTTCCAGCATTTTTACATTCCTCAAAACCTGTCGATTGCTTCATATATATTTCTTCCTCAAGGTTTCCATTTAAGAATGATGTTTTTACATCCATTTGCTCCAATTCAAGGTCCATTTGAGCCACAGTAGCAAGAAGTATCCTTATTGTTGTGAATTTCACAACCGGGAAAATTTCATCAAAGTCCACCCCCTCTTTTTGTCTAAAACCCTTCACTACAAGTCTTGCCTTGTATCTCAATGTATTATCTGATTCCTGCTTTAGCTTGAATACCTATTTGTTTTCCAAGGCTTTCCTACCAGCCGGTAACTTTACTAGCTCATAGGTTTGATTTTTCTTGAGTGAGCTAAATTCTTCTTCCATTGCTTTAAGCCATTTCCCTTTATCTGCTGAGTTTATGGCTTCATAATATGATTCTGGTTCCCCTTCTTCGGTCACTACAACATAATCTGATGGGGGGTACTTAGATGACGGTTTTCTGATCCTAGCTCCTAGAACGTCTGAATTTTCTGATTTTTGGTTTATTGCTGAATCTGATGTTCTGATTGTCTCTTCTTCAGGTGCTTTCGGTTATGATCCTTCAGCTTCATCAGCATGTGCTTCAATTTCCAAAGGTTTTCCTATCTCTGAATATGTGCTTTCTTCAATAGGTAGCTCCAACTCAGGTAAGTATGCTTCCCTTTGAGCTCTTATTTTAGAGTTTCTCTCGGTATTTAGTGGTTCCTTTCTCAGGTCTAGAATAGTTTGATTTTCTAGGAATATAGCATCTCTCGATCTTAGTATCCTTTCAGTTTTCGGGTCCCAAAATTTGTAACCAAACTGATTGTCTCCATAGCCTAAGAAAATGAATCCCTCCGCATGTTGATCCAACTTCTTCCTATTCTCTTTTGGAATATGCACCAGCGCCCTGCAACCAAATACTTTTAAGTGTTTAAGATTATGAGTCTTACCTGTCCATCTTCCCTCTGGTGTCTCTAGCTCTATGCTAGTGGCTGGTGATCGGTTAATCAGGTAGCAGGCCACTCCCAAAGCTTCTGCTCAGAACTCCTTCCCTAGGTTTGCTGTTTTTAGTAGACATCTCACCTTATTTAAGAGTGTCCTATTGAACCTCTCGGCTGTCCCATTGTGTTGGGGTGTCCCAGGGGTTGTCCTTTCATGCCTGATGCCCGTAGTCCTGCAAAAAAGGTTAAATTCATTATAAATGTATTCACCTCCGTTATCCGTCCTTAGTGTTCTTAATTTCATCTTTTCCCTTTCCACAGCTGCTAGCCATTCTTGAAATTTTGAGAACACCACATCCTTAGTTTGAATGGGATAAGTCCAAACTTTTCTATTTGCATCATCAATGAAGGAAACAAAATATTTGTTTCCCCCTCTAGATACCACATCAAGTAAGCATACGTCTGAAAATACCAGATCTAGTGTTCCTTCCTTTTTCTTCATTTCTGTTTTAAACGGTGATTTGGACTGTTTTCCTAGGATGCAGTCTTCACAGATGCTTTCCAACCTTCCTCCTCTAGTGTCAATTAAGCCATCCGCATTTAACTTAGCAAGTCCAGCTTCTGAGATGTGTCCCAGTCTCCTATGCCATAGCTGAAACAAATCATTTCTGCTTAGGGTATTAATCTGTGCAGCTTCGGGTTTCAGAGCCATCTTGTACAAAGTATCATATAGCCTTCCTTCAGCAATTGTACATCCATTTTTTATCAACTTCCAGCAGCTATTAGAGGCTAGGCTAGTGTACCATTCTTTGTCCATAACTGATGTGGACAGTAGATTCAATTTTAGCTCAGGGATGTGTCTCACATTGTTCAGAATCAGTTTATGTCAATTTTCCGTCATTATTTCCACAGTTCCTATTCCTTTGATTGAAGCACATCTGTGGTTTCCCATTTTTACAGTGCCTAGATCTTCCTCTGAATAGGATACAAAGAAGTCCCTTGTAGGGGTAGCATGATAGGAAGCTCCGGAATCTATTATCTACTCCATTCCATGGCTGTTGTCCTCTGTTTCTTTTTCCAGTGTTGAGGCAAGAACCAAGATTTCTTCCTGATTCATAGTCTCAACTGCCCCTGCCCCTGCCTATGCTCCCTTGATCCTCTTCTAATACCAACAATCTTTCTTTAGGTGACCAACCTTCTTGCACCAATTGCAACTTCGGGTCTCCTTTTGAGTAAATTCAGACTTGTTCTTGTCCTCTATAGCATTCTGCTGCCCCTTGTTGTCACCTTTTTTTGTATAATTCTGGTATTTCGGCTGATTTCCACTGCTGACAACTGCTAGAGTCTCTTTGACCACTGAAACTGTTACCTCTTCCCTCCTCAATCCTTCATTTATTAGGCACTCTTTTACTACTTCTAGCTTTAGGCCTCCTTTCGGTATTGATGAATTGATAGCAATTACAGTAGACTCCCAGGAATCTGGTAAGGTTCCAATCAGCATATGAGCCAGCACCTTATCCTCTAGAACGCAGTCAGTTTCCGCCAACTTGTTTACCACTTCTTGAAATGATCCTAGGTGATTCGTCATTGGAGAGCCTTCCTTGTATCTCAGCCTCATTAGTCTTTTGAACAAGAACCCCTGAGATTGAGTCGATTTAGGTTCAAAGATATTTTCCAGTTTTTCCTACATTACCTTTGCATCTGTTTCTTTGGCTACATGATGATAGTTTGCACTATCAATCCATTGCCTTACAAAGCCCAAAGTCTGAATATGCTTCATGTCCCACTGTTCTTGTGTATATTTTTCTGGTTTTTTGCTCCCGAATTTTACTGGTTCATACAAGAGCCTGCAATAGAGCAGATCTTGCATTCTGTTTTTCCACTCCGGGTAGTTCTTTGATGTTAGTTTGATCATGGAGTAAGGTTCGCTCGTCATCGCGTTCTGAACAATTCTCCAGAAGTCGTTTTGGTCTGATTTTGCTATAACTGCTTGTGAATCAACAGGTTTCACTTCCTTCTTGGTTTCTTGATCGATTTCCGCAGGAGAGACCTGCATGGGCCACCACTTGTTGGAGAATAAATCTCACTCGAAGAATCTCTGATTCTTGATTTTCAGAATAGAATCCCACAGATAAGTGCTTCACCTTCCTTTCTCTATTTGTTGTTGTTAGCAATATGAACACCGTTAATTTTACGAGGAAACCGGAGTAAACCCGGAGAAAAACCTCGGGATCGTTATACGATCCAATTCACTAACCGTGTTCTTGATTTACAGATACAATTGAAGCTGAAAAGCTACAGTCTAGCTATCATGAAATCATCACAACAAGCTTCGGGTTTCGGATGTCCAGAGCAGTCTTCTTGGGCGTCCTTCTCCCTCGTCTTCTAGAGATGATCAGCTTGTATATCTCTGTTAGTTTTTCCCGCTTCTGTTTTTCCTTGCCTTTTTGGAAAAAACTGCCGCAGGTCTTATGCAGTTGAATAACTGCCTTCTTGTTGTTTTAAAGCGTGTTTACGTCTCTTTAATTTCTTTCCAGCACTTCAACTCCACTGGATATGGGACAATGCTTGTGGCCCATTCCTAATTTCCTCATCAACGGCCCAGGCTGCAAAAGAAGTAAACCAGGAACCCAAAAACGTAAGTTATTACCTTCGTTTGTTTTCCAAACCCTACACTATTAGGTTTATTTGCTTCTACCTTCCTTGTGTGTATAAGAGTTTCTTGTCTCCGATTTGTGTAGTCAAACTGCTCAAGTAAGGCAGTAACAAAGTCTATCCAAGACCAAGAAACCATCTTAGATATGTAGCACTCTAACCACTTCTTTGTTAAACCGATAAATGCTGTTGTGGCAAAATCGAACCATTCTTGATGAGAGGTTGGATTCACTATACGAAAATAAGGACTAAGGCGTCGGAGCCAACGCCGTGGATCAATTCCATCGAATGGGGGTGGATCTCTTTTGGGCGGATGATATAGTAGATGAGTTTGTTCAACTCGTAGCCTAGGATCTAGTTTGGAGTCAACCTTTGCTTGAGTTTCTTTAACGAAGGTGTCGTTTGGCATCGGAAATGAACATGTGGTAGATCTAGAGGGATAGGAATTAGTACCCATATTGTCCATGGTAGAAATCGATTGCACTCCGATACCACTTTGTTACGTGCTTAAGTCGCAACTGGAAAAAGGAATGGTAAAGGAAGTAGAAAGTTAAGGGAGAAATGAACAGGCAAGGAGAAACGAAGGGAAGAGAATGAGACTAGGGAAGAAGATGAAAGTTTCCAATACAATATTCGATCAAATGTTTAACGTACAAACATTGAGTTTTATACTCAATATAAAATAAATCCCAATACTTTAAAGCCTAACAACTTAATAATGGGTTCAAGTCCAATAACAATATTAAGTCTATATCTTGAATAACCGATATAGGAACGTTATAGATACCATGCGTTATTTTCACTAATTAGCAAAATATTAATTTTCTTATACAAGGAAATTTTACACAACAACTAATCCCGTAAAACTCAATAAGGTTGAACCATTGTTTTAAATTACCGGTATACCGGAAATTTTGGGCGTACCGGTTTCGGTCGGTATTTTGGTAAAATACCGGCCGGTACGAGTATTTTTCGGGTCGGGTTTTTGCGGGTTGGGTCGGATTTTATATTAAAAAAATAAAATAAAGTATTTTATAATTTAATTTATTTTAATATTCCGATAAGAATCCGGTACATATCTGATATACCCGAAATATATCCGGTATACCGATCCAATGAGCTTGTCCGGTATACTGGTCGGTACCGATATTTAAAACATTGGGTTGAACTAAGAGTTATTGGTTCAAACAAATATGATACTAGGAACCCTTAACTATAAGGGTTTGTGTTTAACATAACCACAAACTTATCGTTTATTTTCCAGCACACATAGTAAATAAGATATGATACGAGGCTAACGTGAGAGTCATAGGGTATGTTTGGAATAACGTTTGATAAATAGCGGTGAAGTGAGATGACTATGATGTGAATTGATCGTGATTTAAAAAAACTGATTTTGAAACATCAGTGCAGTGATCATGATGTGATAAAATGATTTTTTTGCCCTTATTTTTAAATAATTGTGTATAACATAAAAATTATATTACATATTATTTTATGAAAAATTCGTTATGTAAAAAATTATATTTTAAAATTGTTATATATATTTTTATAGTTTGAATATCTTATTGATATAATATAAGAAGTAATTGATCAAATTATTTGTAAACAAATAAAGTTATAATTTACCAAGAGTAAAATTAACATTTGACAGGTACGTTCTACTGGTCGTTGGGTTAAACCAAATATGAACTCACTGATGTTTTATGCGGTCGCACGAACGTAGTTATCAACGATGTTTTTGCCCTTATACTGGCCGGTACCGATATTTAAAACATTGGATTGAACTAAGAGTTATTGGTTCAAACAGATATGATACTAGGAACCCTTAACTATAAGGGTTTGTGTTTAACATAACCACAAACTTATTGTTTATTTTCCAGCACACATAGTAAATAAGATATGATACGAGGCTAACGTGAGAGTCATAGGGTATGTTTGGAATAACGTTTGATAAATAGCGGTGAAGTGAGATGACTATGATGTGAATTGATCGTGATTTAAAAAAACTGATTTTGAAACATCAGTGCAGTGATCATGATGTGATAAAATGATTTTTTTGCCCTTATTTTTAAATAATTGTGTATAACATAAAAATTATATTACATATTATTTTATGATAAATTCGTTATGTAAAAAGTTATATTTTAAAATTGTTATATATATTTTTATAGTTTGAATATCTAATTGATATAATATAAGAAGTAATTGATCAAAATTATTTTTAAACAAATAAAATTATAATTTACCAATAGTAAAATTGATATTTGGCAGGTACGTTCTACTGGTCGTTGGGTTAAACCAACTATTAACTCACCGATGTTTTATGCGGTCGCACGAACGTAGTTATTAATAATGTTTGGTTAAAATATAATACAAGTACGACACGTTCACAGCACCGGACGGTGGACTACAGTTCCAAACAAAACCACAATCGTAAAGTTTTATACAACAAATCCAGTACTACCAAACGAAAGTTCTGTAGCAAAAAACTATCAGTAAAGATTTCTAGCTACAACCATAGTCACAAACCAGATAGATCTACTCAAAAAATATGTTGATTTGAGTCACACCGTCTTAATCTAAATCCAAAGATTCAAAATAGTTTCAAATCAATTCCAGAATGACGTTCAAGCTCAACAGGTGAGCATAAACATTTCTGCGTTTTAACAGTTGAGTTTTTCAAGCAAGAAAACTCAACAATTTCAAAGAACTGCAAAATATACAACACTAAGCACTACACGTTTACAACAGTAAGCAAGAACGCTTTCAACGATGTTGTGTTCTAAGGGCAGCAGTAAGCACAAGAACAAGAACAATTCAAAGATTTCTAACATTTTGTTCTAAGAGCTGCAGTAAGCAGTAAGCACAAGATCATGATTTCTAACATTCTGAAAATAAGAACAGCTTAGAGAGCATAGTGCATGTTTTGAAAACACAAAAATGAAAAATGAAAACGCATTTGAAAAATTGAAAAGGACGTAACATATATATTGCATGGGCTAACCACGTCAAAGCCATCAACACCCACCAATCCAATACACAAGCAAACAAGCCCAATATCAAGGGTCAATTCTGTTATAGGATATGCAAATATTAGTATTGCACAACAAGAGGTTTAAGTTCAATGATGTGATTTTATTGCAAAAAACTTGTGTTTTTTGGGTTTTATGGATTGATTGAGCTCATAATTCTTATTTGCACAATATTATCCGATTTAAACTAAATTAACTCTAATGACTCCCACCTAGTTTTTATGTTTTTATTTTTCCATAGGCATAAACTTCGGAGTTGATCACTCATCATGTTCTAACCATGGTGAGCACACTTAACTTTTTGGTTCCACTGAAATCCTTACCACATTGCTAGTGATAGACTTCTTACAATGGTAGACGAATCACTATGCTTAATTTTTTATCGTTCACCATCTCTAGCTGGAAGTCCCTAGAGAACTTCAGGCTATTGGAAGTCCCGAGAGACCCTAGATGGAAGTCCCTAGGAACTTCAGGCTATTGGAAGAGCTTGAAAGAGGTGAGAAAGGAATAGGGGATGGAACATTGAGCTATGGAATGGATGATGCAGTCATGGACCAGAACTATCATCAGCCCTCCAAATGTACATTGTGTTTCATTCTATGCACCCTTTCTATCAATATCTTGTTTTTAATGTTTATGACTGTTGTGCTTCGTGCATGAATATCAGTTCCTCTTTTACAATGAATCATTCTACGTCATTTTTTAGTTTGAATAATAGATTAATTTTCGACTGAATGAACATACTGTTCATTAGGGCCGGATATACCAACTAAAAATTTCTATGGCAAAGATTATACAGACAATCCTCCAATCTTAATGTTCGAAATTGAGATTAACATGAGTTCAGATGATCCAGAAACAGACATTGAGTGATTGATCTTTGTCATAAGTTATGTGAATGTCACAAGGGCAAGGATTTGTTATGCAGGAGGAAGCACATCTGTTTAGGAATGCTGGGGCACTGGAAAAGGGAGTACACAATGGAGGGATATTTATGCAATTGAAGAAAGATATGATGTTGCCGCAAAACCGTAGGCTCGCTAAACCACCGGAAGGTACATCATAGATTCGAGTAGAGTAGTCACAAGGAGAAGTCGATATGGTGTTTTTTTAACACGTATTGATGGCGGGGTGGAAAGGCATAAGGGGGGATATCTATAAGATGTTGCATTCTCTATGAACAAAATAGTACAACTAAATAAATACCTTCCTTGTAAACTAACAATTTTGTTTTGTGTAATGTGTACACAATTCCTAGTGATGTTATAATTCAAACCATATTTGCTACAATTCCTTTTAGGGGTACCCAAAGTTATCGAATTATGATTACAATAAATGATCAATACTCGAATTTTAGATTTATAGTTGTTTGTGGAATAACTTTAAGTGTGAGAAATAGAAATAATTCAATAATGGATCAATCAAACAGTACAACGGAGATCAGGTACATAATGGTGAACAATGAATAAACGATAAGGAAATGCATCAATAGCAGGTTGGAATGATCAAAATTGGCCTCTTGCGATTTCCAAACCTTCCCCTTATATAGATATAATGATCAAAATTATTTTTTTGCTTGTCTAACGCTAATTCATTATCAAATCCTCCAGAATATGTAATTTCCTATAGAAAACAATTCTTCCAATGATACTGTTATTTCCTTATGACTGGGTCAACGTTCACGTGGTAGTATCGATCGGAAGCTACTGGGACCGATCTAACACTTAGAGATTTCAACAGTCTTGATTTCCTACTGAGCCTCATTTAATTGGGCTTGCCCTCAATTCATGGTTGATCTTTCTGCATGGGCTACGACCTTCTCGCGGTACCCGATCATGTGGTTCCAATCAATATGTATCTTTTTTAGTGTAGTAAGAACTGAATTTGTGTTAGAAAGTTTAAGGTTTAAGGTTCAAAGGTTGAATAAGAGTTAAACACGAGTGAACATGATTTAAAAAATACTTCTACTCTATATATTATTGATATTTTAAAAATCAATTAAATTTTTAATCTTTTCAAGTTGATTTTTCGGTTTTAGGATTTTGAAGAACCGGACTAGTTTGTGATCGGTGTGTGGTTGAACAGTCCAACACTTTATTATCCAGTCCTATTTTGACTTCATTATATAGATTGTTCATTTTATTGTCTAGTATTTAATAGTTACTTTAGGCTTGAGCAATACATTTCACTTTGTGCCCTGGTAATATAAGATGGTATAGTAAATAAAAATAGCATTATCACTATTTTGAAATCTTGATTTTTAACTTGTTTCATTGAAGCTGGAGCCTGATGTCTAATCGTGTGTGACTTTGTAATGTACTCACTGTTTTGTATTGTATGTATTAGGAATGAAACTGATTTAATCATATCAGAAGGATGATAATGTTCTGAAAATGGAAAGCATACTAGTTTATGGTGTTAAATAAATGGTGATCTTCAAGAATAAGGAAATTAGAGAAGAATCTCCAATTTCATTCTATCATGTACTTAATCTGTTATTTGCCATATAGATCACTCTGTCATTTCATTAAATATTAGCTTCGTAGTTTTGTTCTTTGTCGAATTGGATTGTTCAATTGTTCGTTTGAATAAAAGAATTCTTCAGTTCAAGTATTGAGAGTTCTACATATTTTGATGTTTTATATAGTGTTGAGATTCTGCATATTTTGATAGTTAACAGAGTGTGTTTCTTCAGTATGTATATCAAAAAATAAAGTAGATATTATGTTGAATCTCAGTGAAGCAAGTGTTATTATGCAACAACTCTTGTGGTTTCACCACGTGTTGACTACATCGCCCTTGCTTCTAACATTATTTATTTCCTAACTACACACAAGATGCAAACATGCATGTATGGATTTGCTCCCTATTCAAATCAAATTATGCAGATTTAGCACTCGCTGCACAGAGTGATGGAATCTCGCCCACAGCTGCAGTCAACTTTACATTTCTACACTTTGAAGTAATTTTATTTCCTGTTGTGCCGCTAAAGGCAAGATCCACATCGGAGATATCCACTCCTTGGCATGGCTTTGCGCTGCTGCACCACAGTGTCACAGCCTCTTCTGTGAACGAAGTTCCCTTCACGTTCTTAATTTTCACATCGCTTATTTGAATGAGTGATGGTTTCTGCAATACAAAAACCCATCATTTTTTGACTTCTGTGAAACTACAAAAATGTAACTTACATCGAGCTTGCACTGATTGTAAGGGCAATACTCTTGATCTATGATTATGGGGTTGCTGACGTCCTTCATGATCAAGTCTTCAAACTGCAAATTTGAAACTTGTAGAGTTGCAGGTGCTGAAGGCCAAGTCTTCACCCTGACACCGTTCTGTGTGCCGATAAATGTGCAATTTTGGATGTAAATTCCAGTGACATCCTTCTCAGCGGGGTTTTTTCCGAGGCTTCCGATGCTAATACCATGGCCAGGGCCACAAGTGACATTATGGATGTGTATTTCATGGCTATCGTCTCCAATTGAAACACAATCATCGCCAGTTTTGATAATAGAATCAACGATGTAAACACCAGTATCTCTAGCAATGTGCAACCCATCAGTGTTGACGCTTTCACCAGGTGCTGATACGGTGAACCTTTGGAACGTGACATTGCTGCTTGAGATGCAATTAACGTGAAAGTTTCTACTGTCTTTTGTAGTCACATCTCTTATAACTGAGTTTTTCATGAAGTTGAAGCTCAAATTCTGCGTTCAAGTAGTTCAAGTGACTATGCAAAGCTGAAAAATTAATTGATGTATTGTTCGAGAGATAAAAGAAGTGAAGTTACTATGGGCATCTTGGCGCAGTTGGTATTGGTGCCACAATCGTTTTTCTTCCAAGTTTCCGCGCCACGACCATCGAAAACACCGCCACCAGAGAGGGTGAAGTGGTCGACGTAATTTATAGTAATCCATTCAGCATTTTTATCAGGCAAATCGGGGGTGGCAACAATTGTGCCTTGTACCTCAAGTTCTAAAGGGGCTTTGTTTTCTACCAACCTCACTTGACTCAAAGTCCATGTCCCTTGTGGAACCACAATTTTTGTTGGGGTCGTTAGTTTGGTTGCGTCACCCCATGCAGCCAATAAAGCCTTCAAATCAAACCAAATCGAAATATGTAATTGTCATTTATAATGAGTGATAGAAAGTATGGTGATAATCGTTAAAAAATCACAATTTCATCACAACTGTGACCTAATCGTGATTTTAGAAAAGAATAATTTATCATTACTTCTATTAATTATAATATATTTATTATTTTATTATATATATAATGATTTATTAATATTTTTACATAAATCACGAACATAATATCGTAATTTTACCAAACATATATAAAAATTCACAATCATTATATCTCACTACACCTCAATTCTAAAAAGCTAAATCACACAAACTCAATATACGTAGTAAAAGTGAGCGTGAAGAGAGTACCTTGCTGATGTCTGCGTCGGGTTTTGCACCGTAGTCATTGATGTTAAATACCTTTTGGGCATATGAGAATACGGGCAAAAGAAAGAAGACTGAGAGAATCAAGTTTAGTTCCATGTTTTTTGTTATTGTTTGATGGGCATAATTGTGTCATTTTATAGTTTGGGTGAGAGCTATTTTTAGTTAAAATAAAGGTGGCTTCATTTGCTACCACATTAAGAGCTTACCATGTTATTAGCGGGACATCTAAAAATAGGGTAACTAAAAAATGATGTTCGTGCTTTACGGCACACGGTTAATTTTATTGAACTCCGATGGTCAAAAGATGTTTATAAGTTTATTCTTTTCATATTCTTGATCTCAATATGAAATTCTTGCAATAGTAACATCCATCATATCAACCTTTGTTTCGACTCTTTCTTAGTTAATAAGTCCCTTTGAGTTGCATTATCACATAAAAAGGTAATTCTTGCGCAAAACAAATAAGATATGAATTTGTTCAATGCAAATACGATAGATGATAGCTCCATTCGATAATGGTGTCAATCATTTTGAACTCCATTTAATATCCTTGATGCATAATGTATATACACATAATTATAACAGTTCGAACGAGTTTTTAGTGAACTAGAGATTTTTTGGTTCAGCTTAAATAGAATAATATTTTAAAATATTTATGAGTTATTACGAATTGAACAAAAGTTCGTACCGATTTACCTGAATAGTAAGCTTTTCGCTTTCATTAACAAAACCGGTTTAAAATGATAGCTTGGGAGTGCTTGCTATGTTTTAAAACCCGTATTTTAGACCCAACCGAGCTTGAACCATTTTCAAATCAAATCTGATATTACCCGGGGGTATTCTTTTCTATTTATCCTTACCCGGGGGCTCGTCCAACTTGGCTATGTGGTATTTTCGGTATTTTTATATGTCTATCGCGAGGCGTTTTCGACGGTATTCTCCTAATTCAGGCATGTTGGACCCCATATAAGGCTTTTGTAAGTGTTTTGAGATGTTTTGGGTTATTTCGGCCCCGGACGGGGCCAGGGTTATTTTCGTAATTTGCCACCCAAGAGCACATCGGTCGGGTGCAATGATGTTACGTGGCTGTGTATTCACTGTTTGGAGGCAAAGAACTCATATACGAGGTTTTCCGGTATTTTCTCATCGCATTTCCGACTAAACTCTCGACCGGGATGGATTCCCGAAACTTCAAGACGGTATGACATTTATTACAATTTAATTAGAGGTTATTTAAATGTTTTGAGTTAAGTGAAGTAAAATTGGGCTCATGGGCTTAAGTAAGTGAGGTTGGACTGGATTTCTCTATAAATACAAGCCCCAGTACATTTGGAAGAGGTTCAGACTCTTATCACACATCCCAAGGCAAGTGTGTTACCTTTATGCACCCTGCCAGTCGCGAGTTGTCGTCCCTGCACCCGCGACTTATTGCTTATTTCCTGAGTCACGACTTGTTGCTTGTTTTTCTACTGAGTCGCGATCTATTGCATGTAATCGCAACTTGTTGCTTGCTCTTCTGCCTGAGTCGCGACTTGTTGATGTTCCTTACTGACTCGCGAGTTATTGCTCTGTGACCTACACTCGCGAGTTGTCGCCTTGCTGATTCGCGAGTTGTTGACCACAACTCGCGACTGCACCCCCTTTCGGGCTCAACGGAGTGTTTTCGATCGTTTTTCGAGCCGTTTTCATCTGGATTATTGTTACCACATCATTGTACTTGTATTTATTGAATATCATAGTGAAAACCAAGGTAGAGCTTCGATCTCCCGAGGACGTAAGCCCACACATTGTGGGTCCAACCTCGTATATCGCTTGTATCCCCATAATAATTGAACATATACTTATATAATAAATCGACTAATTATAACTAAACACTCTAGAATATTTTTAGACGAGATCAGTTCGACGCCGTCCGTTGGGACCTCGAGATTTTATCCCATTGAAAGCTTACTGCTGAGTTTGGATTTCAAAGTTTATTGCTGAGTTTGGATTTCAGAGCTTATTGCTGAGTTTGGATTTCTATTTTTACCATGGTATTACGGAATTCTGACGACGATAATGATGTTGATGAAAACATTGAGGTAGAGATTGACCCTCGGGTCAACAATGAAGACGTTATTTTACAGGGGACTCAACCATCAGTCCCAATGGAACCTCCAGTACGGAACTTCACCTTTCGACCTTCTCGGAGCGGGTGTTCATCCGGGAAGGCACATGCACTTTATCCTCCTCCACCTCGATGCTTGTCAAGATGCTGCGATTATGGGAGATTTGGTCGAGTCGCTGTACGTAATAACACTCGACTTTCACCACCGGTGCGGTCTAGATCCGCAGATCAAATTGATGATGATTTAGAAGAGCAAAGGCGTATTTTGATTGCTCAATTAGAGGAAGTTGAGGCTCGCAGAAGAGCTCGGAGAAATAATGTCACCCCGGAACCGGTTGAGCCGGTTGAGGACGATGCTGAGATAGCGGAAGAGGATGTTGATCCCGCGGTGCAACCGCAAGTAAATACTACAGCAACCGGAGTGCAGAGTGAAGCTCTGCAAAAGATTAGAGAGTTAATTGAGTTGAAATTCAAAGAGATAAGCGGAAAGATCGAGCAGAACAATGCTCGAATGAGTCAGTTGGAGGCCAACCTCACCCTTGGCCAGGAAAGAAGACGGGTGTACGGGGAGCACACCCGGGATACTCATAAGACCTCAGCTTATGAGGGAGATTATATTGAGAATGAGAGGGCTAGTGAGTCCATTGGCAATCAAGGAAAAGTTCTGCCGTCGATGAAAGTTTTGCAAAGTCCGTGGAACACGTCTAACGCTCTATCGCCATTTTCCACGGCCATTATCGGAGCCACTCGATCCGAATTTATTGAGATGCCAAAGGATCTTCCACAGTATCGTGGGTCAACTGACCCACATACTCATACATCGAACTTGGAGATCCATGTGAGTTTGATGAATTTCAGTGATGTGGCCATGTGCTTCGTTTTTGCCACTTCTCTTAAAGAATCAGCCCTCCGATGGTTTAATCGTTTACCGAGGCGCTTGATTGTTTCGTATCAGGACTTTTAGGATCAATTTTATTTAGCTTTCGCGCCTTTCAATGGGCCAATAAAGTCTATTACTTCTTTGACCGCGTTGCGGTATGACTCTTCGGAAAGATTGTTGGGTTTTATTACCCGTTTTGAAGCCTAGTGTAGGAAGATACCTCGGATTACTATAAGTGAGAAGGTTGGGGTGCTCCAGCTTATTCTGGCTGGACACCCGTTGTGTAACTCTTTGAATAGGGATCCCCAAAAAGTATGGAGGATTTGGCTTTGAGATGTACGCAATTCATCAGAGAAGATGAAGGCTTGCGGGATCACGGAGTGATAGAGGTACGGGCGTATGGGTCCCACAATATTGTTGCAAGTCGTGGGCTAGACAAGATTGTCCCGCATGCAAAACCTAAGTTGAGAGTGTTTCCTACGTACAATTATGAACATATTTTTGCCATTATCGAGCAAAAGAAGGGTGGATCTCTTCGTTATCCCCCTCCTTTACAAGAACCAACGCCGGGGAGTTACGAGTCTCAAGTATTTTGTCATTTTCATCGGAGTTTTGGACATGCAACAAATGATTGTCAGGAATTAATGTCTGAGGTGGAAAGGTTGCTAGAATTGGGTCAGCATGATGAACTGATCAGTACTGTAGAGCCTCTGCCAGAATCTAAGTTGGGGAAGATTGATATAAGTGTTCCAGTGGGGACAACATCTAAACCCCCGAAAGCCGATGCGCCACGGCCAAATACGAGAGGACGTGGGTACGGAGGACAGCGTGACCAGCGTCAAGGAGGTGGCCAGAGGGGATTTTTAGTGGTGGTAGACAGAATCAGAGAGACGGAAGAAGAGAAAACCACTATCGTGGTCGCGGCAGAAATCAGCCGCAAAGAAATCAGAAAGGGTACAGATATGAAGCTTACCCACGAGCCCCCGCAAACCAGCAAGCACTACCTCCTCCTCCGGCTGGCCCCAACCTGGGCCAACCGATTTTGAATGTTGAGAATGCTCAACCGAGATGGAGTAATTTAGGCCCCAACATTATGAATATCGCCGGGGGAAGAAGTGTCGGTGATTCAAACCGTGCCCACAAACGTTCTTATCAGACATTGCACCAGAAGGGGCGCTTTATGGAAGTTAACACGGTCTAGTTAACCGATTTGGACAAAATGACAATATCTTTTGGACCTGATGATTTTTCCAGGGTTTTCTCCCCACAAGACAATGCATTGGTTGTCTATCCTATTATTGCAAATCATCATGTTTCTCGAGTGTTGTTGGATACTGGAGCTGCTACTAATATATTGACTCTTGCAGCCTTTGAGCAGATGGCGTTGAAAGGAACCACCCAGCTCCAGCCCGTACATATAAAGTTAGTTGGTTTTAACAATAGTGTTGTTGCTGCTGAGGGATCTGTTTTTCTGCCGGTAACTTTGGGCAATCCCGAAATATCAAGGACTTTGATGGTGGAATTTGTGGTGGTGGACCTCCCTATAGTCCCCTATAATGCAATTCTTGGGAGAAGATGTTTGAACCTATTTGGAGTTGTGGTATCTCAACCACATTTGATGATGAAGTTTCCAACACCGTCAGGTGTTGGGAAGATGAAAGAAGACCAAGAGCTGGCGCGCTCCTGTTATAATGTAATGTGCAGAAGTGGTATGGACCGATCAAAAGCAAAGATACATGTTTGTATGATGGAATTCTCGTCCGAAGAAATTATTAATGCAAGTGACGGACCGTCTCCTAGGAAGTTTAAGGAGAATGACATGAAGATGGAACCTCTGAGAATCAAGACAGTGCCTTTATTCCCCGGTAACCCGGAAAAGACAGCGACAATCGGTTCTGAGTTGTCACCAGAGTTTGAGAATGAGGTAATTTCTTTTTTGCAAAGTAACGTAGATGTTTTTGCTTGGTCTTATCAGGATTATGTGGGGGTTGATCCCCAAGTTTGTTCTCATAGACTCAATGTTAACCCATATGTGCGACCAGTTCATCAGAAGAAGATGAAGTTTTCCCTAAGAAAGAGAGGGCGATTGATGAGGAGGTGGAAAGTTTGTTGTAGGCAGGATTCATATAGCCTGTTAGATACGCGGATTGGGTTGCGAATCCAGTGGTGGTCCCAAAGTCGAACAATAACTGGAGAGTTTGCATTGATTTTATGGATTTGAATAAAGCATGCCCAAAGGATCTGTATCCACTACCGGCTATTGACATGATGGTTGATGCAGCCTGTGGCTTTGAATTCCTTAGTATGTTAGATGCCTTTAAAGGATATAATCAAATTTTTATGCATTGTGAGGACAAGTTGTTTACTTCGTTTATGACAAATAAATGCATTTTTTGCTATAAAGTTATGCCATTTGGGTTGAAAAATGCTGGGGCCACCTATCAACGTTTAATGAATTCGATATTCAAAGATATGATCGGATAGTCTTTGGAGGTTTATATCGATGATATATTGATAAAGAGTAGACATGGGAATAACCATATCCAATATTTGAATGATTGTTTTGGTATACTGAGGAAATACAGGATGAAATTGAATCCGCTTAAGTATGTGTTTTGTATAAAAGGAGGCAAATTCCTTGGTTTATGGTGTCTGAAAGAGGAATTGAGATGAATCCTGACAAGATAACGGCTATCCAAGAAATGACCCCTCCGACGACTGTTAGGGAAGTTCAAAGGTTAAATGGGAGATTAGCCTCATTGAATCGCTTCATTTCGCAATCCGCACTGAGAAGTTTGCCATTTTTTAAGGTTTTGCGTAAGACGAATCCTTTTTATTGGGACGACGAATGTAGCAGGGCTTTTGAGAGTTTGAAAGACTATCTGAGTAAACCACCGTTTATGTCTCCTCCATCACTTGGAGAACCGTTGGGTTTATATTTGGCAGTAATGAAAGAGGCAGTGAGTGCCGCCTTAGTCAGGCTTAGCGATAGGGAATATAGACCGATATATTATGTGAGCATGAAATTGTAGGGAGCGGAGTCCCAATATACAGATCTAGAGAAGTTCGTATTAGCTCTGATAGTCGCCTCGCGGAAATTAAGGCACAATTTTCAAAGACATCATATTGCAGTTTTGACATATCAGCTTATCCGAAGTGTGTTATCAAAGATTGATGCCTCTGGCAGACTAGCAGAGTGGAATATCGAGTTAGGGCAGTATCAAATAGAGTATATCTCCATACGAGCATTAAAGGCCCAGGTGTTAGTGGATTTCATTGTAGAGATGACTCGGTCGGAAGAGTTGGGTATTCAGGAGTATTGGGATGCTTTTGTAGATGGATCAGTTTCTGCCGGGCTAGCTGGTATCGGTGTTTATTTTAAGGAAAGGAAGTACGGTGAAGAACACGAATATGCTGTGAAGTTGCGCTTTCCCGCAACTAACAACGTCGCTGAGTACGAAGCCTTGATATTTGGCGTTAACTTAGCAGTGGAAATTGGAATCTTTCGTTTGCATGCTCCTTCCGATTCGCAGTTAGTGGTGATCCAATTTGGGATACTTACGCCACCAAATGGAACTATTTGTGGATGTACTTAGAGAAGTTGAATGAGGCGGCTACAAATCTTAAGACATTCATTCTTACATATATCTCAAGGGAGGAAAATACTCGTGCATACGGTCTTGCAAAGTTGGCGACAATTTTAGAACTCTCGGATGAGCCAAAGATAACAACTATGATCCACTACCAGCCCTCTATCAGCCCAGTGGAGAAACAGACAGTCGAGGTGGCTAATTTGGAACTTTCGAATGAGACATGGTTTTTATTGGATGCTGTAACCGATGAACCATTTTGGAAGGATGCTATCGTAAATTATCTAGTCAGGAGAGAATTGCCACCGATGAAGGTGAGGCTCGAAGGACTATGCAAAGGGCTACGAATTTTGTCTATGTAGATGAGAAAATATATAAGAAAAATTTTGGAGGACTGTATCTTCGATGTATGTCCCCAATACAGACAAATGTCGTTATGGAAGAAGTTCACACTGAGGACTGTGGTGATCACTCAGTAGGTCGATCCTTAGCGAATAAGGTTAAGAGGGTCGCTTATATTTGGCCAACGCTGGTAAAAGATTGTGTTAATTTTGTTCGGACTTGTTCTGTTTGTCAGTTCCACTCAAATGTGCATCATGTGCCCAGAGCTAGTATGAAACCTCTGCCGACAACATGCCCGTTTGATACATGGGGCATCGATATTTTAGGACCATTTCCGACGGCACCTAGCCAAAAAAAATTATGTATTGTGGATGTGGAACATTTTTCTAAGTGGATAGAAGTTGAGGCTGTATCGCGAGTCCGAGAACAGGAAGTTATCAGTTTCCTTTGGAGATATATCGTATGTCGATTCGGAATTCCTAGGATTTTGGTATCAGATAACGGAACGTAATTCGCTGGAAAGAGGGTTAATGAATGGTGTGAGAGTTATGGTATTGAACAACGGTTTACTTCCGTGGCACACCCAGAAACGAACGGACTTACAGAGGTTATTAATCTTATTATCCTGCAACAGCTGAAAACACAAATAGATGAATCCAAAGGCTCGTGGGTGGATGAATTGCATAATGTGATGTGGCATATCGGACATCACCGAGGTCCACTACCGGATTCAGCCCCTTTTCTTTAGTATATGGGTCTGAAGCCGTGTCTCCGGTAGAAGTGACTATTTTATCAGAAAAAGTTATTGCTTATGATGAGGTATTGAATGAGGATATGAGAAAGTTGGACCTTCATTGTATTGATGATATCCGAGATAGAGCTGCAATACGAATGGAGATATGTAAAAGGCGGATGGCTACAAAGCATGACAAAGGCGTTCGACCTATGTTGTTAAAGGTTGGAGACTTGATTCTTAAAAAAGTGGAAGTTTCGAAGCATGTTGGTAAGTTGGATCGAAAGTGGGAAGGACTGTTATGAGTGACGGCAGTAGTGAAGGAAGGAACGTATAATATCGCAAATATAAGCGGGGAGGAGCTGCCACGGACTTGGCATATTTCCAATTTGCGCAAGTATTATGTATAGACGTGACTCATCGATCTTTTTAAAATAAAAATTTTCCCCTCTTTTTTGTGGTCATATTCTAATTCTTTAAGTATCTTTTTTGACGACATGAATTCAATCGACTAGGAGACTGGTAAGGTAGGAGTAGGTCCATTGCATTTTAGTACGATGGAGGATGGAATAAAGTAAATATGTTAGATTATAAATGCAATGTACCACCTGTCTTATAGACGATCATTTTCAAACTCGTCAAATTAGATACTTCGTCAAAATATTTTGAGTATTATGAGTCTTCATGTCCGCGGCAGAATCGTCTGTACATAATTACTGTTGGAATATGTTAAGGGGCCTGTTTATTGTGACATAGCCGGCTTAGAACCGAACATATTTCCGTGGCAAATCAGGGTGCAAGTACATACCTTACTCCTCCATTACACGTCGGCGAGGGTCGCACCCTCGTCGGAGGTTGGTCCATTTCCGCATGGCACCGTCTTATGGACGGGCCGAATGACGCCGTCTTATGGACGGGTCGAGAGTGCGATGGCACCGTCTTATGGACGGGCCGAGGAAGTAATGACGCTGTCTTATGGATGGGTCAAGGGTGTGATGGCGCCGTCTTATGGACGGGCCGAGGAAGTAATGCCGCCGTCTTATGGATGGGTCAAGGGTGTGATGGCGCCGTCTTATGGACAGGCCGAGTAAGTGGTGACGCCGTCTTATGGACGGGTCGAGAATGTGATGGCGCCGTCTTATGGATGGGCCGAGTAAGTGTTGACGCCGTCTTATGGAAGGGTCGAGATAATTTTATCGTCCCTGATGCAAGTATATACTGACAGTAAGAGAAAGTTGTTGCCCATATAATCGACTCATGCTCAATTTTATTTATGGTATTCACAATTCGTCTATATTATTGGGGACTCTTATGCACACTTGAAGTTGGCAGAAAATACTATATTTATTTTGGGAGATATCTAAAACTCGATGAACATCAGTATATTATTTACATCCGATCAAATTTTGTATAGAGGCCTATTATTTTGGGGAGCTAATTTTGGATGATCTAATTATACGTAGCTATACCCCCTTCGATGAACGTTGCAAGAAATAAAATTGAAAAGAAGAGAAGTTGGATTATTCAGAATTGTATGTTTATTAAATCTCAGTGAGAAATTAAAAGGAAAACAAAATCAAATTTCATATATAATGGGGAATACAAAACAGGGAGAGACGACAAAAGAAAGAAGCTAAACATTTAGAAGTTATCCTTTGTGCTTCTTCTGCGTCTGAGAGCCTGAGCCTTCACCAGTTCTACTGGGGCGCTTTTTTACCAACTTTATTTTCTTGGATGATGGAGGATTGACGCCTTTTTCTTGAGACCCCGCAGTGGTCAATTTCTTGGAGGCGAACCTTGCCATTTCAGCTTCATGGCGCACCCGAGCTCCTACCACACTAGCGGGGGTATATAATTGAGGATCATATGCCGCCATCACGTCATCATCCTTCAAGAACTCCCCCACGAGGGGGCCCACTGGCTCCGGAAATAAAGTGGCCAACCTTCTAAATGCATCCGGAGATGTGCCCTCCTCTGTTTTGACATCCTCTGAATAGAGTTGTTGGTGAACATCTTCGTCCAAATGGAAATGGAGCGCCCCGAATGGATCTTGTGAACAATCCAACATATTCTCATCAGGTATACGCTCAAACTTCCAGGTGAGTTTGGGGTCGAGCTTTCTTCTCTCCTCAGCTGTCAGGGATATGTCCATGATTCTCTGTGTCTAGACACTCCCTCTAAAGAAGTACAAGACATTCGACTTGGCATTAGTTAAAGCCTCCAGATTTCGGAAAGTAGGGGAGTGTACTGTGTACTCCCATATCAGCTTTCGAAAGCAATCGTTAATCTGGGACGGCAACTTGACAATTCGTGCCCGGAGACGATCATTGACGGATTGGAGGCCTTCATTCCTTGATTTAAGCTCTTTAACCTACTCTGTGGCCTTCCCGAGAGCTTTTATATCGGCCGCATTGGCTTCTTTGGCCTTCTTAAACTTTTCCTCGGTTTGCTCTTTGTTCTCCTTTAGCTTGTCCTGAGCATACTTCTCGGAAGCCTGAGGTTATCTATCGATTGCTCCAAAGCATGCCTCTGCCCAATATGAAGGCTGAATTCTCCGTTAGCTCGCTGCGATGAGCTCGAAGTAAAGCTTCGATCGCCTTATTATGCTCTTCTCGGAGTGCTGCCATCTCTTGGGCATGCTTCTCTCGCTGATTTTTCATCAGCTTCTCCACGACTTTCTTTGTTTGCTCCCCAATAATATCCGGAAAGTCGAGCTCCGAATGTCTAAGCATACAGTATTCCCCTACTCCAGCTGCAGTGCCCAACTCAATTATTGTCCGCTCCATCTGAAATAAAAACAAGAATGGTTAGTACATATAACACGAAAGATAAAGTCATAAGGAAGTAATTGCTGGTATCGCAACAAACCTCTTCAATGGCGAGACGCATCGTCGCGGTCTGACTCATTAACGGACCAATGTCGGTAAACACCGTGTGGTCATCCCGACCACGAGGCTGCAACTCTGGGTTCCGCTCCAAATATGTTAGGGCCGGCCGATTCAATATCCTATCACCTTTCGGAATTCGAAAGGTAAGTCCATCTTTGACCAATATAAAGCCTGCTCGACATCCCATATTGAGTCATTCCTTAACAGTTAATCTTGGAATATCTCGTATGCGGAAGGCATCGATGAATTCAGCGATTAACCCACTCTGTTTGGGCTCCGCGACCTCCAGGACGGTGGGATCTTCCACCGGTCTTTTCCCTTTGTCCGGACGGGCATCTTGGCTGATTTCTCCCTCCGGACGGGTCTCTTGGCGTAATTCCTCCACCACCGGGTCCATTGGCTGACCCTCACTAATCTCGCCCTCCTCATCGTCCCCGATGATGTCGACTAATGTCTCTGCAAAGTCGTACACGCCTTCATCGGGGGTGGGCTCCCCAAAAATATATTCCAATCGCCGAGATATGAGAATTAGATCTTCAGGACTCTCGGCAATTTCTGCAGCCGGCTCCTCATTTACCGGCTCGGGATTGGCCATCGTTGCAGCAGATTGTGGTGGTGGAGGAGTAGCATGTCTTATTTCCCCAGTCGGGGACGTTGCTCCTTGCAAACTCGACGCCAGGTCGGCCGTAGCAGTTCGGTTCTGAGCCCCAGGGGGCGCCTCAAAGATGAGCTCATCATTCTCCGCAACTATATCACGGAGAAAATTCAACCGTTCCCCCTTTTTACTTTGTCCTTAGCTGGAGCCATTATTTTATCTGCAATACAAGTAAGTTAAGTGAGAAACACGAAGTAGAAATTAAAAGCGAGTATGAATCAAGTTCATAAGTTTTTTTCCTATCAAAGAAGAGTTATCGAGTTAGTCCAGATATGAATATGCGGTTCAGATACCTAGTAATTCTCTACTAAAATGGGGAGGGACTGGAAGGAGGTTGAAAGCAACCAAGATCGGGGCATAAAATAAGGTCTTCATGGTCCAGTCAGCGCCGTTCGACCTAGAACAATCGAGGAGTGTCTTCCTCAAAGGCCTCAGAATAGTCGTTCGAGGAATGGGGCCATAAGCTTCGGGAAAAAATGGTTCCCCTTCAATAGGGTACCGCCAAGGAAGACTCATATGAGACATCCTCGTAGCCCCCACACCGCTAACAAAAAATAAGTGTTTTTTCCAATCGTGGTTGGACTAGGGAGTAGAAAAACGAAATTGACTTTTCTTGTGCCTCGGGCGGAAGAATATACAGCCCTGGGCACCGAAATTGACAACAGTACTAATGTGAAAAATTTGGAAGAAAATGTCTATGGTCAAAGGAATACAATTCACCTTCATGAATATTATGAATACGACGACAAAAGAAATTGAATTAGGGTTCAGTTGGAAAAGATGAATTTGTAAATGCGTGAGCAACTCTACAACGAAAGGATGAAGAGAAAAACGAAGGCCACACTCTAAATATTCAAGACAAATAGTGTGGATGGCGATCGGAGGAGTCAAAAGGCGGTCGGTAGGCTCGAGTTGGTATAAGATGCAGTCGGAAGGGAGATGATACCGTTCAATAACCGATATCCACTTCCGAACATGCATGCTATAAGTTTGGTCAAAAGATTTTAGGGCTTTGACCGCGGAACTTTGAAGGGCGAGGGTGCTTTCAAGACGAGCGATCCTCTCGAAAAAGTGAGAATTAAAGGTTTAATGGTTGGGTGGAAAAGAAGCCATGATCGAATCGAAACTCCCTGAACCGGATGAGGAGTAAGAATGATATGAGGATGAAGTGCCGGAGCTCGAAGATTCGGCGGAATTGGAAGTCATTGGTAAATTTAGTTCAAAATTATGTTTGGAATTATTTTTACAAATTTTATTAAGTGTCTCGCGAGTTGTTGGCAAAAAGTCGCGAGAATTACTGTTTAGCGAAGACAGTAGCAAGTTGTTACAAGCAACCGGTTATGGAACTGTTCATGTTCGTAGTTGCGAGTTGTCGCAGTTGGTCGCGACTTGTTGCGAGTGAAAATGGTGTGAAGACGAAATGTTACGAGTAGCACAGTGTTCGCAAGTTGTTTGCACGGGTGTCGCGAGTTGTTAACGATAGGTCGCGAGTTGTGGTATGATGAGTCGTGAGATCTCAGGATTCCGTGCGAGAGGGTGAGTTATGAGGGGTGTACAGCGTATTTACAGGGGGGAAATCCCGAGTCGAAAAATCACAAAAATTTCACCCAATCTCAGAATCTGACGTTCTTAGTGTCAAAACGATCGTATTGACTAGAGGATTTCAACCGTACTAAGGATTTCTCAGGGGGGCTCCCGAACGATAATCGGCTTTCGGGACGAGCTAATGTTATATGGTTTACAACTCAGAATCTGAATATGAAAACCAGAGGACTATTGATATTACCCTTGGGTATTTTCTTGTATTTATCCTTACCCGGGGGCTCGTCCGACGTGGCTATGTGATATTTTCAGTATTTTTATATGTCTATCGCGAGGCGTTTTTGGGGGTATTCTCGTAATTCAGGTATGTTGGACCCCATATAAGGCTTCTGTAAGTGTTTTGAGATGTTTTGGGTTATTTCGGCCCCGGACGGGGCTAGGGGTATTTTCGTAATTTTCCACAGGGAGCACATCTGTCGGGTGCAATGATGTTACGTGGCTGCGTATTCACTGTTTGGAGGCAAGGAACTGATATACGAGATTTTTCGGTATTTTCTCATCGCATTTCCGACTAAACTCTCGACCGGGATGGATTCCCGAAACTTCAAGATGGTATGACATTTATTACAATATAATTAGAGGTTATTTAAATGTTTTGGGCTAAGTGAAGTAAAATTGGGCTCATGGACTTAAGTAAGTGAGGTTGAATTGGATTTTTCTATAAATACAAGTCTCATTGTATTTGGAAGAGGTTCAGACACTTATCATGCATCCCAAGGCAAAGTGTTATCTTTCTGTACCCTGCCAGTCGCGAGTTGTCGTCCCTGCACCTGCGACTTATTGCTTATTTCCTGAGTCACGACTTGTTGCTTGTTTTTCTACTGAGTCGCGATCTATTGCATGTAGTCGCCACTTGTTGCTTGCTCTTCTGCCTGAGTCGCGACTTGTTGTTGTTCTTCACTGACTTGCGAGTTATTGCTCTGTGACCTGCACTCGCGAGTTGTCGCCTTGCTGATTCGCAAGTTGTTGACCACAACTCACGACTGCACCCCCTTTCGGGTGCAACGGAGTGTTTTCGATCGTTTTTCGAACCGTTTCATCTGGATTATTGTTACCACATCATTGTACTTGTATTCATTGAATATCATAGTGAAAACCAAGGTAGAGCTTCGCTCTCCCGAGGACGTAAGCCCACATATTGTGGGTCCAACCTCGTATATCGCTTGTGTCCCCACAACAATTGAACATATACTTATATAATAAATCGACTGATCATAACTAAACACTCTAGAATATTTTTAGACGATATCAAAATCAAAATGAAATTTTCGGTTCCACAATGAATTCGTGACAAATCAAATAAAATTTTCTTATAAACTTTTCAAGGTTATTTGCTAGATTGCACATGCACTTTGGTGTGTCGGTGAATGCTACGTTTGGTGTGCATAATTTTTATAAAATAAAATTTAACAAAATTATTTTTAATTTAATTTTTTCGAAATTATGTAATATAACACATCGAATATAGAAATTGTTTAAATTATTATCCAATTTTAAAAAAATTGTTAAAAAATAATATTTTTTTAATTTTGGATTTGTGGATGATTTAGGGTTTAGGGTTTGTTTTGACTAATGAATTCTAAATTTGTAAAAAATGATATGTTAAAAACATGGAAATGTAGATGAGTATGTTAATTTGGACAAAAAAATAATAAGTAGATTAGTTTTGAGAAAAAATATTTATAAGTGTGTTAATTTGGTAAAACACTTGAAGTTTATTCTCTAATTAACACAACATTTAATATCTCTTCCCAAACTAATCTATATATTATTTTTTTATCTAAACTAACACATTTTACATTTTATACAAATTCCTAGTTTGAATAGTTTCCAATTTTTCATTTTCTTCACAATTTTGAATAATATTGAACACAACGTATTCATATCAATCATTCGGTATTTATGGATACAATCAATATTTCAAATATATTAGTTTAATAAAAAATATTTTTTTTTAAAAATAAAACATATGAAAATGGGAAAAAGTTTCATCTCTCCAAATAAACATATCGAAATTAAAAAAAATTGAGTAAAAGGTAAAATATGTTAGTTTGAGTAACAATTTAATATGTAGGTTAAATTAAAATTTTGGTGAATTGATGAATAAACTCCCGTTGTGGAATGTAGGTTGTCTACATCACACCTAGGCTACATATATATCTCACATTTTCTTTTGCATAGGATTGGAAATTTTGATTTCCAAAGTAGCAAAATCGATACTCGAATTTTGATTTTCATAGAGTTCGTCAATTGCCAAAATTGAAAATTTTGGAATAAATTATATCATAAAACAAATTTTGACAACTGATTTTACAATAAAATATAAAGTATAAGGATCAATTGTTTTCAATTCATACTTTATGGATCACATTGTCAGAATTATAAAACTTTAAGAACAAAAATATCAAAATAATGATTCTATGAAAACAAAATTAGTGTTATCCAACACATATTCCTTTGGAGGTGATTGTAAAAAATGTATGTAAATTGTATAATCCCAATATAAATCCATGCAATTCATATATTTTATGTGTTTTTATAAAACACAGACATTGATATAATAATTAAAAATGAATGAAGAACAAATCTATACAAAATGTAAAGGAAATTTTAGTAAAATCATATCACGGCACTAAGCAAAATATGTGACCAAATTGGGAAAGTGAGAAGGGCTATGAGGGCGATAACCAGTAGAACAGCGATGTAACTCCACTTTCTAGAGCTCTTCTGATATTCTNTACTGATAATATTATTAATGTATTAATTATATATTTGTCAAAAAGCTACAATGATATTTGAAGTTGTTATTTTTCATCATAATCATGTTATACAAAAGTATTGCATTTAATATATTAAAATAGTTATGGAATTGTGCAAATATTACTATTGTAGAACTAAATAACCTCATTTAGTAGTATTAGATCAACTTTACTGGCCACCATGCTCGACCATGGCCAATAAAGTTGTTACAAGGCATGGGAGAGATAAATTCTCTCTCATGGGTTATTTTTTATTTATTTAAATTAAATATATTTTAGAAATATAATTTATTAATATTAATAAATATACCATTTAAAATAATATAATTAAAAATATAAATAATATTATAAAAATTTAAAACAAGTAAAAAAATATTATTATAAAAAATCAATAAGAAATATGATTAAATTAGTAAGTTTAATAAAATAAAAATAATATTTGATTAAATAAGTTAGATATATAATTGTTGTATTTTATTAAGAGAAATATATATAATTAATTGTATTTGAAATGATGTGAATGAAAAAGAATGAAAAAAATGATGTAGATAAAAGATAAAATGATATATATGAGTGAGAATTGTGATGTGTTAGGAGATAAGTTTGATGTTGATGGATATGACCACAGCCATATATGTAAATGATCTTATCTAAACTTATTGGGAGTGGTATACCCACTCCTCAAATGTGTGAAAAACATCTTCTTCAAAAGTGAAGAATATATATACTTTTAAAGATTTGAGCAAAAGTATATATATAGTTCTCTAATTTTAAATAAATGTAATATCAACATCTCAAGTTATCAATATATTTATAATTGATCCTCTAATGGTGTAGTCAAAGTTTAAATATTATTCTGGAAGTTTTAAAATAATATTATATTGACATCTCTTCATTTTAAATGACACTATTCTACCTCTCAAGTATCTAGAAATGTGTATAATTGACCCTCATAGTGTACAAATTATAACAAATTAGACATTTGAAGTTCGAAGATATATCCAAATTGTACACTTAAAGTTTGCAAAATATGCATTGTAAAAATGTTTAATATTTGTTATGGTCCCTTTTTAGGGGTACCAACAGTCGTCCGGCTCGTTTAGCAAACGAACTCGGTTCTGATTTGTTTTAGATGTGGAAGACGATTAAAAGCTGGAAATAAGTAAATGCACAGCGATGTATAGTGGAAACCCCAGGAATTGGGGTGAAAACCATTTGACTAAGAGCAGATTATGCTCTTAGCCTGTTCACTAATCGAATAATTCATAATCAATACAGCAGAGACTAAATGAAAATGACAAGGAAAAGAAAGCAGTAAGAACTCCGGCAGGGTAACGGTCTGTTCTTACGCGTTCAAAGGGTCCTGCTATTTCCGTCGTCTTGCCCTGTATTTATAGAGTTTATAGCGTGTGTAAATCACGCTCTGTAACCGCCTCTGACATGTTTGTTAGAGGTTGTTATCGCGGGATGCAAAACGAGGTTGGGACCGAGGCGTGGTCTGCGTGATCGAGCCCGAAGCGTGGTAAACGTGAGAAGGCCCGAAGCGTGGAAAACGTGGGCTTGTGACCGTTCTGTAACCGTTCGGACCGAACCCAGGAGCCAGCTGGCAGAAAACGCTTTATTCCATCAAGGTTATCTTCGGTCCTCTCGTTGAACATCGGGCCGCTCTTCCTTAAGTGTGTAAATGGCTGTAGGAATTCGTTTTCACTATTTAGAATCGGCCCAACGGTTGCTGGGCCTTACGCATGACAAGGTACCCGATCCTAAAGTTCTCATCACTAGCCCCTCGGGCTTGATTGCCAATCGCAGAGGTGATACAAGGCCGATCACATGATGTTTGCACATTCATGTGAACAAGGGACCGTACCTGTAGACAATGAGAGTCCAGGGGACCGATCTTTCCCTTAGCGTATGAGCCAATTACATTTGAAACTTAATAACGTATATTTAAGTTATATTTTTATCTTTGTTATTTTTTAAATATTAATATCTCTACCCGCGCCTCTTCACATTCGATAGTTCAAGAGGCGTAATGAGTGTGCTCCGTACTGTCGCTGTCTTGGGCAGTATTACGTGGCGGCACACCATTGGCTGGGGGATTAATATTTAAATCGGGATTCTGGGCACTGTTTCTCCTCATCGTCATTATCGCGAAGGAGAAATCACAGCAAGCTCTCTGTGCCCTCAATCGATTTTACGTCCAACCCTCTTTCAATCCGTTTTTCCTAATGTATACACTCATGGCTCCTCACAAAACCCGTTACCCTTCTATGTCTGAGTTGGACATTGAGGAGTTTAGGTCTAGGTTTTTCAATTCCGGCACATTACTCTATCTGGAAGGGACAGGAAGATATTCCCTGTTTCCTTCCGGCGGAAATGAATGTGCCGGCATCGGTAATTCCGGTCAGTTACGCTTCTCTAAAGTGCGGGCTTCGTTTTCCGCTACATCCCTTTGTAGCAGCCGTGCTTAAGGAGATTCACTGCCCCACTTTTGCGTTGTTCCCGGGCAGTTATGTGTATATAGTAGCGTTTATTTTTTATTGTTACCAACAGAATCGGCCCCGACCCTAGAACACTTCTTTAATCTGTTCTTGGTGGGATCCTGAAAGGGGAAGGGTCTGTTGGGTTGCCGTAAGTTATACTATATAGCGGTGCGCACCAAAGAGTGCGCAATTGTAGATAAAGAGAAATCACTTTATACGTGGGAGGCCTGCTACGTGTGGATAACAGTCCCCCAAGAGGATCTGTTGAAAGTATGGCCACGCTTAACCCACCCACGCATAGGTCAGTTGGACCGAAGTAGGTTCAACCCCTCCCGCACGGACACCGCAAACACGCTTGCGATGTTCCCCCCTCCCGAAGCACGCCTTAGGCGAATAGATCTGCATCAGGAGAAAAGATTGATAGAAATAGGTGTTGCGGGTAGGACCGGCGCCCCAGCCCCGAAGGGGGTTTTTTCTAGTTCAGATCCATCAGAATGATCGGGTATGATCTAGTGTTTATATTTTAATCTTTCCTGATCATTATGTATTTATTTTGCAGACTCAACTGAGACAATGCCGAGCTCGCGCTTTAAACGCATGGCAGCTGCTTCGGTCCGTCCTTCTGAGGGACAAAGGAAAGCCTCGGGCAGCGCTGAAGCAAGTGAATCAGCAACGAGGGGTACGCTGGTCCCTTCGGGGTCCGGGGACCCCCCGATCCAAACAACCGGCGCGGGCACGCTGACCCTTCGCTGCACAGGGCAATCTTCATCTGGGGACGGGCCTGCGTTTCGGGTATTTGGAGTGGTAGAGGAGGTGATAAAGGCTCGGATTCGTTCATTGAGCTTATCCAGCCTCTATCAAATCGGTAACGCCTCTTGCATTAACACTGAAACTGTTACTTTATTGCTGCAGGGAGCCGTTCCCGTGGAGAAGGTTCTCTCCGGTCCTCAGCTCAAGGTGAACGTCTCCCTGCCGCCGGTCCCCTTAGGAAAAGGGAAGAGGGCGACCGAAGTGGAAGCCCCGCAGGAGTCGAAGAGGCTGAAGAAGGGGGGCAGCGCTCCGGTCCCCAATAAGGGGATCGTCCTGAAGGAGCTTGCACTGGGCTCGAAGACCAACTCCGACTGGGGAGTTGCCCTGGGCCTGTTGGACAGGTTCAGCAAGGGGAGGAAATTATCCTCCTGGCAGAGTGCCTTCGTAAAGGACTTCCGCCTTTTCGGAGAGCAGAACCCAGATAACGTCCAGGCGGACGTATCTGGGGAAGACATTATGGAAAGCTTCATCGACCTCACATCCAAGGTAACTTTGGCTTAACATGGAGGCCCGAAGCTTCATTTTTAACAATGTGTTGTCTTTTGTAGATGTTGATGAAAGCTTTCACAACAGCTATTACCGTGGAGAAATACCAAGGTGATAGCGTTGTGTCCCAAAAAGTCCAAGACCAACTTGACCTTGCGAAAAGGCAAGTTGAGATTAAGCATGGGGAGTTGGTCACGGTGCGGGAGGACCGTGACCGATTGGACAATGAGTTGCTAAGAGCAGGGACAGATGTCTCACTCTTAGAAGATAAAGATTCTGAGCTGGAGAAGGTGGGGGAAATAGCTCAAGGGCGAATAGACGACCTGGAGGCCAAGTTGCGGGCCAAAGACGAAGAAATCAACCAAGTCCAAGGTCGGGCCCAGGAGAAGAGGAATAAGCTGAATGAGCTTCTCCTTCGGGCCCAAGAAGAAAAGACGGCTTTGGAGGAAGACTTGACGAGGGCCCGCACTTCGACCGAAGGTTCGGTCCGGGAAGCCGTTCTGGGGTTTGCTCAGTCCCCTTCCTTATTCGCTTTAGCGGATAACATACACGGGGTTTACACAGCGAAGTATCTGGATAACATGCGAGAGCAAGTTATCCAGACGTTCGGGCTTTCCCCTTCGGACGAGCGCTGGAAGATGATCGAGCCACTTGAAAGAGATGGCAAGTTTCAGGTTATTCCGACCTTGGAAGAACATGTTCTAGAAGAAGACCATTTCTTCTATCTCTTTGAAGAGATGGAGAAGGCGGTCAACCAGAAGGTGGCCGATCAAGAAGAAGAGTTGAAGCGGCTCGCGGCCCGGACCGAACCCCAGGAGCCCGAAGCGGAGGATAAAGAAGAAGGACAGATTAGTTAGATTTAGTTATCATTTTGTATCTGCCGCCCTTCTTACTTAATATAAAGACTTTTTCTTCCGCTTTGATTATTTTAATTGCCGAAACGAAGTGATATAACGAACTTCTGAATAAACTAATAAGTTTTATCTTAACGAAGCTGTTTTATCTTAACTTCTGAATAAACTAATAAGTATAAGATCGGGGACACTTATAGGGTATCAACCATCGGTTCCAGACGTTATATTTAGTTTATTTACGTCAATTTTGATTGGATCGGTCATTTGTCATGGTGTATGGGTCACTCTTATTCCGCCCTTGGAGTCAGTACTTGATTGGATATGCGTAGTCTGCGTTTAATATGAGTCTTTACAAGCTTCGGCTGAACCTTGGTTCTAATAAAGTCCCTTAGGTTTTGTTGGCCAAGCTTTGCTCATAATACATCTTACATTAGGACCGATCTTGTGTCTCGATATGTTGACTACCATTCCTTTTATCGCATCAGATGCCATAGTTACAAAGAGCCATTCCTAAAGACTGAATGCTGTTGAAGGGAGTGTTTTAGTTCGTAATGAGTTCTGGGAGAATGACAACTCATCCATGCGACTGGGCAAGTGCAGGAGCATCTGACTCGTCAGAGCGGTCACCACAACTTGGGAGCCTTGCGGACAAGAAGCGTCAGTCACCAGTCCAGATTCGTCCTACTCCACCAAACTTCAAGATCGGTCCATCATTCCATTTAGAAATAGTTTGTATTTTTACTTACTTGTTTCTACTTACGTTTAGGGGAATGTATTTTATTGAGTCAAACATATTAATCGAAGATTCACAAGAAATATCGCCTTAAATTCATGACATTCCAAGTTCGGGGGACCTCTATACCATCCAACGTTTCAAGTTTATACGCACCTGATTCCAATTTTTTTGATACCCGATACGGTCCTTCCCAATTTCTGTCCAGCTTTCCAACGTTCATATGCACCTTAATGCTTCTGAGGACGAGATCGCCTTCGAAGAATTCCCTGGGGAGGACTCGTTTGTTATGGGCCCGTTTCATAGTTCGCTGATAAGCACGCATCCGTGTATAGATTACATCTCTTTTATCTTCGACCATCTCGAGGTCCAATAATCTCCTTTCACCGTTCATATGCTCATCGTATTGAGATATCCGAGGTGATCGGATGGCAACCTCCACCGGGCTAACAGCTTCGGTCCGATACACCAAAGAGAAAGGTGATTCCTGGGTTGTTGAACGAAGTGTAGTTCGGTAGGCCCATATGACCTCGTAGATGTGTTCGGGACATTTCCCTCCAAAATCTTCTAACTTGGTTTTCAATCCTTTCAGGATAACTTTGTTAGATACCTCCGTAAGTCCGTTAGTTTGGGGATGAGCCACCGATGAGAAATGCTGGGTGATGCCCAACTTGATGCATAGATCCCGTATGCTCTTTCCGCGGAACTGATTCTCATTATCAGATACGAGCGCTCGGGGAACCCCGAAGCGGCTCACAATATTTCGTCATATAAAGTGCTTGACCACTTTTTTCTGAGATAATGGCTACGGCTTCTGCTTCGATCCACTTCGAATAATATTCCACCGCTACGATACAAAATTTTCTTTGCCCTATGGGTCGGGGAAAAGGTCCGAGGATGTCAATCCCCCATGTGTCAAACGGACAAGGCAATGGGGTAATCGATAGTGGAGCCCCAGGCAATTGCGGGAGTGGAGCGTGGTATTGACATATGGCGCAACGCTTAGTGTACTGCTTGGCATCAGCGAGCAATGTTGGCCAATAATACCCGGCTCTAATAATGCGGTGGTATAAAGATCGGGCCCCTGAATGAATGACACATATCCCTTCATAAACATAAATCATGACGGCTTCGACCTCAATAGGAGATAAACATCGCAGAAGCGGGCCCTCAAAACTCTTTTTAAACAAGCGTCCGTCGACTAAGGTGAATCTCTTAGCCCGAACCTCTATTTTCCTGGCCTCAGACTTATCTTCAGGGAGATATCCATTTGAGATGTATTTAACAAAGGAGTCTATCCAATTGGGATCTCCTAGGGATTCAGTAGCATCAATATTCAAGCCCTGGAGTTCATGACATAGAGCCCCGATCTCTTCAATAGACTGTTCGGTCACTGGAATCTCGACCGAAGGTCGGTCCTGAACGTGGACCGAAATAGTGCTCGGCTCTATGTCGGGTATGCCCGAAGCCAATCTGGCGAGTGCATCGGCAACCTTGTTTTGTTCTCGTGGCACATGATCCAGAGAGAACTCATTGAACTTCTTGGATAACTCCAGAACTTTAGCGCAATACAGCCTCATCATCGGATCATGAGTCTCAAATCTCCCTGCGAATTGTTCCACTACTAACTTCGAGTCTGAGAACATTCGCACTCTGCTAACCCCCATTTTTCGAGCCAAGGTCATTCCTGACAATACTGCCTCATATTTCACCACATTATTTGTTCCAGCAAAGGAAAACTTGACTACGGAATGAATAAGATCACCTTGTACCGTTGTCTGGGTAATGCCCGCTCCTCTTCCCCCGAAGGTTGATCCATCTACGTGGATCGTCCATCGATCATCTTCCTGGTTAAGATAAATGGTCGATCGGGTCATTTCAACCACAAAATCGGCTAGAACATGAGCTTTGATCGCCCTTCGGGGCAGGAATTCCAGATACATAGCGCTGAGTTTGATAGCCCATTTTGCCAATCTCTCATTCAAATCCTTTTGTTTAAGGAGTACTTTCAGAGGCTGATCCGTATAAACATAGACCGTTCGGCCTTCGAAATAATGCTTCAACTTGGATACAACTTTCTTTAAAACTAGCATGAGTTTCTCCAAGGTGGAATACCTGGTTTCTGCAGATACTAGAAAATGACTGACATAATAAACAGGTCTATGAATGTCATCTCGTATGGTCACCAGAGCTACGCTGAAGACAACTTCGGATACCGCAAGATATAACCCCATAGGTTCATCACAAGTTGGACTTACCATCACCGGGGGAGTGCTTAAATAAGTCTTGAGCTCGGAGAAGGCCCGATTGCATTCTTCGGTCCAATCCATATGGCTTGCTTTCTTAGCACTCTGAAAAAGGTAAGGCCCTTTCTGTGGATTTCGAAATAAACCTGCTTAGCGCGGCTAGTCGGCCAGTAAGCCTTTGAAATTCTCTCTTGTTTCTCGGATGTTGCATATCAATGATAGCTTGCATCTTCTCAGGGTTAACCTCTATGCCTTTCTCTGAAACATAATATCCTAAGAATTTTCCGCTTCGGATCTCGAAGCAGCACTTGTTTGGATTTAGTTTGAGCTTATATTTTCGGCATACTCCGAAACAACGAGACAAATAAGAAAGATGGTCTTCATCATTCATAGATTTTACAATCATATCGTCAACATACACTTCCATCATATGGCCAATCAACTCTCTAAAGATTTTGTTGACCAACCTTTGGTATGTTGCTCCAGCATTTTTGAGACCAAAGGGCATAACCACATAACAGAAAACCCCATCTTCGGTCATGAATGATGATTTCTTCTGATCTTCTTCAGCCAAGAAGATATGATGATACCCAGAATAAGCATCCATGGTACTCATCATGGTGCTACCAGAAACAGCGTCTACCAGTCGGTCGATGTGCGGCAACGGGAAAGGATCTGATTCACAGCTTTTGTTCACATCGGTAAAATCGATGCACATTCGCCATTTCCCGTCCGGTTTGGAAACCACCACTGGGTTTGCAACCCATTCAGTATAGTTCATTTCTCTGATAAATCCCGACCGTAGCAGCTTATTTACTTCATCCCGGAGGATCTCGATCTTCACAGGAGAATAGCGTCTCCTTTTCTGCCTAACAGGCTTCGTTCCAGGCTCAGTATTGATCCGATGTTCACTATCGGATCGGTCAATCCCCGGAACATCATCCGGGGTCCAAACAAATATATCCACGTGATTTCTCAGTAAGTGGATTAGTTCTTTCTCAAAGTCATGGGCTAAATGAGCCCCAATGCGAGTTGTCTTGGTTGAGTCATCCTCAACCAGAATAATCAATTTGAACCATACGGGTTCCATTACTTGCCTCGGGTGCGGCAGCTCTTCCAGCAGATCCACCCGGGCCCTCTTAATCGGTGCCAACGTTCGGCACGAGCTCATGTAGCATTGTCTAGCTACTTTCTGATCCCTCTTAACAGAAATAACTCTATGAATGGAGGGGAACTTGAGCATCATGTGATAAGTTGAAGGGACCGCCTCAAACTTACTCAGGCCGGTCCGTCCGATAATTGCGTTGTAAGCCAAGTCGACTTCAACGATAATGAATTCCAGGTCTTCATATCGGTCTTTGGATGGCTCTCCAAGGGTAACGGGGAATAACATCTTCCCACACGGAATAACACTTCTTTGGTTGAACGACCAAAGAGTTATGTTGGCGATCGGCAGATCGTGAGCAGCATCTCCCAACATTTCAGCGACCTCGCGCTTCATCAGATTGCACGAGGCCCCAGTGTCCACCAAGATTCTGTGGACACGGCGATTCCCGATGAACCTTGTAATGGTGAGGGGGTCGTCACAGGGATCAATGATCCCTTCCCGATCAGCCGGGGTGAAAGTGATGTCCTCTGTGAAGAAGGAGGATCGATCCATGGGATCATATTTTACCAGCGTCACAGATTCGGAGCTCTCAGCAGAATCTCCGCGCGCTGTTCTCTTTCGGTCCCGGGCCGATTCATTTATTCTCAATCCACCGGAGATAACATAAATATCTCCGGCCACTTCTCTGGGTGCCGCCTCATTTCGAGGAGGTTGGGCACCAGTTTCAGCAGGTGGGGGAGCAACCTGCTCCTGTCTCCCACCCTCGTTCTGCGGGGCTCTGCTGCCACGGCCCCGCCATCTTCTTCTTCGGTCCTGACCACGGTTCTCACGACCGTGTTGGCCTCTTTCTTGCTCTGGCGGAGGAGACCTTCGGTCCTCCCCGATTATCTCTTCCCCGCGGCCTGTGACGATCGTCACCTTGATGGCCCCTTCGGGGGGATTCCGCTCGCTTGCCCTTCTGACCATTCCGGTCGGGCTTCCCTTTACTCATTGTCTCTACTGTCTCTTTCAACAGCGGACACTTCAAGGTCGGGTGATCGCGATTATGATGAAGCTCGCAATACACCCGATTGTCCTCCTGCTTCGGGGGGACGTCTTTTTCACTCACAGCCGCTATTTCTCGCGACTGTTTCTTCGGGTATGAAACCTTATGATCACCTGCGGGCTCAGAATTCCCGCTAGGTTTCCGATAACCAAGCCCCAGCGCTTCATCTAACTTAATATACTTGTTGATTTTCTGAAGAAGTTTTCCCAAGGTAGATGGTGGGCTCTTCACTAAACTGGCCGAAAGGCCGCACGGTCCTAAGACCTGCTGTAGAATATCGATTTTATCCAGGAGCTCGAGTTTGATGCCCCGGGCGGTCCTGTTGAATTTCTCCATAAATGACCGAAGACTTATTTTCGCCGGGATATACTTTAGCTGATATANAATAATTTTATTTAAGATTCAATAATCATATCGGTTCGGATCAATATGAGTGGTACGATCGGTGTACTGATCGGTATCTAAATTTTATTTTTAAAAAATTAATATTTAATTAGTTTTTTAGGGTTAGACCTAAAAAACCAGGAAATCGACCCTAATATCCGGTATCGAGCAGTACGAAAAAAATACCGATACTGATCAAAATTTTAAATACGAATACAATCGAAACGAAAATAAAGAATAATATAAATTAATAAATAATAATTAAACGACAAGATCATCGAAATAATTAGAATGATCACTATTTCTCGCATTACTAGAAATAATAAATAAAATTGATGAGATAGAAAGATAAAATTAAATTTGGAAAGATGAGATGATGTGGATGAAATAGAAATAAAAAAATGATGTGGATGAGTGAGAATTTTTAGAAGTGGAAAGAAAATATGATATGAATGTGAAAGAATGATGATGTGTATAGAGATTTATACGGCGGAAATAATTTTGGGCGCGGAGAATATTATATATAAAGTGATGGCTAACACTCTGTCCAACGACTGCTGTAGTAATATAGAAAAGAACAATTAAGTTGTTTTTTATGAAAATAATTAATATATATATGAATGTCTATTGGGCGGATAAAAGTTTGAACCCGAACTAAAATTAAAAGATCTAATCTAAATTCAAATTATTAAAATAAAATAGTCAATTCTTCAATAACACCAAAGTTAGTGTGTTGGATCTCATAGTTTATTATGTTAACAACTATATTTATTAGGGGTGTGGATGGATTGGATATCCGATCCGAACACATTTTTTTTATCCGATCATGGATATAGATAATCGTTAATTCGAAACCGATCTGGAATAGTAGATCGGATAACAGATTGATTTACAGATATCCTATTGAAATACAGTTTTTATGATCCGATCATGGATACGGATCATCGTTTATTATGTTAGCAACAATATTTATATTTCTAGTTGGTGTGAAATTCCATTGACTCCATTCGCTATTCAAAAATCAAAATTAAACTCATTAGTCTCATAATTAAACGATATTTAATGAAATATACATAAAATGTTACTTACTTCAAGTGCTGCTTTATATTCAATACAATATAAATTATTTATAATTAACGAAGAAATAAACAGTACGGCTTCTGCTTAATTGATTTACCTTGCGGAATAGACTTGCCTTGCAATTGCTTGAGAAGACAGCTCTTATGGTCCCTTTTTAGGGGTACCAACAGTCGTCCGGTTCGTTCAACAAACGAACTCGGTTCTGATTTATTTTAAGTGTGGAAGACGATCAAAAGCTAGAAACAAAGTAAGTGCATGGCGATATATAGTGGAAACCCCAAGAATTGGGATGAAAACCACTCGACTAAGAGCTGATTATACTCCTAGCCTGCTCACTAATGAAATAACTTAAAGTCAATACAAGAGAGGTTAATGAAAATGGAGAGGTAAAGAAAGTGGTAAGAATTCTAGCAGGGTAACAGCCTGTTCTTTCGCGTCCAAAGGGTCCTGCTATTTCCGTCGTCTGGCCCTGTATTTATAGAGTTCTTAGTGAGTGTAAATCACGCTCCGTAACCGCCTCTGACAGGTTTGTTAGAGGTTGTTATCGCGGGATGTAAAACGAGGCTGGGACCGAGGCGTGGCCTGCGTGATCGGGCCCGAAGCGTGGTAAACGTGGGAAGGCCCGAAGCGTGGTAAACGTGAGTTGTAACTGCTCGGACCGAACCCATGTGCCAGTTGGCAGAAAACGCTTTATTTCGCTAAGGTCAGCTTCGGTCCTCCAATTAAACATCGGGCCGCTCTTCATTGGAGGTGTGGAATAGGCTATAAGAATTCATTTTCGTCATTTGAATTGGTCCAATCGTTGCTGGGCCTTACCCATCACAATGTACCCGGTCCTAGAGTTCTCATCAACACCAAAAGCAACGCAAAGAGGAAAATGGCCATCAAGATTGGTGACTTAGAAGCCATTTTTGTATGATTACTTGGTGATAGCAAACATTAACAATACTACTATTTATAGGCGAAAAAATGGGGGAGTTCGAACTCGGGTTTTCATATAATCGAACTCAAAAAACGGTAATTGAGTTTTATCATATGTTAGAAAATGATGTTTTATTTTAAATAATAAAAAGACTTTGAACCATGGAAGTCATACCGGTGATATATCGCCCGGTATACCGGTAAATATCGGTCGTAATCGGTACACCGGTATTTCGATATATCGCCGGTATACAAATGGTATATCTTAAAAAACACTCGTACCAATCGGGACCGGTACGAGCGGTACCAACCGGTATGACTTCCTTGCTTTGAACTCAAAATATATATATATAATTACTTCAAAACCCTTAATGAAATTGTCAAAGCATGTCTCCAATTAAATTTGTTTTGATATTCAACTCATTTTTTAATAATAATAAAATAAATATATGTGTGATGAGGGCTATTTAGCAACCAATCAGACTAAATATATTAAATTTAGCCAAATTGCGAACTTTTGTAAGGGTAAACTATATAAATTCTTAGATCATTCAATATTTGTAAATTAATAATTGAATTAATTCAATTTTTTTTATCTAAATTTTTTATGATGTCTACGAACTAATTTCATATATTTTCAGATCCTTAAAAACCCTTAATGAAATTGTCAAAGTACCTCTCTAATTAATTTTGTATAAACAAATTGTTAAAAGAGATATCCAATTAAATTTGTCTTGATATTCAACTCATTTTTAATAATAATAAAATAAATATATACTTGATGAAGTGTTATTTAGCATCCAATTAGACTACATGTAATATTTTTTGCCAAATTGTGAAAAAAATACAACGATTAAACTATATAAATTGTGAGAGCATTCAATATTTGTAAAATAAATATATTGAATTAATTCAAAAAATTTAATATATATTTTTTACAAGCCAACCAATACCCTCATTTTTTACAATTGGATCCATTAATTGACCAGTTTGTACGAGTTGGGCTAGTTCTTTCAATCCTGATTTTTTAAGGTTTAGGTCAAAATGTATTTTAATACTTTAATAATATGAAGATAATTTGTGGTTATCTAATATTCTTGTTTGTCTTTTATCTTAAATTTTAACATGTCTTCGAACCAATTTCATATATTTTCGGATCTTTATTGAAATGCTATTAAGTCATGTTTTTTGTTACAAATAAAAATGTTTCATATTCACTTTGCAAAAGATTAATAAACTAGGTTGTTGGAATTATTTATTATAAATCAATAAACTTTAAATAATAATATTTCAATTATTGTATTATAAAATATATAAAATAACTATTATTCTATTTAATATAAATTATATTTAGTTTTTTAAAGGTTTCACAAGTTAAACTTTGGGATTGCGGATATATCTAATGTTTCAATTTAAATAATTATATAATTAAATCTTAAGTTGGATACTTATTCTTAGATTTAACCAAGGAAGTCATACATGTTGGTACCGCTCGTATCGGTCTGGACCGGTACGAGTGATTTTTACAATATACCGTTGGTATACCGACGATATATCAGAATATCGATGTACCGGTCACGACAGATATTTACCGATATGACCGGTATATCGGGCGATATACCACCGGTATAACTTCTATGGATTTAACACAACAAAGCAAAAAAACCATTTTATGACAAAATAAGTATAAAATTTGAATAAATTTATAAATGATGTCAAATACATCTAATAAAAAGGCTATGCGGCACCGACTCGGTGCGACTCGACTCGACACCACACGACTCGGCAAGAGTATAAGAGCCGTATTTTCGACTCAGCTATTATTTTTAAATAAAATAATATTAAATAATGTTAAAATTTGTTGAAAGTTACATAAACTATATTTTTTAAACTACAAATAGTTTATCAATTTATTATATAAGATAATTCAACTTTATAAAAAATGAATATAGTTGTTCTATTTCATGTCTCCCCAAAAGCAATCATATTTCGGTTCATTATCGCTTACACGATTAATTTACAAGTAGATAGATTATATGACAAAGTCATGAATGCATATAAGTCATTTTTCTAACGAATAAAAAANTCTCCCCAAAAACAATCTTATTTTGGTCTATTATCGCTTACACGATTAATTCACAAGTAGATAGATTATATGACAAAGTCATGAATGCATATAAGTCATTTTTCTAACGAATAAAAAATATAATTAATGAAGAAATCAAAACGACGTCGTTTTGTGTCAAGTGTCAAGAGTTGTTGCGAATCGGAGAGTCGGACGCAGTCCGACACCGGCACGTGAGGAAAATTGAAGAGTCGGTGCAGCAGAGCTATTTATGGTGTTGTTTGGAAAGGCGGTGTACCGCCCGATGCAGTGAACGTCTCATAGTTGTATTATATTTTAGCCAAATATCATTAATTGCATTTGTACAACCGTAAAAAACAGCGGTGAATTCACAATTGGTTTAACCCAACTGTCATTAGAGCGTACATACCAAAATTTCAATTTTATCATTTGTAAATTATAGAGTAAATTTTTTAAATACTTTTGATCAATAATTTCTTATATTCTATCAATTATATGTTCAAACTATAAAATATATATAACAATTTAAAAATGTAGTTTTTAATGTAACAAATTTATCATACAATAATATGAAATACAATTTTTAAGTTATACACAATTATTTAAAAATAATGACAAAAATATCATTTTATAATATTACGATCGCTGCACCCTTGTTTCAAAAATATTTTTTTTAAATCACGATCACTTATATCACGATCACCTCACAGTACGTTGTAATTATCTACTTCACCGTCATTTCTCAAACGTTGTTCCAAACATTCCCTATATTTGCAGCACATACTCGCTTCGACTCGGTGCAACGTGATTTGGCTTCACATGAATCACGTCTTGAAGACTAAAATTGGAATTTTCGATTGGGTTCCAATTTTTAAAATATATTATTATTTATTCATCAATATTATATTAACTTTAATTTATAAGTTGTTTATGCTATATTTAATGTTATGAATCTTTAAATCTTTTAATGTATTGCACGCTTCAACACATGAATAGTTACGAAGGAAAAAAAAAGGGTTTTTAAAATTCTTGATACTCAATTAAGTCATTACTGTTACTGGGAGCGTGAGCCATTTCAATGATGAAGAGCTCGAAAAATGAAAATGTTGTAATTCCCAGAAATTCCATAAGTATGTATCATCGTCATTTCATGATTACTGTTTGTGGGGAACCTATGTTTATTATTTACTCTGGTTTTGGGTTGGTCTCCGTAATATACCCTACAATTTTGCATTAAAGGGGGATTTTGAAAATCCGAGATTGATCATGTAATGTGCTATACAAGAGTACTTGTTGTTGCTTGGATTTGGAATGTGCATTTCCGAAATCCATATCGGAATTGCAATTGCGAAGCTCAGTTTTGTTTGTAGGGATGGAAGATTACAAGGAGAAGGAGATGTCTCTGTTAAGTGAAACTTGTTCAATATCTTTTTCAGAGAGCATCCAAGGTTCTCATCTTTTTACGATAATGGATTATTCATTGACTAAAGGAATTGGGGTTGGGAAGTGCATCTATTCAAATGAGTTTCACGTTGGTAATTCCGGGTGGCAGATTAGTTTCTACCCTTACGGGGGCACGAATGATGCCGCCGATTATATTTCACTGTATGTTAAATTGGTTACAGGAGAACCGAATGCAAGGGCAACTTTTAGCTTGTGTCTTCTTGATCAAAGCGAAGAGAAGAATCACATGGTTATCAATATGGAACATGTTAAAAAATTTGAATCCGGGAACAATGAGTGGTGAGTTTCTTCAACTGTTTTGCATAAGTTTTATTTGTATACTTATGTGCATTTTTGCATCTTTGTTTTGGATTATGTGCATTTTAGGTAGTATGTATTTGCTCAACAAATATGAATACAATGGAATTAAAAACTGACATTGGTCATAGGGGATGGGACACATTCATGAAAAGGGATGATTTTGAGGCTTCAAAGTTTTTGAAAGATGATTGTCTTCGTGTTCGCTGCAAAATTAGTGTTTTTAAGACAGAAAAGACTCTGAGTCTCAGTTCAATTACATTACCTCCATCAGATATCAATCTTCATGTTCAAAATTTACTAGAAAGTGAGATAGGAGCAGATGTACATTTTCATGTCAATGGAGAACCATTTTCAGCACATAAGATAATTCTCGCGGCTCGTTCACCCGTCTTTAGATCCCAGTTTTTTGGAAACGTTAAAGATGAAGTTAATCCCATTATAATTCAAGAAATACAAGCTCCTGTATTCAAGGTGATTTCCTCATTTTATATCATTGTGTTGTATTCTATTGCTTCTTAAATCTCTTGTAAATCCCGCAGATTATGCTATACTTCATATATTATGACAACTTACCACCGGATTTCGGCGAGATTGAAAGCTTAACTCCAACTGCAGTGTATGAGAATTTACTTATTGCAGCAGATCGATATGATTTAGCTCGATTGAAAGCGCTTTGTGCAATTCATATCAGTGAAACTATTTCTGTAAATAATGTTACTTCAAGTTGGGCACTAGCAGAGCAACATAATTGTTCTTCATTAAAATCATATTGTATTCAGTTTGTTGCTTCACTTAACAATCTTCAAGGTAACAAGACTTGCTCTGTAACATAAAACACATTTTGTTCTTTTTCGACTTTCGTATTGTTTGTTTTGTATACAGATGTTGTAGAAACAAGTGATTGTAAGAAGATCAAGGAAATGTATCCATCAATGGCATTTGATTTTTTGCACTATGCTGTTAGCTGCAAAACAGAGAAAGCTACAAAGTGACATTGTTCTCCATTAGCATATTTTGGAATCATCAACTTGGGCAATTTCTTTTTGTGCATCTTCAAGCAATGTCGTGTTGCCTTCATATTCGTTGGGCTCGTTCGATAGTTATATCTTTCGATTCGCATAACTAATATACGAACAATTTTCACTATTTTTGTCAACCCTAATAGTATCAGTATTCTTATAAATATTGAGAAAATAAAATAAATGATACATATAGTTTCAAATAGTAAAATTAATGTATATATACTTTCAAAATAAGATATAATACTAGAAATTTTTAGAGATAATTATATTTTGGGAATTAAATGATATTAGATACTATATTTTATTTTGAAGATAAATATATATTAATTTAAAAGTGATGATTTACTTTCTCGACTCTATTTTATGTGGTCGTCTATTTTTTGGTTGGGTTCATGTTAAATTTATTGGTTACTTATTATTTTTTTAAAAGTTAATATCTATAAAAAATGGTATATATTATTATATTAAAGTGATAATTGAAATTACAAAGTAGGGAAAAATCAATTCTTGTTATAAAAGAACTAGTAAATCAATTAAATATTATTAGTAATATTGAATCTAAAATAAATCCAGAAATTTCAGACGCATCGGTTTAGGTTGATATTTTGATAAAATATCGGTTGGTACGAGTTTTCAGCTGATCAAATCATATTTAACTTGGATTTAGGAAAAAAAAAATATTATGTTTTTAGAATTTTTTATTCTTTTTAAATTATGAATAATATAAATTGAGAATAAATATTTCAAATAACGCCAGGAGATCCATATTTGACATATCTAGTATGAAAACTTTGCTATAAAGTAAGAAGTGAGATTATTTAGTTTAATGGAAACAACATTACAACTAAATTCTTAATCCAAACATAAAATAGACTTGATATGTCTAGCTACAAATCTTACTTTATATATTTTTTATATATTTATTATAAAAATATAATTATTTTAATTTTCAACAACCCGATCTCGGTTCACCTGACATCCATGCCAAGATTTATGTAGATACAAATTATTTTTACTTTGATCATATATTTAAATTTACATTTAAGTCATTAAACTATTTATTTTTTATTAAAAGATAAAAAAATAATTCTAAAAAATGAAATCGTCCACGCATCCACCGAAAAGGGGAGCCCTTTAGGCATTTCAATCGGCATTTTCTCCGTAGAATATTTCCGGCGAACAACCGCCGACACTAATAGGAGCAGAATTCAAAAAAGAATAAGGAATCTCCCCCTTCGAAAGTTCAAAAGGCAATGATCGGGAGACCACAAAACAAAAACCTTCGCAATTCGCCATAGCCCTTCGAATTGGAGACGACTCATCGCTCAGTGGCCCAGCAAGCGGGCTGAACTTTGACCCGATCCTACCCGATCAGATCCGTTCATTTGTAAAAAGAAAGCCTAGGTACTGCCGCCATACATCTATTGACTTTCAGAGTTCCGAGATACAAATCATGAAATTGAAGCCAAAAGACGCTGGAGTTAATCAAGACTCTTGGGATTCCTTGAAACCCTAATTTAGTCCTATAGATACACCGTTATCAGCTTCAATGTCTTGCATTCTGATTCTATAGGATGGAAGATCAACCAAGTGAAACATCTTCTGTATGGGTATCAGAAAATTGCGCAGGATGCCACAACTTTACCATAATGAATTATTCCTCAGCCGTAGGAATTGGGGTTGGAAAAAGCATAACTTCTGATGTTTTTGTCGTCGGCAATTGCTCTTGGAAGATTTTATTTTACCCTGACGGTCAAAGTGCGTCTGCAGATGGTAATTGTTCGTTATTCATTGAATTAGCTGATGGGGAATCAAATACAAGAGCAAGTTTGAAACTTGTTATTCTAGATCAAACGGGTGACAAGAATTATGAAGTTTCAGACAAAAAAGTCATATTTCTACATAAAAACTATCGCTGGTATGTTTTGGTTATGAAGATTCTCCTTATTGTCAAGTTTATCATATGATAAGTCTATATTTGTTTTAGGGGATGGAAGAATTGTTTTGAACGGGATAATCTGGAAATTTCCAACTTTTTGAAAGATGATTGTGTTCGTATTCGTTGTACAATTAGTGTTGTTAAGTCACAAAAGACTGTGAAGATGAGTCCAATTACATTACCTCCATCAGATATAAAGCTTCATTTCAAACAATTAATGGAAACTGGGATTGGATCAGATGTGAAATTTGACGTAAATGGTGAAATATTTTCAGCTCATAGATCAGTTCTAGCAGCTCGTTCATCTGTTTTCAAAGCCCAGTTTTTCGGACACCTCAAATATGAAGATTCTGTTACTATTCTCATCAAAATTGAAGAAATCGAAACACATGTTTTTAAGGTCAGTTTGCTTATTATACATTCTCTTTATATGTTATACTCTGAATCTACAAATCTCACAGGCTCTATTGCATTTTATATACTGCGATGAGTTACCGGATTTGAATGAGCTCGATGCCATGAATCCAACAACGATGTACCAACATTTACTCAGTGCAGCAGATCGATATGATTTAGATCGATTGAAACTCGTTTGTGCTACTCATCTCAGTAAAATTATATGCATCGATAATGTTACTTCAACTTGGGTTTTAGCTGATCGACATTTTTGCTCTGAGTTAAAAAAATGTTGTATTGAGTTTATTGCTTCAGCTAAACTTCTCCAAGGTAAAGTTAATACAACATCTTTGTGTTTGAAAGCATGTTTTGGAGTTAACTGCAATTTATATTTTGCGTAGCTGTGATGCAGACAAGTGATTACAAGATTATCAAAGAAAGTTATCCTTCAAGTGCCTTTGAATTTTTGGAGTCTGTTGTTTGTTTCCAAGTAGACTTATAAAGAGTTATAAGAACTGATCTAATTTGGATTTGTTTATAAGAGAGATTATATTATCATTATAACTNATATATTTATTATTTTCAATTCAAATCTAATTGTACATAAATTATTTATAAGTATTATTACACTTCATATTTTAAATTTTATGATTTTTTTAAACATAATTGAAACCAATATTTTTCAATTATGAATTTTTATATTAAATTCTTTAGTAAACTAATAATATAAACAAAAATAATGATTCAATAGATTTTTAAACGATAATTAAATTATTTTTTTATAAATTATATATTTAGTAAAACATTATTTTTTATTAATATTTTGCTATAAAAAAATATTGGGTTAAAGACTGGATCAAACATAACAACGAATCAAAAACTTAGTCTTTGATCACAGATTGACCTCCCTTATAAATACCTAAAGATCGGACTAATAGAACTTAAATATAAAATTAAGATTGTTGGACGATCTTTTATAAATCCCTAAGACCGACAAAAACTAGCTCGAACCGTGCGGGCAGACTTTTGTTCACCTCAACTTTTGTTGGACAAATTCTTCTCCATATAAGACAACTCGAGCTGAATACCGACTCCTGTTGGATGCATGTCTATTTTGTATTTAAATATATATATATATATATTATTTTATTTATATTAGAAATAATAGATATTTAAATAAAATATTGTATTACTATATTCATATAATCACATATATTTTCCTATTCTATATTTAAAATTGTGTATAATAGAATTACATAAAATTATATAATAAAATTTCATATATTTAAATAAATTTAGTCTTTTTAAAAATATTGATTATAATTCTTTACAAATCTAAGTACTATTTATGGTGTTGTTTGGAAAGGCGGTGTACCGCCCAATAGAGTGAACATGTCATAGTTGTATTCCATTTTAACCAAACATCATTAATTGCATTTGTACAACCGTAAAAAACAGCGGTGAATTCACAAATAATTTAACCCACCGGTCATTAGAGCGTACATACCAAATGTCAATTTTACTATTTGTAAATTATAGAGTAATTTTTTAAATACTTTTGATCAATAATTTCTTATATTCTATCAATTATATGTTCAAACTATAAAATATATATAACAATTTAAAAATATAGTTTTTAACGTAACAAATTATCATACAATAATATGAAATACAATTTTTAACTTATACACAATTATTTAAAAATAATGGCAAAAAAGTCATTTTATGACATCACGATCACTGCATCATTGTTTCAAAAATAGTTTTTTTAAAATCACAATCATTTATATCACGTTTACCTCACAGTACGTTGTAGTCATCTCACTTCACCGTTATTTCTCAAACGTTGTTTTAAACATTCCCCATATGTGCAGCACAGACTCGGTGCAACATGATTTGGCTTAACATGAATCACGTCTTGAAGACTAAAATTGGAATTTTCGACTGGGTTCCAATTTTTAAAATATATTATTATTTATTCATCAATATTATATTAACTTTAATTTATAAGTTGTTTATGCTATATTTAATGTTAAGAATCTTTAAATCTTTTAATGTATTGCACGCTTCAACACATGAATAGTTACGAAGGAAGAAAAAAAGGGCTTTTAGAATTCTTGATACTCAATTAAGTCATTACTGTTACTGGGAGCGTGAGCCATTTCAATGATGAAGAGCTCGAAAAATGAAAATGTTGTAATTCCCAGAAATTCCATAAGTATGTATCATCGTCATTTCATGATTACTGTTTGTGGGGAACCTATGTTTATTATTTACTGTGGTTTTGGGTTGGGCTCCGTAATATACCCTACAATTTTGCATTAAAGGGGGATTTTGAAAAATCCGAGATTGATCATGTAATGTGCTATACAAGAGTACTTGTTGTTGCTTGGATTTGGAATGTGCATTTCCGAAATCCATATCGGAATTGCAATTGCGAAGCTCAGTTTTGTTTGTAGGGATGGAAGATTACAAGGAGAAGGAGATGTCTCTGTTAAGTGAAACTTGTTCAATATCTTTTTCAGAGAGCATCCAAGGTTCTCATCTTTTTACGATAATGGATTATTCATTGACTAAAGGACTTGGGGTTGGGAAGTGCATCTCTTCAAATGAGTTTCACGTTGGTAATTCCGGGTGGCAGATTAGTTTCTACCCTTACGGGGATAGGAATGATGCTGCCGATTATATTTCACTGTATGTTAGCTTGGTTACAGGAGAACCGAATGCAAGGGCATCTTTTAGCTTGTGTCTTCTTGATCAAAGCGAAGAGAAGAATCACATGGTTATCAATATGGAACATGTTAAAACATTTGAATCCGGGAACAATGAGTGGTGAGTTTCTTCAACTGTTTTGCATAAGTTTTATTTGTATAGTTATGTGCATTTTTGCATCTTTGTTTTGGATTATGCGCATTTTAGGTAGTATGTATTTGCTCAACAAATATGAATACAATGGAATTAAAAACTGACATTGGTCATAGGGGATGGGACACATTCATGAAAAGGGATGATTTTGAGGCTTCAAAGTTTTTGAAAGATGATTGTCTTCGTGTTCGCTGCAAAATTAGTGTTTTTAAGACAGAAAAGACTCTGAGTCTCAGTTCAATTACATTACCTCCATCAGATATCAATCTTCATGTTCAAAATTTACTAGAAAGTGGGATAGGAGCAGATGTACATTTTCATGTCAATGGAGAACCATTTTCAGCACATAAGATAATTCTCGCGGCTCGTTCACCCGTCTTTACATCCCAGTTTTTTGGAAACTTTAAAGAAGTTAAACCCATTATAATTCAAGAAATGCAAGCTCCTGTATTCAAGGTGATTTCCTCATTTTATATCATTGTGTTGTATTCTATTGCTTCTTAAATCTCTTGTAAATCCCGCAGATTATGCTATACTTCATATATTATGACAATTTACCACCAGATTTCGGCGAGATCGAAAGCTTAACTCCAACTGCAGTGTATGAGAATTTACTTATTGCAGCAGATCGATATGATTTAGCTCGATTGAAAGCGCTTTGTGCAATTCATATCAGTGAAACTATTTCTGTAAATGTTACTTCAAGTTGGGCACTAGCAGAGCAACATAATTGTTCTTCATTAAAATCATACTGTATTCAGTTTGTTGCTTCACTTAACAATCTTCAAGGTAACAAGACTTGCTCTGTAACATAAAACACATTTTGTTCTTTTTCGACTTTCGTATTGTTTGTTTTTTATGCAGATGTTGTAGAAACAAGTGATTGTAAGAAGATCAAGGAAATGTATCCATCAATGGCATTTGATTTTTTGCACTATGCTGTTAGCTGCAAAATAGAGAAAGCTAATGACTTGAGAAAAGCTACAAAGTGACCATTGCTCTCCATTAGCATATTTTGGAATCATCAAATTGGGCAATTTCTTTTTATGCATCTTCAAGCAATGGCATGTTGCATTCATCTTCGTTGGGTTCGTTCGATAGTTATATCTTTCGATTCGCATAACTAATATCCGAACAATTTTCACTATTTTTGTCAACCTTATTATCATTCTAATAGTATCAGTATTCTTATAAATATTGAGAAAATAAAATAAATGATACATATAGTTTCAAGTAGTAAAAAGAATGTATAGATACTTTCAAAATAAGATATAATACTAGAAATTTTTAGAGATAATTATATTTTGGGAATTAAATGATATTAGATACTATATTTTATTTTGAAAATAAGTATATATTAATTTAAAAGTGATGATTTACTTTCTCGACCCTATTATATGTGGTCGTCTATTTTTTGGTTGGGTTCTTGTTAAATTTATTGGTTACTTATTATTTTTTTAAAAGTTAATATCTATAAAAAATGGTATATATTATTATATCAAAGTGATAATTGAAATTACAAAGTAGGGAAAAATCGAATCATGTTATAAAAGAACTAGTAAATCAATTAAATATTATTAGTAATATTGAATCTAAAATAAATCCGGAAATTTCGGACGCATCGGATTAGGTTGATATTTTGATAAAATATCGATTGGTACGAGTTTTTAGCTGGTCAAATCATATTTAACTTGGATTTAGGAAAAAAAAATATATTATGTTTTTATAATTTTTTATTCTTTTCAAATTATGACCAATATAAATTGAGAATAAATATTTCAAATAACGTCAGGAGGTATATATTTGACATATCTAGTATGAAAACTTTGCTATAAAGTAAGAAGTGAGATTATTAGAGTTTAACGGAAACAACATTACAACTAAATTCTTAATCCAAACATGAAATAAACTGGATATGTCTAGCTACAAATCTTACTTTATACATTTTCTATATATTTATTATGAAAATATAATTATTTTAATTTTCAACAACCCGATCTCGGTTCACCTGACATCCATGCCAAGATTTATGTAGATACAAATTATTTTTACTTTGATCATATATTTAAATTTACATTTAAGTCATTAAACTATTTATTTTTTATTAAAAGATAAAAAAATAATTCTAAAAAATGAAATCGTCCACGCATCCACCGAAAAGGGGAGCCCTTTAGGCATTTCAATTGGCATTTTCTCCGTAGAATATTTCCGGAGAACAACCGCCGACACTAAGGCTTGCTGTATCGGCGGAAATGGCCGTATGGAAATACGGCCATTTCCGCCGGTTTGGGCGCCACATCGGCGCCCAACGTTACTTGGGCGCCGATGTGCGTCCGTATGAATACAAGGCGCGGACAGGGGCTTGGGCGCCCCCTGTCCGCGGAAATCAGATTTTTTTTTATTTTTTTTTAAATTTTTAATTTAATAAATAATTATTTATATATTATTTATAATATATAATTGTTTATAAATATTATATATATTTAGATTATTAATTTAGTTTAATAATTTAAATATATAATTTATTTTAAATTTAATAATTTTAAAATTGAAAATAATAAAAACGAAAAACGAAGTAAACAAACGAAATACGTCGAAGCAAATAAAACATACCGATACAAATTTAGAACTAAGGATTAACATCGAAATCATCTGAATCGTTACCATGTCCGCTACTTCTCGGGTTACTAGCAGAATTTTGAGATCCGCCACTACTGTTAATGGAACTACGTGCGATAAACTTGTGAAGAGTATCCTCGAATAATAGTCTNTCTTTTTGTTAAATCTATTACGCTGCCTCAAACTCCACAACATAAATTATTTGCTATTCACCAAGAAGGAGCAAGAAAAGATGTAGAGAGAGCATTTGGGATATTGCAAGCTCGATGGGGGATTCTCACCCGACCTTCACGTCTTTGGGATCGAGCTACCCTTGGAGATATAATGTATTCATGTATTATATTACATAATATGATTATCGAAGATGAGAGAGACGATCACACCGCAACTTACAATGCACTTGGAGATTATGATCAACCGGAAGACTCTTCTGAACCAGAATCGATTCAAAGAGGAATTGATCCAAGTTTTCATGCTTATCTTCGTCGTATGATCGATGCTCGTGATCGGAGAACTTGTCATCAATTAAAAAATGATCTTATTGAACATGTATGGAATAAATTTTCTTGATCAATTTTAAGTGTATTTGTAATTTTTTTAAATATGTTTTTAGTTAATTTATTTTAATGATAATGTAATATAAAATTTATTAAAATATTGATTTTAAACTGATTTTAAAATATTAAAATTGAAATATAATATTAAATGATAAATAAGGTAATAAAATAATAAAGTTTGATGAGATAGAAAGATAAAATGAAATTTAGAGAGAGAATATGATGTGGATGAAAGAGAAATAAATAATGATGTGGATGAGTGAGAATTTTTATAGGTAGAAAGAGAAAATGATGTGGATGTGAGAGAATGATGATGTGTAGAGAGATTTATAGGCGGAAATGGTTTTGGGCGCGGACAAGGTTACAGTAAGCCTAATATGAGCAGAATTCAAAAAAGAATAAGGAATCTCCCCCTTCGAAAGTTCAAAAGGCAATGATCGGGAGACCACAAAACAAAAACCTTCGCAATTCGCCATAGCCCTTCGAATTGGAGACGACTCATCGCTCAGTGGCCCAGCAAGCGGGCTGAACTTTGACCCGATCCTACCCGATCAGATCCGTTCATTTGTAAAAAGAAAGCCTAGGTACTGCCATACATCTATTGACTTTCAGAGTTCCGAGATACAAATCATGAAATTGAAGCCAAAAGACGCTGGAGTTAATTAAGACTCTTGGGATTCCTTGAAACCCTAATTTAATCGTATAGATATACCGTTATCAGCTTCAATGTCTTGCATTCTGATTCTATAGGATGGAAGATCAACTAAGTGAAATATCTTCTGTATGGGTATCAGAACATTGCGCAGGATGCCACGACTTCACCATAAAGAATTATTCCTCAGCAGAAATTGGGGTTGGAAAAAGCATAACTTCTGATGTTTTTGTCGTCGGCAATTGCTCTTGGAAGATTTTATTTTACCCTGACGGTGAAAGTGCGTCTGCAGATGGTAATTGTTCGTTATTCATTGAATTAGCTGATGGGGAATCAAATACAAGAGCAAGTTTGAAACTTGTTATTCTAGATCAAACGGGTGACAAGAATTATGAAGTTTCAGACAAGAAAGCCAAATTTCTACATAAAAACTATAGTTTGTAAGTTTTAGTATTGTTTTTGGTTCTAAAGAAGATATAATAAATGATTTCATTTGTGAATCTGTGATAGGGGGTGGTCCAAACTAATTTTAATTGATGATTTGGAAAGTTCAAAGTTCTTGAAAGATGATTGTGTTCGTATTCGTCTTACAATTGGTGTTTTTATGTCACAAAAGACCGTGAATATGAGTTCAATTACATTACCTCCATCAGATATAAAGCATCACTTCAAACAATTAATGGAAAGTGGTCTAGCAGCAGATGTGAAATTTGATGTAAATGGTGAAATATTTTCAGCTCATAGATCAGTTCTAGCAGTTCGTTCATCTGTTTTCAATGCCCAGTTTTTCGGACACCTCAAAGATGAACAATCTTTCACTAATCTCATCAATATTCAAGAAATCGAAACACCTGTTTTTAAGGTCAGTTTGCTTATTATACATTCTCTTTTTATCCTGTATTCTGAATCTACAAATCTCATAGGCCTTATTGCACTTTATATACTGCGATGAGTTACCTGATTTGAATGAGCTCGAAGACATGAATCCAACAACAATGTACCAACATTTACTCAGTGCAGCAGATCGATATGATTTAGATCGATTGAAACTCGTTTGTGCTACTCATCTCAGTAAAATTATATGCATCGATAATGTTACTTCGACTTGGGTTTTAGCTGATCGACATTGTTGCTCTGAGTTAAAAGAATGTTGTATTGAGTTTATTGCTTCGCTTAAACTTCTTCAAGGTAAAGTTAACACAATATCTGTGTTTAGAATGCTTGTTTTGGAGTTAACTGTAACTTATTTATTGTGTAGCTGTGATGAAGACAAGTGATTTCAAGATGATGAGAGAAAGTTATCCTTCAAGCGTCTTCGAGTTTTTGGAGTCGGTTGTTTGTTTCCAAGTAGAGTTGTAATGAGATATAAGAACTGATCTAATTTGGATTTGTTTATAAGAGAGATTATGGATCGATTTATTCAAATTTTTACATGTTGCATCCTAAAATTTTTACAATCTTTGTGTTTAGAGATGTTTAGTGGTTAATCATTTGTGTGATCTTCCATTGGTACATAAACAATTGCATAAATTTCATTGGTACATAAAACAATCAACGAGATATTTAGTTATCTTACCACGATTTGTGACACTACATTATTCGTGATTTATATCATACAATTTTTTAGAGAATCTCATTTGATTTTTTAAATTTTATTATTAGAATAATTATATAGTTTTTTTATAAATTAATAAAATAAATAAAAATAAGATATAATAAAATTTTATCATAAAAACTTAAAAGATTAAAAGTTTGCTAAAATATAAAATCAAGAAAATACATGTAGATGCAAATTGTATAACTTAACAAGTTTTTAACACAATAATTAATTCACGAATAAAAATAATTGATTTTTATATAATTTTTTTTTTCAATTTTATCTTCTTATTTAACATAATTCGAGAATCGGAAGAGAATCCTGAAAAATTGATTCGTATATTTATGTAAAAACTAATAATTATGTTTAGATAGATATAAAAATGTTAATTAAATCAGAATTTCGTTGGATTAAAACCGCTATCAACCATCATTAATTAATATTTTTTTTAAAAAACTAATTTAAATTATATTTATATCTACCAACTTCGTAGTAATTATTTATCTAAATTTTGAAAAATTCAAAAAGAATATATAATTTTTATTAAATCGTTTACTAAATAACGGATGAGAAATCAATATTATTCAATTAGAATCATTTTTAAATGATTAACAATTTTGAATGTTAAATAAATAAATTTTAAATTTTGGGAGAATCCTCATTAACTATTTTAAATAATTTGAGGTGAAATTTGAAGAAATTAATATTAAAAAACTATTTGAAAAGAAGAAAATTAGATCATTATAAGCAACCATTTAAAAGGTTAAAATGACCAAATAGTTAGAAATCGATATATCCGACAAGTTTAGTCTATCGTTATATAGAATTTGTACAAAAATAGTAAAATAAATTATTAATATAGAAAAAATATATAATTTTTTGATTTATTTTAAATTTATATTATTATTAATTAAAAAATTAAAAAGAAAAATATTCTACAAATTATATATATATTATCCTAAATAAACAAATTAATTGTGATTGGACCCTCTCAAAATCCATATTTTCTTTAAATATCCAACTAAAACATTGCGTAGAAGGGAAGCAAGGGCTTTTAAAATATCATCGGTTACTTGGAGCGAGACACATATGAAAAGCTCGAGAATCTTGAAATTCGCTGGTATACATGTAAATTGCTGAGTTTCGTCATCTCATGTTTACTGTGTTTGAGTTGAGCTTCGTAATATGCCCCTCAATTTTACAATAATGAAGGATTTTGAGATATCTAAGATTGATTGTATTTATTGCTATACAAGAATGCTAAATGTCGCTTTGATTTGGAATTATCATCTCCATAATTCATATCGGACTTGAAATTGCAAAGCTCCAACTTGTTTCTACTTTCAAGGGATGGAAGATTACAAGAACAAGGATGAGGGTTCTCCTTTAAGTGAAACTTGTTCAATATCTTTTTCAGAGAGCGTCAAAGGATCTCACCTTTTTACGATAATGAATTATTCATTGACTAAAGGACTTGGGGTTAGGAAGTACATATCTTCAAATGAGTTCCACGTTGGTAATTCCGGGTGGAAGATTATTTTCTACCCTGATGGGCAAAATGAAGATTCCGTCGGATATATTTCACTGTTTGTCCACTTAGTTTCAGGAGAATTGAATACAAGGGCAACTTATAGCTTGTGTCTTCTTGATCAAAGCGGAGAGAAGAATCACATGGTTCTCAATATGGAACAAGTTAAAAAAATTGAATACACTG